>OZ012737.1:370063747-370388710 GCA_963859935.3 Lathyrus sativus
GCTCTCCTATATGAGTAATACTTCACAAGATGATTTGGGATGTTAAACAGTCAGTTGACCACCAAAGGTGGCATACAGACTGTTAACAAAATACAGAGTGTTTCTCTCAAAAGTTCTATCTCCTAGATACTGTCACTAAGCCTTCCAAAGGAAGGAGGTGAGTATCAAAGAGAGACTTTGAATCATAGAGAAGAATGGAGGCTACAGAAGCCATCCATATTTGTGAAGAAATTTTCTATTCTAAGGCTCTCTCTAGCTCCTAGGTCCTATGATCTTCAATCAATCTTCAAGCAAGCCTAGCATCTCCATCAACTTTGAACTTGGCCTTCAATTCTTTGCTTTGTCTTCAATATGCTCCATCAACAAGATCTTCAAAGCTAACCCACACCCCAAGCAAGCCCAATAAGCCCATACAAACAAAATAAACCCCAAAAGGGCACACCAAACAAGCATACAATTGCAAAATATACTAAAAATATTAATATAGTAGGGAAAATTCTAATATTATTTCTAGGGGATCTACTAAACCTACCCTTAATACCCATATATTCCCCATAGCCTAACTTGTCCTTAAAAAACCCAAAATCTAAAGTTATTGTGGACCTATGTTGAAGTTTAACCTAATCCTACACAACCTAGAATTATCTAATCAAACTATCCTAAAAATCATCACAAAAATATGGAATTAATCCAGGGGGAACCTAAAACATATATCTAACTAACCTAAAAAGATTGACCTAAAAATACTAAGGGAACTACCTAAACTAAAATCTACAAATTAAGGTATCAATATAAAAGAATTAAAAAGCTATTAAAAGAAGGAAATATGCAAGTAACTTTCACAGACAAATTTCAGATGCCTCTGATGACCTGTAACTTGCAAGAACCATAATTTGAGTTCTACAAATCTCATTGATGCCTTCCACCACTCAAATTAAAGGTCATGAGATACTCTACAAGTTTCATGTTGGCCAAGGATCCATTTGAGACTTGCATTTTGAATTACTTTGCTTGGAAGTTTGACCTAAACCAGGGGATTTTACTCAGAAACCCTAATTCAGAAACTTCTCTTCTTCTTGATTTCTTGTGATTTCTCCTTGGAACAACACCACATCCATATACACATATCAAATGATGAATCCCACATCCTCCAAATAGGCCTTGATGCCCTTCAATCAAGCATTTGACCTAGGGTTGACCCAGATGACACCCTAGTTGATTGTCTTCAATTGTAGCTCTTGTAACCACACCAATGACTTGTCTTAATTTCAAAAGGACCCTCTAGGTCTTCCATGCCCTCAATTCATAACCCATAACTTCTCTGATGATCTTCACATACCCTCAAGATAGGAGAGAAACCCACTGCTTGGCCTTTAAACTTCCCAAAGCTTCAATTTCTTTCTTGGTGATTTGAATAGGCTTGAATCTTGATAAGAGCCTATTGAATACATTCCTTGAGATGAAAAATAGCACTTGACCTCTTGTCAGATGGCTTGTTATGCTATGCTATGCAAATGATTGAGCCATGTATATGATCTACTATGCAAATGATAAAGCTATGAAAACACAAATCAGGTAAACCAGTTGGTCAAATTTTAGGGTGCAACAGCTGCCCCTATTCAAACGGCTTGGACCCGACTGGGTGAAACACCCGGAGCCTTCAAACAATCAAGGTACGAGACGGTTGAATACCAATAAACCCGGAAATTTGCCAACTGCAAAAATAGATTGCGAAATAAACTGCACCACTACTTGGGGAACACTATCTACAAATCTGATTTCAACACCATCACGTCAATACTGGGATAAACTTATTGACTTCACTGGGAGAAGTGCTTCTGTCTGGTCATACAGGAAAATAACCCCGCCATCACTACGGGAAATAACTCCGCCACCACTACGGGAAAATAACACAGCCATCACTACGGGTAATAACTCTGCCACCACTACGGGAAAATAACACCGCCATCACTACGGGTAATAACTCCGCCACCACTACAGGAAAATAACACCACCATCAGTACGGGTAATAACTCTGCCACCACTACGGGAAAATAACACCACCATCACTACGGGTAATAACTCCGCCACCACTACGGGAAAATAACACCGCCATCACTACGGGAAATACCTCTGTCACCACTACAGGAAAATAAACACCGCCATCGCTACGGGAAATAACTCCGCCACCACTACGGGAAAATAACACCGCCATCGCTACGGGAAATAACTCCGCCACCACTACGGGAAAATAACACCGCCATCGCTACGGGAAATAACTCCGCCACCACTACGGGAAAATAACACCGCCATCACTACGGGTAATAACTCTGTCATCGCTACAGGAAAATAACACCGCCATCGCTACGGGGAATACCTCTGTCACCACTACAGGAAAATGAACACCGCCATCGCTACGGGTAATACCTCTGTCACCACTACAGGAAAATGAACACCGCCTTCGCTACGGGTAATACCTCTGTCACCACTACAGGAAAATGAACACCGCCATCGCTACGGGAAATACTCCGCCATTTCAACGGGAAGATAACACCGCCATCGCTACGGGTAATAACTCTGCCATCGCTACAGGAACATAACACCGCCATCGCTACGGGGAATACCTCTGTCACCACTACAGGAAAATGAACACCGCCATCGCTACGGGAAATAACTCTTCCATTACTACAGGAAAATGAACACCGCCATCGCTACGGGTAATACCTCTGTCACCACTACAGGAAAATGAACACCGTCATCGCTACGGGAAATAACTCTGCCATTACTACAGGAAAATGAACACCGCCATCGCTACGAGTAATACCTCTGTCACCACTACAGGAAAATGAACACCGCCATCGCTACGGGAAATACTCCGCCATTACTACGGGAAGATAACACTGCCATCGCTACGGGTAATAACTCTGATGCGACTTCTCTGCCTATCTTTGCAGCAGCTAGCTCCATCAATCACATGGGTAACACAATATGAGTCTAGTCTTCCAATTTTTAGTGCTGACATGGCAGCAAATCTGAGAAGGACTCTACTAGGGATTTTCTGAATCCACACTGTCAGACACCTACTTTAACATAGGCGGCAACTTCCAAAAATCGATTCACGAAATCTTTTGATAACGACCTAACAACAACCTTGAAGAAATACTCCGCTGGAGGGGTAAGAGAAACTTAAACAAGCAACTCTGTGGGGAATAATGCCCCAACTGACATTATCATTACATGTCTCACGCCGAGATCTTGAATGTTTGGTAATTAATATGAGCAAGAGCTCCCTCCACCTGCAAGGGAAACAACACTAGAAAACAAAAGGTTAACAAACCTGGCTTATGTTTCCAAAATGCATATGTTGGACAATGGCGTAATGCTCCATTCGACATGGAAATGCTACGCGTTTTTTATTTGGTGGATGCAAATATGACACTATATGCCGATGCAAATGCAGGCTCGAACCGCTGGGATAGCTCTAACAAGCTTGCTTCCTCAATCTTGGCCGTCGAGGACAAATATCACCTTGTTGGGGAGTGAACGGGTATCACACGGTACTCCGGCAAAATGAATGCCAGGGCATCCCAACCAACTCTGTCGGGGAGAGCTTTAACCTTTGATTTCCACTGGGAGGAAAGAGAACACTTGCTGAAAAGAGAGAACTCCGCTGAGGACGAAACGACTCTCTTGGGGAAAATCAACTGACTCCGTTGGGGAGACTAAATGACCATACTGGGAGGGGAATCTCTACTGGGAAGAGTAGACTGTCTGGGTACAGCTCATAAGTTTGGAAATATTAGTCTTCTGAGGCTAAACCACTCTGCTCGGGATGAGGGATCCTTTTGGAGGACACCACACTGTCTGAATACAACCTTCGATCTTGGAATCGTCAATTCTGTTGAGGGTAAACGACCCTGCTGGAGAATGTCCTTCGGATAAGCTGCGACTAGCTGAGGAATTTGATCCTTCCTTAGTAAGGAACATTGTCATCTCAGCTTCAGAGAATGAGGCGCGACCAGCATGGGGATTCACTTCACGTAACGATCAAGCCTTTCTGTTACGAGCTTCTGGTTAGGACTGCAATCTTCTGATCGTCCACTTTGTATGGTCAAGAACCCTGCAACACCACAAACGAGACAAGACAAGTCTATGCAACCAAATCTATTCAGGTTAGCGTTAGTGACACCATTTTCAGTCAATTCAAAGTTTTAGCAATTATTGGCAAGGGCCAGCGATGTTATACACTTGCTAGTTTTATTAAACATTGGCGTTTGTCATGTACAAAACAGTAAAGAACAAGCATCAAATACTGAATAACATGTTTTATTGATTGGGCCCCTGAATGGGCAGAGTTTTGTACACGGGATGTAACTCCTGAAAAGAGGAAGCTACGCACAACAAATATACAAGTATGCACAAGAAGCATAAATACAATGACAAATCAAATTTGCACACATGTCGGCAACATGATGCAGACGAACATCATGAGTTGATCCTCTTATGACTCGCCTGACTCTAGCACTTTCCCGGTATTCACACTTCCGAAGAGATTGTATCTGATAATCGACCCCTCAGGTATATTCTTTCGCACCAATGTGCACCGCAGTATCAAATTCGAACCGCAGTCATTTGCTTTTCAAATCCCTAACTTTTGCGTGAACCGCCCTTTGCGGGTTTTCAGTTCACCGGGATACCCCTTTTTGCCGAAGCCGCCCAGTGTAGGTTTTCAACTTCGCGGGTGTACATTTTTTAGTTTTATCCCTAATTTTTGCCCGAACCTTTCATTCTATTTTTTGGTTCGCCAGGATGCCCCATTTTTGCCTGGACTCTCTTTTTTTCTGTCCAGCGGGTCAATTTCAAGCAAAGTATTTTTTAACTGCGTCCGAATTCACAGGCGACGTAAAGTCCTCACCGTCCATGGTGGACAAAAACAAAGCTCCTCCTGAAAAGACTTTTCTGACAATGTATGGCCCTTCGTAGTTGGGGGTCCACTTACCCCTGTGATCTGCCTGTGGCGGGAGAATCCTCTTTAGCACAAGGTCGCTCGTCTGAAAGCTCCGAGGGTGTATCTTTTTATCATACGCTTTCTTCATTCGGCTCTGGTACAACCGACCATATGCTAGAGAAGCTAACCTCTTCTCATTCATTAAACTCAGCTGGTTCAACCTGTCTTTCACCCATTCTGCCTCATCCAGTTGGACATCTCGTAATACCCTCAGGGAAGGAATCTCAACTTCCAGTGGTAACACTGCTTCCATTCCATATACCAACGAGAACGGGGTTGCCCCAGTTGATGTGCGTACCGTCGTACGATAACCGTGCAAAGCAAAGGGTAGCATCTCATGCCAGTCCTTATAGGTCACCACCATCTTCTGAACAATCTTCTTTATGTTCTTATTGGCCGCTTCAACAGTGCCATTCATCTTGGGTCGATAAGGAGAAGAGTTGTGATGCTCGATCTTAAAATTCTGACACAGCTCCTTCATCATTTTGTTATTTAAGTTCGAACCGTTGTCGGTAATTATCCGCTCGGGGATTCCATACCTGCAAATGATATCTCGCTTGATAAACCTGGCTACCACCTGCTTGGTCACATTTGCATAGGATGCCGCTTCCACCCATTTGGTAAAATAATCGATTGCTACCAAAATGAACCGGTGTCCGTTAGATGTCGTCGGCTCGATCTTTCCAATCATGTCAATTCCCCACATTGAGAATGGCCACGGTGACGACATCACGTTCAGAGGACTCGGAGGCACATGAGTCTTATCTGCATAGATTTGGAACTTATGACACCTCTTCGCAAACTTGAAACAATCGGTTTCCATAGTTAGCCAATAATAACCTGCCCGCAGCAGCTTCCTTGTCATAGCATGCCCACCAGCATGCGTACCAAATGTACCCTCATGTATTTCCTCCATGAGAAACTTTGCCTCTTTCTCGTCTACACAACGTAGTAACACCAAGTCGTGATTTCTCTTGTATAGGACACCGTCTGGATTCAGATAGAAATTACCCGCCAATCTCCTGAGAGTCTTCTGATCGTGACTGGATGCCCCAGCCGGATATTCTTTGTTTTTCAGGAAATTATGGATATCAAAATACCAGGGTTTATCATCAGATGCTTCATCAATGGCAAATACGAAGGCGGGTCTGTCAAGCCGAGAGATAACAATTCTGGGAGCCTCATTCCAGAAGTTGACTTTATACATGGAAGACAGTGTGGCCAGGGCGTCAGCCATCTGATTCTCTGCTCGCGGTACATGATGCAACTCAACCTTGTCAAAGAAAGGCAACAATCTCCTCGCGTAATTCATGTATGGTATCAAATTAGGCTGACATGTCTCCCATTCTCCTTTTATTTGATTCACCACCAGAGCTGAGTCTCCATATACATCCAGATTTTTGATTCGCAAATCAATGGCTTCTTCAAGCCCCATGATGCAAGCTTCGTATTCGGCTTCGTTATTGGTAACTGGAAAGGTCAATCGAGCGGTAAATGGGATGTGTGACCCATGTGGAGTAGTGATGATTGCCCCTATTCCGCTACCATAGGAGTTTACAGCTCCGTCAAAGATCAACTTCCATTTGGAACCCAATTCTGGTCCTTCGTCTAGCAACGGTTCTTCACAATCTTTCATCTTTAGGTACATGATATCCTCGTCAGGAAAATCAAACCTCATCGATTGGTATTCCTCAATAGGCTGCTCTGCCAAGTACTCAGATAATACACTCCCCTTTATAGCCTTCTGTGAGACATACTGGATGTCGTATTCGGTCAAAACCATCTGCCAACGGGCAATTCTCCCCGATAATGCCTGCTTTTCAAATACGTATTTGATAGGATCCATCTTCGAGATGAGCATGGTTGTATGGTTCAGCATGTATTGCCTCAAACGCTTGGCGGCCCAGGCTAGCGCGCAACAAGTTTTTTCGAGCATTGAGTATCGAGATTCACATTCAGTAAACTTCTTACTCAAGTAGTATATTGCATGCTCTTTTCTTCCTATCTCGTCGTGTTGACCGAGAACACAACCCATACTTCCCTCAAGAACTGTCAAATACATAATCAAGGGTCTCCCCGCCACTGGAGGTATCAAAATAGGAGGCTCCTGCAAATACTGTTTTATTTTATCGAACGCCTTTTGACAATTTTCATTCCATGTTACAGCCTGGTCTTTTTTCAACATCTTGAATAACGGCTCACACGTAGCTGTTAGGTGAGATATGAACTGAGCGATGTAGTTTAGCCTCCCTAAAAACCCGCGCACCTCTTTCTCTGTTTTAGGCGTCGGCATCTCTTGTATTGCTTTTATTTTTGCAGTATCAACCTCTATTCCTTTTTCGCTCACTATAAACCCCAGCAGTTTACCCGACCTCACCCCGAAGGTGCACTTGTTAGGGTTCAGTCTCAGCCTGAACTTCCTAAGCCTCTTGAATAGCTTCAGCAGATTCACCAAATGTTCTTCCTCCGTCTGGGATTTGGCAATCATATCATCGACATAAACCTCGATCTCCTTATGCATCATGTCATGAAAAAGAGTCGTCATTGCACACTGATATGTTGCCCCATCATTCTTTAATCCGAAGGGCATCACTTTGTAGCAAAATGTTCCCCAAGGTGTGATGAAGGTAGTCTTCTCCATGTCTTTTGGCGCCATTTTAATCTGATTGTAGCCCGAGAAGCCATCCATGAAGGAGAATACGGAGAATTGAGCAGTGTTGTCAACCAGCACATCGATGTGAGGAAGTGGGAAATCATCTTTCGGGCTCGCTTTGTTCAGATCACGGTAATCTACGCACATTCTCACTTTACCGTCTTTCTTTGGCACTGGTACAATATTAGCGACCCATGAGGGATATTTTGTAACAGCTAGGAAGCCAGCATCCCACTGCTTTTGGACCTCCTCCTTAATTTTCACTGCCATATCAGGCCTAGTTCTGCGAAGCTTCTGCTTAACCGGCGGGCATTCTTCTTTTAGCGGCAGACGGTGCACAACCATATCCGTATCCAGCTCAGGCATGTCTTCGTACGACCAAGCGAACACATCACTATACTCTCGGAGCATTTCAACCAGTCTTCGCTTGACGTCGCTCTGCAGCGCGGCTCCTATACGGATGTTCCTTTCAACCCCTTCCGACCCCAGGTTAACAATTTCAATGACCTCCTCATGAGGCAGAATGATTCGTTCTTCTTGCTTTACCAACCAAGACAACTCTTCTGGAACGTCGCCATCTTCAACAATCTCTTCTTCGGCCTGAAATACCGGGTGCTCAAAGTCGAAATGAGTCATAGGCGGTTCAATGATGTCATCTGAAAATATCATCCTTCAAAAGGAATGGTTAAATGCTTCAAAATGTGTATAAAGCGAATAACCACGTTGCCATTTTATTGTAAAACACAAAAACAGGAAAAACAGAGATAACAATATTTGTACATGAAAAACGCCTTTTGTTTAATGATTAAACAATGCAATGTACATAACAGTACGGCCCTAAGCAAAATCACGATGCCCCGGGTAAGACAACGGATTGTTCAACAATTAAGAAAACAAGGTATTACTGTTTGGTAGTCACAAGAACAGTCTCCTGAATAGACCAATTGCATAATCCTTGTCCTGGCACGCTCGGCTGAATCCAGGCGTCCATGTCGCAGTCACTGTCTACTTCTTCGGAATCTGAAACAGCGTTGATGGCCTCGTGGTACACTCCACTAGCCGTGATTGTTATTGGTCCTTTGAAACGGGGTGCCCCTGCAGCAGGCGTTGATGACGACGGTTGATATCCCAGCCCAAATCTGTCCATCTTCACGGGAATATCCAGAACCTTCCCCCAGCCTTTTGTCTCACCAGTCTTCACTAGAGCCTGAGCCTCCTTGTATGATGAGACTGCCACCTATGACGCTTTACTCGGCCCTGGAACCTTTTCTTTGATGCGCAACCCTTCAAAGGCTTGACAGGGTGTTTCATGAATCTCGCCGTTGACTTCTACATACTTGAATGATGACAGATGGCTGACCAATATACCTTCTTCTCCACAGACCGTGACGACACTGTCCCCTACCATGTATTTCAGCTTTTGGTGCAAGGTAGATGTGACTGCCCCAGCGCCATGGATCCATGGTCGTCCGAGAAGACAGTTGTATGCTGGCTGGATGTCCATAATGTAAAATTCAGTTTCGAAAATCTCCGGCCCCACCTGGAGAGGTAACGTTATAGATCCAAAGACTGACCTTCGTGTACCATCAAATGCCCTGACCACCAAGTCACTAGGCGTACAAATGATTCCCCTGATGTCCAATTTCATCATTGCTTTCTTTGGCAGCACGTTCAAGGAAGATCCGGTATCTACCAGTACGTGGGACATGACTGAGCCCCTACACTCAACTGAGACGTGCAACGCCATGTTATGCTCTCTCCCCCTCGGGGTCAAATCAAAATCCGTAAATCCCAAGCTATGGCCTGCGTTCACGTGCGCCATTACCCCCTCCAACTGATTCACAGAAACATCTTGGGGGTACAAACGACGTGTCCAGAATTTTCAACAGTGCATTCCTATGGGCTTCGGAACACAATAACAGTGACAATATGGATATCTTCGATGGCGTCTGTTGAAGGTGCTCAACAATCTTATAGTCACTCTTACGAATAAGGCGCATAAACTCTTCTACATCTTTCAGTGACGTTTCTTTTTCGTTCCTCTGCACAGGGACATCCTCATTCATTTTTCCTTTTCCTTTCGCCAATCGTTCAGCCTCTACCTCAGGCGATATAAAAATTCTCCCACTTCTCGTCATCCCTCCGGTCCCGACGACGTTGTCTACAACCTCAACTGGCTGTTTACTAATATCAATTTTCACCCCATCACAGTATGCTTCCAACCCATAAGTCCAGGGTACTGCCTTAGTGCTCTCATAAGGGGTTGGTTCTGCCTTGGTGATAGTGATCAGCGGTCGCCTGGCTGGCGCCGTTATAGTTATTGTTTTTCGGGGGATTGTCACGGTAGCTACATCACTTTGCTCATCAACTACTACCTCTGCAGGTTTCTCAACTGACGTTCTGTCGAATTGCACCGTGCCTTCATCTATTAAGGTATGAATACCCTTCTTCAATTCAACACAACCCCCAGCTTGGGCCCAGCACTCTAGACAAAACTCATCGCAGCCCGGATACACACCTCCTTTCAACAACCTGCTCTTTATCTCACACAACGGTGTCTTTAGTTCATCAACATTCATGATCAAGTTCAAACCCTCCTCAGTTAAAATAGCATTTGCCCCATGGTTGGGCATGGGCTGTTGTACTATGTTCGGACCTGCTTGTCCGAAATTAATGGCCTTGCTATCCAACAGATCTTGCACCACATGCTTGAACGCGTGGCAATTCTCTATGTCATGGCCAGGAGCCCCGGAGTGGAACTCACAGTGCTTGTTCGCATCAAAACCAAACGGAGGAGTGCCCGTCATTGGCGCCATAGTCCTCTTTTCCACTAAGTTCAAACCCAGTAATGTCTGTAGCAAATCTGCATACGTCGAAGGAGGCGTTTCAAACACCCTCCTTGGTTTGCCCCACAGAATTCTGTGTTGGGCAGGATGTAACCTTTGTTGTGGCTGCTGTTGCTGTGGTGGTATTTGCTGTAGTGGTATTGGTTGTTGATGAAATGGAATTGTGACACTTGCCACCTGTTGCGGATGATTATACTGATTTCGTCCTCTGCCCCCGCCTCGGCCTCGGCCCCGAATACTGCACTTGCATCACCTTGACGGCGACCCCCGAAAGCTCTTCTGTTACTGCCAGCTGAAGTAGATTCCTCAGCTTGGAATCTCCCCATTTTAATATTGCTTTCAATTTTCTCACCCATCAAGATTAGGTCCGAGAAACTGCCCAAGGAAGTATGAAACAGCTTATCATAAAACACACCAGTAAATGTTCCTATGAACATATCATTCATTTCTTTGTCATCCAAAGGAGGATGAACTCGTGCAGCCATGTCGCGCCACCTCTGCGCATATTCTTTGAAGCTCTCGTCTTTCTTCTGTGACAACCCCTGTAATTGGACCCGGTTGGGTGCCAAGTCACTATTGTACTTATAATGAGCCACAAACGCTTCAGCCAGCTGCTTCCAAGTTTTTATCTGAGTAGGCTCCAATCCCATGTACCATTCAAGGGAAGGACCAGACAAGCTGTCTTGAAAGAAATGCATCAGCATCCTCTCATCCTTTGAATAAGCCGACATCATTCTATAGTATGATCGCACATGCACCTTTGGACAGGTATCCCGCTTATATTTGTCGAATGTGGGAGCTTTAAACTTTAGCGGTACCCTCAGGCCAGGCACCAGACCCATTGTGGTCATATCTAAACCAACAACACTTTGATTCACAACACCTTTCATCTGCTCCTCGAGCATCTTGATTCTCTGAGAGTCATCTACAGGACCTTCAAAACCTCCACCAGAGAAAGCATCTTCTTGTTGATCTTCTATCCAATTACCGTTCCCATTTCCGTATCCATCATACCCGTTGTTACGGCCAAATCTAGTCTGATTCATCACAGGGCCCCGCCCCCTGTTACCATACCCTGGAGCGACTCCGGCAGGTCCAAAAGACATCATTCCAGCACCATTTCCAATACCGAATCCGCCGTAACCCTGATTGGTATTACCAAATCCATCCTGTCTGAAGCCCTGAGCGTTGAAGCCGTACTTCCCATCTTGATTAGCATGATCAAACCCCTGGTCGTTATAGCCAAATCCGTTGTTACCGAAGCCATTACCTCTAATATTATCACCACCCAGATTGGCATCTCCGAGCCCAACGTTGTTGACGACAGTCTCGTTACCGATTCCTGCATTACCGTTCCCGGCGCCAGCGCCGTTGTTCGCATTCACAGCAGGTATGTTCACCACAGGTGGAGCTACCGGTGTAGGAGTACCATCCCCGTGAATGGTGTCAACTCGCACAGAATTATGGTCTTCGTTTCCGTGCCCAGCATTTCTCATCAGCAAAGGCTGCACCAAAGCCTGCAAGTTTTCCTGGCCTTTCACAATGGTCTCCATTGTCTGCATGAATAGCGCCAGCTTCTCACGCATGTCCTGCATTTCATTCTGCATCTGATCCATAACTCTTTTGCAGTTGGTACGAGTAGAGTATCGGTGCGGGCGTTGACTTTCAATCCTGAAAAGACCTGTACGGTGCAAAAAATGAGATACAGTTCAATAATCACCTGTAATGCAATATGAATGTGAATGCAAATGCGACATGTGTCTGTGCATTAGGGAATATCACTCCTCAATTCTAGTGCGAATGTGTCAGTGTGGTGACAGTGACAGCAATACGAAGTTCGGAGCCGAATCATAGAAAACACCTCATACATTACAAAGAAACGCATCAAGTCAGGAATACAATATCAATGAGCGTACAATAAGAAGGCATGACCTCAACCAACAATCCTGGTGATGGCGAGCACAATGCAAATAAAGCATACACATTAATACATGAAATAGTCAAGTGCTCCCATACGCCTGGTACTCCTCTAATAACCTCTTAGTCTCTGGATGACTTGGTCGGGTAAGCAAACCCTCAACAAGTAGATCTCTTCGCTTGAGAACACGTCGTAAGTCACCAGCAAATTCCTCCCGTGCCCCTTCTCTGAAGCGATCCTCTAGCTTCCGTTTCTGAGACACGGCCTCTTTCTTGCACTCGATGGCCTTATTTAATGAGTTCTGAAGACTATATCTTGCCATCACCTCCTCTTCATACTTTTTATTGCTAGCCTTCAACTGATCTTCGAGTTCAGAAATTTGCTGCTTCAATTTGTCTTTCCTCTTTTTGTTGTTGGTTAGCGTAGCATTCCACGTTTTGTTGCAAGAAGAGATTTCTCGGTGGGCGGCATCGAGTGCCTTCTTCTTAGACTCTAACATATCATGAGAGCTTCTAAATTCTTTCCCCAGGCGTTCATGCTTCTTTTTCTCTTCGGTCAGTTCAGCACCTAGCCTGTTTACTAACTCAGTCTGCTGTTGGAAAGAATGCACCGCCTTGTTCTTCTCACTACGCATCTGAGCTAGTTCCTTTTCTAACTCTTCATTGATCTTTATCAAGTCCTCTTTTTCTTTCACGACCCGCTCATAGACCTCAACAGCTACAGTAGTGGGTTCCTCCACTGGAATGAGAACAGGACGTGATACTGCTGGAAAAGGCATCTGTACCTGTCTTACCCTCTCCTGGATCCGCACCTTGTATGGAATATAGGCTTGACAATCATTCTTGCCTAGCAATGGTTTCCCTCTTCTGCAGATATGATTCCAAGCGTGCTGAAGCTTGGCCAATAATTCCCCATTCAAGTCACCGGTGGAATACAGAGATTCCTGTATTTCTTCCTCCTTTGGCGGGCTTTTCAGAGCATAACCGAATTGCCTGATCAATAATGATGGATTGTAATTAATGCACCCCTTCCTCCCAATCAGAGGAACATTAGGATATCCGGCGCAGCTGTAGATAATCTCAGATCCCAATAAAGCTTTGTCAAACCAGCCAACATCTTCTGAAGAAAGTCCCATCAGATGCTCAGACCAATCCACCGTATCTGCAGACTCAGCAAAGATACCCTTCTTGGGCAAATGACTCTCAAACCACATATACAGCAAGGGTACACAACAAGAGATGTTCTTGCCTCTCCTATTCTCATTTTTGTAATGCAACGAATGGTAGAAATCCCCGATCAATGTGGGTACAGGGTTGCCAGCAGCAAACAAATGAAATGCATCAAAGTCTACAAAATTCGGGAAGTTGGGAAACAGCACTATCCCATAGATGCACAGAGCCAAAACAGCATTAAAGACTATCTAGCATCCACTCTTGGCGTATTCCTGGGCTTTACTAATCAGAAACTGGAGGGAGAAGCCTGAAACCCCGCGCCAAGAAGTCACCAATAGCTCAGAAGCGTCCATGTGTAAAGCCACTGCTAAGTCCTCTAACTGGGGCTTAGTGTCAGAGTGAATAAAAGGAACCTTATTCTGTACTGGAAGCTCAATAAACTCTGCGTACTCTTCCAAGGTGGGCCCCAGAAGAAAGTCCTTAAAAGTGAAGCATCTCAATGCAGGGTCATAAAATTGCATCAAAGTATACAGCCCATTCAGCCCCGCATCAGTTGGTTTGCAAACCAATCTCAACAGTCTTCCGTAACTCTTCCTGAAGCTTCTCCGGACATCCTCATCAGCAAGGGAAATCAAACCAAGCAGGGGAGTAACATCAGGGGTAGGTAACTTGTATGCAACTGTCCTTCTCAAACCAGCCATGACCAAAAATCAGAAGTCCGGACACTAGAATCAGGGAATATGCAAATGCACCTGCAGCACAGACACACGTTAATGAAATGCGATGATAATGGTTATGCAAACAATGCAATGCAAATAAAATGCAACAAAGGACCAAGTGCCCCGACTGAGAAGCTCAAATCACACAAAGAACAAAGTCTCCAACAGACCCTCCAATATTCTTCAAACCATGGTCTTAGACAGACCCCATACATAAACTCCAATCAAGTCTCTGACAGACCCAATAATAACTCCAACTTGGTCTCTAACAGACCCCAATAACCGTCCTTAAATATCCACGATCCGGAATCCTCAAATCAAGAAACAAACCGGTATCTGGAGGTCTAGTTACCTGCATACCCCAAACCCCCTTACAGGTAGGTGTCCTAGCAACTGACGATGGTACGGCATCCTATGCGGTCGTCGGCGTCACAGACTTTCAGGGTTGATGATACGATTCCCAGAAGGAGTGGCATCATCAAATCCTGAAGAGGCCTCACTTAGCCAACTTCCAATTGATCGGTTCCCAGAGTCGATAATCCAACTAACCAGCAACCCATGCCACCCAAAGGGTGGGACAAGAGGCCAACCAGAAGAACCTCGTCTGAGTGTGGATTTTGCGGGACACTAGGACATGCAAAGCATGTGCGCGCCCACTACTTTCCACTCTAATTCTAAGTACGCTCAAGCCCAGGTCCGACTTATCTCTCAATAACAGAACCCCAACACCCAATAAACAGCAATAATCAATAATATAGTGCTGAAGGTAAATGACATAAATGTAAATCCATACAAAGCCCACGACGGGAAAACAAGCATTAGGATTGACTCGCTTAGGGGACGTTGGATCCCCAGCAGAGTCTCCAGCTGTCGCTACTGCGAAAATCGGCGCCGGCTAAACAGAAGAGTCGCCACCGTGCGTTATTTATCCCAACAGAGGGAAAGGAAACGCTCGAAGTAAACCTACCGCAAAGACGGAAAAGGAATGGTCATCGCAACCAAATCCTGGATTCGGGAGTCGGTTACGCAAGGGGAAGGTATTAGCACCCCTCACGTCCGTCGTACTCGACGGGATCCACGCTTGTTTTCTAGTACGGATTGTTATTCTACCTATTCTACAGGTCTGGGGTTTAAAAGAAAATAAAATGACTCGGCAAAGTATCGCACTTTATGCCTACGTATTCCCGTCTAGAACGAGAAATCAGAGTCAACGTAGTTCGCCTACCTACGGGAAAGGAGGGGAAGGTTGCTCGCTAGGATATCGCATCCTATGCCTACGTACTTTCATACAGCATGAAAGATCAGAGAAAACGTAGTTCGGGCCACGTGCGACACAAGTCTGTCTTGATTGTTTTTATCTCCTTCTGAAAAGGGTTTTTTCTGATTAAGAGTCCCAAGCGGACAAAAATGACGTTTTTGATTGGTTTACAGTCTTTTACGCAAGAACTGTTTTTTTATTGATGTTTGAAATGTTTATTGTGTTTTTCTGATTGTTTTGAGAAAGAAGAGACAGAACTCTAGAACCTATGGTTGAAAAGGGAATCAAAATCTATCCTAATGTTGTCATGCATGGATGAAAGCCTAATGTTTGTCATATTCCTCTCTTGCGCAGAGAGAAACAAAGATCCTAAGGGGATAAACGGAAGAGCAACAACATATATACAGTAAAGCGGTAAAATGCATGAATGCAGCAATACAAGCGAGGCAAGGGAGTCCCACTCAACCTCGAACCTAAAAAACAATGGGAAAAGTGAAACAACTTCCCTTCAACCTCCAGGGGAAAATTATCAAACAATACAGTCAAGAAACTCAAACAATACATCAACAGCTCTAAACAACACCAACAGCAAAAACCTGACAGCACAAGCTCCTGCTTCCATCAATCTTCAAGGCAATGAACTTCATCCTCAATCTTCAAAGTTTCTTCAAAGCAAGCTCTCCTAGATGAGTAATAGTTCACAAGATGATTTTGGATGTTAAACAGTCAGTTGACCACCAAAGGTAGCATACAGACTGTTAACAAAATACAGACTATTTCTCTCAAAAGTTCTATCTCCTAGATACTGTCACTAAGCCTTCCAAAGGAAGGAGGTGAGTATCAAAGAGAGACTTTGAATCATAGAGAAGAATGGAGGCAACAGAAGCCATCCATATTTGTGAAGAAATTTTCTATTCTAAGGCTCTCTCTAGCTCCTAGGTCCTATGATCTTCAATCAATCTTCAAGCAAGC
Source organism: Lathyrus sativus (assembly GCA_963859935.3). Taxonomy (NCBI): domain Eukaryota; kingdom Viridiplantae; phylum Streptophyta; class Magnoliopsida; order Fabales; family Fabaceae; genus Lathyrus; species Lathyrus sativus. Next base: position 370,080,294 of record OZ012737.1, read on the forward strand.
CTAGCATCTTCATCAACTTTGAACTTGGCCTTCAATTCTTTGCTTTGTCTTCAATATGCTCCATCAACAAGATCTTCAAAGCTAACCCACACCCCAAGCAAGCCCAATAAGCCCATACAAACAAAATAAACCCCAAAAGGGCACACCAAACAAGCATACAATTGCAAAATATACTAAAAATATTAATATAGTAGGGAAAATTCTAATATTATTTCTAGGGGATCTACTAAACCTAGCCTTAATACCCATATATGCCCCATAGCCTAAATTGTCCTTAAAAAACCCAAAATCTAAAGTTATTGTGGACCTATGTTGAAGTTTAACCTAATCCTACACAACCTAGAATTATCTAATCAAACTATCCTAAAAATCATCACAAAAATATGGAATTAATCCAGGGGGAACCTAAAACATATATCTAACTAACCTAAAAAGATTGACCTAAAAATACTAAGGGAACTACCTAAACTAAAATCTACAAATTAAGGTATCAATATAAAAGAATTAAAAAGCTATTAAAAGAAGGAAATATGCAAAAAATATTAAAATGCATGATATGAAAAATGTTTTTATTTTATATTTTTCTAGACAAAATTATGAAAAGGGAGAAAAAACTCCCATTAAAGAATATTGATTTTTCTATTTATTATGAATTTTCAAAATATGACATAAAATGGAGGAAAATATAAATGGAAATGAAAACATGGGGTACAAGAAGTAAGACAATGCAGTTCATTCTATTGATGGGCCCAGATAGGGGGGGTCTGAATAGAAAAGCGCTTGGGCCCAGCAATCAATCAGAAAAATCAATGAAAATACAAAAAGAAAAAAGAAAAAGCGTGGTGCAAATAGAAACAGATTATAGTGCATTTTGGATTTGGGCCTGATAGGGGGTGGGATTAGAATTGATCCACTTAAGCCCAGGAGTGCGTTTAAATGAAACGCCGTGTTTCATTCTTCTGACTTCCCTCCAACAACTGAATTGAACGTGAGCCCTTGGATCGGTCTTGAGTCAATGGTCAGCGCGCTCATCCTGTGGCTAAAACATCATCATCAACCTTGGATCTAGGGTTTTCAGAAAAACCTCCATGAAACAGAATTCATGCACCAAACTTACATCCACTCGTGTGGCCTCATTTCTTCATCAAATATCAACATGTAAAAACCTAAATTGCTCAGGATTCCACGCTGAACACGATCATGTCATTGGTTCGAACTGAAGTGGCCTCTATCATAGAACCCGAAGGTGTAACCAACTTAAACTCAAAATGTCATCAATCTTCGACCTCAGCCAAACTCAACTTTCTTGATATCAAAATGATCCTCATGTTCCCCTAATCAAAATCATCTATTAATCTTGCATTAATACTCAATATATCACTCATTCTTACTCCATCAAGAATTGACATCCATGAATGAAACTTCACCAATTGATCCTAAACTCATCATACATGATCACCTAACTGTCTCTAACAAGTCTACACTAATAAATTACCCTAGCCATGCCTAGATAAGGGTGTAGAAATGATTTTGCAAACCTGGTTCTTGGATATGGTAGATGATGTAGATCTTCAATTCAAGGCTTGAAACTCTTCAAGAACAATCCCTGGATGATGAATCTTCTTCTGTTTGCAAAAGATTGGAGGGAGAGAGCTTGTACTTCAAGATCCAATGGTAATGGCTTCTTTGCAAATCCAATGTGAACACCTTCAATTCTCCATCAATGGAGCTTCAACTCAGCATGAACACACTCAGCAAGATCTATGGAGAAGGTTTGTGAAGAAAAATGGAATGGCAATGAAGAAAAATGAAGAGCTTGAATGTGATTTGCAATGGAGGAATTTGGATTTCAATCTCTCTTCTCTACACCAATTAACACCAACCTTGCATCTGAGCAAGTCACAATGGTTATATAGAATGGTTTAGAACAGTCTAGAACTCCCTAGAACAATCCAATGAGAAATTCATCTTTTCATGTCATGGTAATTTGAATTTTCATTTCTCACCACATGGTATCTCATGCCAAATGCCTTGCAACCTTGGTTTCTGACTTGAATTTCTCCTTACATGAGATCTAGGACAAGTTACAATGCATATCTTCCTTGTGTATTGAGTTTTTCCTTGTTTTGGTTTGGTACCTTAAGATGCAAGCAATCAAATTACAAAGCAACCCTATGATGCAAGCCTCAAATCAAAATTGTGGCTGAACCATTGTTCTTAGAATGTCATTTGGAGTCAAAATGACCTATTACATGACATGGTTTGGACTTATAACTTGGGATTTCCATTTTTCAAATTCACTTGAATTAACTTATGCCTCCTTTTTAGGCCATTTTTATCACTTTTTGATACAAGCCTTTTTAAGATCTCATGACCTCCCTACCAGTCTTAAAACATCATTCTAAGCAAGTTTGATGTTGAAGATTTTTCCATTTGAAGCTTGGAAGTAGGAGATATGGCCTTATGCTTGAAATGACTTATAACCTCCAAATGACCAAAATGCCCTTGGCTTGTCAAGATCATAAGTAGAGCTCCACAAATCAGATTGAGGTATACCATACCTTTCTAGAAAGCTAAGATCATGGGGAACAACTTTCATGTTGGCCAGAATCCAATTGAAAACTCCTTAAGGGGAAAAAGTTGCTTGGAAGTCAAGTAACTTTCACAGACAAATTTCAGATGCCTCTGATGACCTGTAACTTGCAAGAACCATAATATGAGTTCTATAATTCTCATTGATGCCTTCCACCACTCAAATTAAAGGTCTTGAGATACTCTACAAATTTCATGTTGGCCAAGGATCCATTTGAGACTTGCATTTTGAATTACTTTGCTTGGAAGTTTGACCTAAACCAGGGGATTTTACTCAGAAACCCTAATTCAGAAACTTCTCTGCTTCTTGATTTCTTGTGATTTGTCCTTGGCACAACACCACATCCATATCCACATATCAAATTATGAATCCCACATCCTCCAAATAGGCCTTGATGCCCTTCAATCAAGCATTTGACCTAGGGTTGACCCAGGGTTGACCCAGATGACACCCTAGTTGACTGTCTTCAACTGTAGCTCTTGTAACCACACCAATGACTTGTCTTACTTTCAAAAGGACCCTCTAGGTCTTCCATGCCCTCAATTCATAACCCATAACTTCTCTGATGATCTTCACATACCCTCAAGATAGGAGAGAAACCCACTGCTTGGCCTTTAAACTTCCCAAAGCTTCAATTTCTTTCTTGGTGATTTGAATAGGCTTGAATCTTGATAAGAGCCTCTTGAATACATTCCTTGAGATGAAAAATAGCACTTGACCCCTTGTCAGATGACTTGTTATGCTATGTTATGCAAATGATTGAGCCATGTATTTGATCTACTATGCAAATGATAAAGCTATGAAAACACAAATCAGGTAAACCAGTTGGTCAAATTTTAGGGTGCAACACTTATATCTCAAGCTTCTTCAACTTCATCTTCAAGCTCTAGCAAGCACACTCCAAGCAGAGGAACAATCACCAAGATCAAGGTTGAAATGTTGAAAACTTAATGAAAACCAAAGGAAATCATCAAGTACCAACATTGAAATGGAAAGGTATCCTCAAAGTTCTACTCAACTATGGGCATACCACACATCCCTCCAAAGGAGAGATGGAGTTTCCCTAGGAGGACTTCATGTCATTGGATGGAATAGAAGCACACAATGCATTCTATGTTTGATGAAGAAATCAAAACTAGCTCTAATGGCTCTTTCTAAAACCCTAATTTCCTAAGCTCCTAAAAAGCTCCTAAAAGAAAAGAAAACTCCAACTCCAAGCTCCAACCTTCAATCCATAGCATCTATATCAAGTCCAGAAGACCTCCCAAAAAGGATTCCAAGCCAAGCAAGCTCCAAAGTCACCAACCAAGCCAAACAAGCAAAGGTACTCAAGAGAGAACAACACAAACACAAGCAATTTGCAAAATTCAACAAAAATAGGAAACGAAGTTTTAAAATTCTAATTAAATTCCTAGGGGAACATACATGTTTGAACAGCCTAAGGTTAAAATATTAAAGCCTAATTAAACTTATAAGTCACCTAAATAAATTCTAGATTGAAATGTATCAAGGTAATCCACAAGTTTGGGAAGGCTCTAATCTCAACACCTAAAACAGAACCTAAAGTTATTCTAAAAATCCACCAAAAATTATAAGGGAACATACATGTCTACCCTAACACATACTCAAAAATCAAAGCCAAACTCACACCAATTGGAAGAACAAAATTCCACAAAACAGATGGTCAAATATGCAAAATTAAAAGAATTAACAAAAATAAGAAAAATCCAATTAAATTGAAAAATGCATGAAAATGCATTTTATTGATTTCAGAAAATCACAAATTCTCTCAAGATCATGGAGGTATTTTTAAAATAATTTTCTGATCAAGAATGAATTTAATATGATTTTTGGAATCAATAAAGCATTAAAAATAAACAAAAATGAATAAAAGAAAATCAAAACTCAGAATAAAACAAGAGCCATTGGATGAGTTGACAAGTCAAGCAATCCAAGCATCCACACGCTGCCAGCACATTAAGTGAAACGCCTGCGTTTTGCTACTCAGAAGTCAACAAAAACTTTAAGTCGTGGCCATTGGATGTGTGGTCTAGTCAAGGTCCAAAGCAAGATCTGATGGTCCAGAGATCATCTTCCCCAAAATTCAACCTGGCCTGAGTGAGATCAAAGACGGTGGCCGGAGAAGACTCCAGTCGTCTTCTCCGGTGAGGATCCAGATTCAGGCAACCAAAAATGACCATCTCTACACCAATTCTACTCAGCTTTCAACGTAGATTTCAAATCTCTCATCAAAATGATCTAACTCTCAATAGGTAAGCAAACACGAAGCAATATTCAGAGATGTCATCCAACTCAACTTTCACCAAATACTAAATTAAGTACATAGAAATCCTCCTCATGTTGCACTGATCATCCTGATCTAAACAAATTGCTACAAAACCTCATGAATCAAGAGATTCAAGTCCAAACAGATCTGTTATGTCATCTTCAAACATCACCAATTGAATCCAAATCAAGCCTAAAATGATCTACACCTCGTCTAGATCCTAACCACAAGTTCAAAACTATCTAACTCATGCTAAATCATGTAGAATGTTGAAAGTTACTAACCTGCTCTATATCTGTTGACAGAGGTACTTGTAGCTAGTTTATTCCTCTAAAACTCTCCAGATAGCTTCAATGATCCAAGAGGAAATGAAAGCAACCTTCAATTTGGCTTGAATTGGTCTAAATCTCAAAACACGATTTGAAGTTGCAGCTCTGAAAATTTGCTTGCTCTTTCTGGTTTCAGCACGAAATGAGGCTCTACCTTGCTCTGAATTCACTCTAAACAATATATAGAAACTTTCCATGGGCTTTTGCAATCCATTTGAGGCCCAAATCTGTGGTTCACATTTTCTGGTTTTTTGCATTCAAATTTCATACCAGTCGTGCAATGCAAGCTTGTTACTTGTTCCAGAAAGTTCTAACACCTTGCACATGGCATTTTGAGTGAAATTGGATGGAAAGAGTAGCCTGAATTGTATTGTGTAGGGTTTTGACAATGTAACTTACAAGTGAAGTAACAACATGGCAACTCCCAAAACTTGGCCTGACCTCAAAATTCTGTTAAAACCAAAGTGCTTAAAATGTGATTTCCAATCATAAAATGTACTCACTTGCTTGGTTTTGGTCATCTAACACAATTGCATTTTTCCCTCCTTTACACATTTGAATTTTCCCCTTTTTGAAACCAATTCAAACCAACTCTTGCTATGAGCTCAATCAATCCCTCATGACCTCTTTGCTAGCCTAAAAACCCCATTTTGAACAACTTTCATGTTTAACAAAATTGAATTTGACAAGTGAAAGTTGGAGATTTTGGCCTATGATTGAAAATGACCTATAATCTCACTTTCCCAAAATACCCCTGACTTGTAAACCTCATAACTTAAGCTCTACAAATAAGATGGAAGACTTATAGTACAATTTAGAAAGCTAATATCATTAGGAACATCTTTCATGTTGGCCAAAAGTTCAGGTGAAACCTCCTTCTAGGTCAAAAATAGCTTTGAAGTCAGATGATTTTCATAGACAAATTTCAGAAGCATCTAAGGACTTGTAACTTGTCTGGGCCATAACTTGAGTTCTATAAATCCAATGGAGGACTTCTAGTACTCAAATTAAAGGTATTGAGATTCTCTACAAGTTTCATGTTGGCCAAAGATCCATTTGAAACTTATATCTTGACTTATGTGGTCTTGAAGTTAGGCACTAAATAGGGGATTTTGCACTGAAACCCTAACTTAGCAACTTCCCACACTCTTGATTCTTATTGATTTGATCTTGGCACAACACCACAAATGTCCTATCACATCATTTCATGAACTCCGTGACCTAAAAGTAGGCCTTGATACTCTTCAATTGTCCAGTTGACCTAGAATTGATCCAGATGAAACCCTAATTGCTTGCACCTCAACTGTGGCTCTTGCATTTGACACAATGACTTGATTAAACTCTCCCATGGACCTCTAGGCATTCAATGAGCTTCATACACACCCTCTTCTCATATTCAACATTCCACAACCCTCTGATGGTCTTCAGTTGATCCTCAAGTTAGGAGAAGATTCATACTCAAACATCTAAGCCCTTAGGCACTCAAACCACCTTCTGATGACTTTGACCACTCTTCAATCTTGAATGAGACCTCTTGCTAGGCTTATTTTGACAAGAATAACACTTGATCCCCTGCTATATGAATGATACCATGATATGCAAATGATATAACTATGCAAATGTTAATGCAATGAAACATAAACCAGGTAAGAAAAGGTTGGGCAAATTTTGGGGTGCAACAGATGCCCCTATTCAAACGGCTTGGACCCGACTGGGTGAAGAGCGAACGACCTTCAAACAATCGAGGTAGAAGACGGTTGAATACAAAGAAACCTGGAAATTTGCCAACCGCAGAAATATACAGCGAAAACTGCTTGGGGAACAACATCTGTTGCGCTGAACCCAGTTGTTACGGCAAAAACTGATCAATCATCTGATAAAAATTGGGATTTCAACATTAATCCCCTGTGTGACGCCACATGTATCGAATTAACTTTGCAAAAAACAACTTCGTCCACAACTGGACTAATTTTTGTCAACACGAGGAGAGACTCCATTCATCATGGGTAATCATTCTGTCCATAATTGGAATAACGATCTCTGTCATTCACAGGTAACAACTCCACTGGGGACAATTCCGTCAATCATGGATAATAACTCCGTCCACACGGGTGTTGCACCCTAAAATTTGACCTACTTGTTTTACCTGATTTGTGTTTTCATAGTTTTATCATTTGCATAGTAGGTCATATACATAGTTCATTCATTTGCATAGCATAGCATGGGCAAGCCATCCAACAAGGGATCAAGTGCTATTTTTCATCTCAAGAGGTTCTTATCAAGATTCAAGCCTATTCAAATCACCAAGAAAGAAATTGAAGCTTTGGGAAGTTTAAAGGCCAAGCAGTGGGTTTCTCTCCTATCTTAAGGGTATGTGAAGATCATCAGAGAAGTTATGGGTTATGGATTGAGGGCATGGAAGACCTAGAGGGTCCTTTTGAAAGTAAGACAAGTCATTGGCATGGTTACAAGAGCTATAGTTGAAGACAGTCAACTAGGGTGTCATCTGGGTCAACCCTAAGTCAAATGCTTGATTGAAGGGCATCAAGGCCTATTTGAAGGATGTGGGGGTCATCATTTGATATGTGGATATGGATGTGGTGTTGAGCCAAGGATAAATCAAAAGAAATCAAGAAGAAGAGAAGTTTCTAAATTAGGGTTTCTGAGTAAAATTCCCTGATTTAGGTCAAACTTCCAAGCAAAGTAATTCAAAAGGCAAGTCTCAAATGGATCCTTGGACAACATGAAACTTGTATAGTATCTCAAGACCTTTAATTTGAGTGGTGGAAGGCATCAAGGAGATTTATAGAACTCATGTTATGGTTCTTGCAAGTTACAGGTCCTCAGAGGCATCTGAAATTTTGTCTGTGAAAGTTACTTGACTTCCAAGCAACTTTTACCCCTTAAGGAGTTTTCAATTGGATTTTTGGCCACATGAAATTTGTTCCCCATGATCTTAGCTTTCTAGAAAGGTATGGTATGCCTCAATCTGATTTGTGGAGCTCTACTTATGATCTTGACAAGCCAAGGGCATTTTGGTCATTTGGAGGTTATAAGTCATTTCAAGCATAAGGCCATATCTCCTACTTCCAAGCTTCAAATGGAAAAATCTTCAACATCAAACTTTCTTAGAATGATGTTTTAAGGCTAGTAGGGAGGTCATGTGATGTTGAAAAGGCTCATATCAAAAAGTGATAAAAATGGCCTAAAAATGAGGCATAAGTTAATTCAAGTGAAGTTGAAAATCATAAATCATAAGCTACAAGTCCAAACCATGTCATATGATAGGTCATTTTGACTCCAAATGACATTCTAAGAACAATGGTTCAGCCACAATTTTGATTTGAGGATTGCATCATAGGGTTGCTTTGGAAAAGTCTTGCTTGCATAATAAGGTACCATGGCAAAACTCAAAATAACTCAATAAACAAGGAAGATGTGCATTGTATCTCATCCAAAATATCATGTAAGGAGAAATTCAATTCAGTTACAAAGGTTACAAGGCATATTGCATGAGATAACATATAAGGAGAAGTGAAAATGCAAAATACCATTGGATGAAAAAATCAAGTTCTCATTAGATGATCCTAGATGATTCCAGGGAGTTCTAGATGGTTCTAATCCATTCTATATAATCATTGTGACTTTCATTGAGGCAAGGTTGGTGGTGATTATGGTAGAGAAGAGAGTGTGAAATCATAAAGCTTCATTTGCAAATTACATTGAATCTCTTGATTCTTCTTCATTGCTATCTCATTTTTCTTCACAAACCTCCTCCATAAACATTTCTGAGTGTGTTCATATTGGCTTGAGACTCCATTGATGAAGATTTGAAGGTATTCACATTGAATTTGCAAGAAAGAAAATTACATTAGATCTTGAAGTACAAGCAATTCCAGCCATTCCTTTTGCAAACAGAAGAAGATTCAGCCTCCAAGGAGTATTCTTGAAGAGTTACAAGGCCTGCATTTAAGAGTTTCATTACCTACCATATCCAAGAACCAGGTTTGCAATTTCTGTCCTACACCATAATCTAGGCATGGCTAGGGTTAATTATTAGCATAGACTTGTTAGAGACAATTAGGTGGTCATTTTTGATGAGTTTGGGAGCAATTGGTGGAGTTCCATTAATGGAGGTCAATTCTTTGATGATCAAGATCGTGTTATATATTGAGTTTTAAGGCAAGATTAATGGCTGATATTAACTAGGGTAACATAAGGATCATTTTGATGTAAAGATAGCTGAGTTTGGGTGAGGTCGAAAATGGATAACATTTTGAGTTCAAGGTGGTTTCACATTCGGTTTGCACGATAGAGAGTGTTTCAATGTATTTCAATGCCATGGTTGTGTTCAGCTTGGAAAATAGAGCAAGTTTGGTTTTTACATGTCGAGATTTGATGGAGAAATGAAGCCATACGCGTGGATGGAAGTTGGTGCATGAGTTCTGTATTTTAATGGAGTTTCAGAAAAACCCTAACCCAAGGTTAGAGATGATGTTTCGTGCGTTGGATCCCTCATTGACTAGCTGACCGCGTGCTGATCCAACGGCTTGAGATTCAAAGTGAAATGGGAGGGAAGTTCAGAGCAGCGAACGCTGCGTTTCACTTAAAGCCAGGTTTGGGCTTAAGTGATGATTTTTCTATCCAAACCCCCCATATAAGGCCCAATTGTTTTATAACTAGATTTCCTGACTATTCGCACCGTCCTTTTTTCTTCTTCTTTTTGATTTTCTCAATTAATTTCTGTTTTAAACTGGGCCCAAGCGCTTTGATATTCGCCCCCCCCATTCTGGGCCCATGTGAAATAATAACTGCATTTCATTTCTATTTGCACCCATGCATCCATATTTGATTTTAATTTTCTCCAAATTTTCTCAAACTTTAAAAATGCATAATAAATAGAAAAAAGAATATTTTTTAATGGGAGTTTTTTCTCCCTTTTCACATTTTTGTCAAGAAAAATATCAAATAAAAACATTTTGCATATCATGCATTTTAATATTTTTTGCATATTTTTCATTTTAATTGCTTTTTAATTCTTTTAGGTTGATGTATGGTTTTGTAGATTTTAGTTTAGGTAGCTCCCTTTAGATTTTTAGGTCAATCTTTTTAGGGTAAGTAGATATATGTTTTAGGTTCCCCCTGGATTAATTCCATATTTTTGTGATGATTTTTAGGATAGTTTTGATTAGATGCTATTAGGGTGTATAGAATTAGGTTAAACCACAACTTAGGTGCATTGAAACAATTTCTTTTGGGTTTTTTAGGACAAGTTAGGCTATGGGGAATATATGGGTATTAAGGGTAAGTCTAGTAGATCCCCTAGAAATAATATTAGAATTTTCCCTACTATATTAATATTTTAGTATATTTTGCAATTGAATGCTTGTTTGGTGTGCCCTTTTGGGGTTTATTTTGTTTGTATGGGCTTATTGGGCTTGCTTGGGGTGTGGGCTTGGCTTGAAGATCTTGATGATGAAGCATATTCAGGACAAAGTTGAAGCTAAAGATCAAAGCTTGATGAAGATGCTAGGCTGGCTTGAAGATTGTTTGAAGATCATAGGACCTAGGAGCTAGGTAGAGCTTAGAATAGAAAATTTCTTCACAAATATGGATGGCTTCTGTTGCCTCCATTCTTCTCTATGATTCAAAGTCTCTCTTTGATACTCACCTCCTTCCTTTGGAAGGCTTAGTGACAGTATCTAGGAGATAGAACTTTTGAGAGAAACAGTTTGTATTTTGTTAACAGTCTGTATGCCACCTTTGGTGGTCAACTGACTGTTTAACATCCCAAATCATCTTGTGAACTATTACTCATCTAGGAGAGCTTGCTTTGAAGAAACTTTGAAGATTGAAGATGAAGTCCCTTGCCTTGAAGACTGATAGAAGAAGGAGTTTGTGCTGTCAGGTTTTGCTGTTTAGAGCTGCTGGTGCTGTTTAGAGCTGGTGATGTATTGTTTGAGTTTCTTGACTGTATTGTGTGTTAATTTTCCCCTTGAGGTTGAAGTGAAGTTGTTTCACTTTGCCTGTTGTTTTCTAGGTTCGAGGTTGAGTGGGACTCCCTTGCCTCGCTTGTACTGCTGCATTCATGCATTTTACTGCTTTACTGTATATATGTTGTTGCTTTTCCGTTTATCCCCTTAGGATCTCTGTTTCTCTCTGCGCAGGAGAGAAATATGACAGACATTAGGCTTTCATCCATGCATGACAACATTAGGTTAGATTTTGATTCCCTTTTCAACCATAGGTTTTAGAGTTGCTGTTTCTCTTCTTTCTCAAAACAATCAGAAAAACACAATAAACATTTCAAACACCATAAAAGACAGTTCTTGCGTAAAAGACTGTAAACCAATCAAAAAACGTCATTTTTGTCCGCTTGGACTCTTAATCAGGAGAAAACCCTTTTCAGAAGGAGATAAAAACAATCAAGACAGACTTGTGTCGTACGTGGCCCGAACTACGTTTGCTCTGATCTTTCATGCTGTATGAAAGTACGTAGGCATAAGATGCGATATCCTAGCGAGCAACCTTCCCCTCCGTTCCCGTAGGTAGGCGAACTACGTTGACTCTGATTTCTTGTTTCAGACGGGAATACGTAGGCATAAAGTGTGATACTTTGCCGAGTCATTTTATTTTCTTTTTAACCCTGACCTTTAGAGTAGATAGAATAACAATCCGTACTAGAAAACAAGCGTGGATCCCGTCGAGTACGACGGACGTGAGGGGTGCTAATACCTTCCCCTTGCGTAACCGACTCCCGAATCCAGGATTTGGTTGCGATGACCATTCCTTTCCCGTCTTTGCGGTAGGTTTACTTCGAGCGTTTCCTTTCCCTCCGTTGGGATAAATAACGCACGGTGGCGACTCTTCTGTTCAGCCGGCGCCGATTTTCGCAGTAGCGACAGCTGGCGACTCTGTTGGGGATCCAACGTCCCCTAAGCGAGTCAATCCTAACGCTTGTTTTCCCGTCGAGGATTTTGTATGGATTTACTTTTCAGTCATTTACCTTCAGCACTATATTATTGATTATTGCTGTTTATTGGGTGTTAGGGTTCTGTTATTGAGAGATAAGCCGGACCTGGGCTTGAGCGTACTTAGAATTAGAGTGGAAAGTAGCGGGCGCGCACATGCTTTGCATGTCCTAGTGTCCCGCAAAATCCACACTCAGACGAGGTTCTTCTGGTTGGCCTCCTGTCCCACCCTTTGGGTGGCATGGGTTGCTGGTTAGTTGGATTGTCGACTCTGGGAACCGATCAATTGGAAGTTGGCTAAGTGAGACCTCTTCAGGATTTGATGATGCCACTCCTGCTGGGAATCGTATCATCAACCCTGAAAGTCTATGACGCCGACGACCGCATAGGATGTCGTACCATTGTCAGTTGCTAGGACACCTACCTGTGAGGGGGTTTGGGGTATGCAGGTAACTAGACCTCCAGATACCGGTTTGTTTCTTGATTTGAGGATTCCAGTTCGTGGATATTTAAGGACGGTTATTGGGGTCTGTCAGAGACTTGATTGGAGTTTATGTATGGGGTCTGTCTAAGACCATGGTTTGAAGATTATTGGAGGGTCTGTTGGAGACTTTGTTCTTTGTGTGATTTGAGCTTCTCAGTCGGGGCACTTGGTCCTTTGTTGCATTTTATTTGCATTGCATTGTTTGCATAACCATTATCATCGCATTTCATTAACGTGTGTCTGTGCTGCAGGTGCATTTGCATATTCCCTGATTCTAGTGTCCGGACTTCTGATTTTTGGTCATGGCTGGTTTGAGAAGGACAGTTGCATACAAGTTACCTACCCCTGATGTTACTCCCCTGCTTGGTTTGATTTCCCTTGCTGATGAGGATGTCCGGAGAAGCTTCAGGAAGAGTTACGGAAGACTGTTGAGATTGGTTTGCAAACCAACTGATGCGGGGCTGAATGGACTGTATACTTTGATGCAATTTTATGACCCTGCATTGAGATGCTTCACTTTTAAGGACTTTCTTCTGGGGCCCACCTTAGAAGAGTACACAGAGTTTATTGAGCTTCCAGTACAGAATAAGGTTCCTTTTATTCACTCTGACGCTAAGCCCCAGTTAGAGGACTTAGCAGTGGCTTTACACATGGACGCTTCTGAGCTATTGGTGACTTCTTGGCGCGGGGTTCCAGGCTTCTCCCTCCAGTTTCTGATTGGTAAAGCCCAGGAATACGCCAAGAGTGGATGCTGGATAGTCTTTAATGCTGTTTTGGCTCTGTGCATCTATGGGATAGTGCTGTTTCCCAACTTCCCGAATTTTGTGGACTTTGATGCATTTCATTTGTTTGCTGCTGGCAACCTTGTACCCACATTGATCGGGGATTTCTACCATTCGTTGCATTACAAAAATGAGAATAGGAGAGGCAAGAACGTCTCTTGTTGTGTACCCTTGCTGTATATGTGGTTTGAGAGTCATCTGCCCAAAAAGGGTATCTTTGCTGAGTCTGCAGATACGGTGGATTGGTCTGAGCGTCTGATGGGACTTTCTTCAGAAGATGTTGGCTGGTTTGACATAACTTTATTGGGATCTGAGATTATCTACAGCTGCGCCGGATATCCTAATGTTCCTCTGATTGGGAGGAAAGGGTGCATTAATTACAATCCATCATTATTGATCTGGCAATTCGGTTATGCTTTGAAAAGCCCGCCAAAGGAAGAAGAAATACAGGAATCTCTATATTTCACCGGTGACTTGAGTGGGGAATTATTGGCCAAGCTTCAGCATGCTTGGAATCATATATGCAGAAGAGGGAAACCATCGCTAGGCAAGAATGATTGTCAGGCCTATATGCCATACAAGGTGTGGATCCTGGAGAGGGTAAGACAGGTACAGATGCCTTTTCCAGCAGTCTCGCGTCCTGTTCCCATTCCAGTGGAGAAACCTACTACTGTAGCCGTTGAGGTATATGAGCGGGTCGTGAAAGAAAAGGAGGACTTGATAAAAATCAATGAAGAGTTAGAAAAGGAACTGGCTCAGATGCGTAGTGAGAAGAACAAGGTTGTGCATTCTTTCCAACAGCAGACTGAGTTAGTAAACAGGCTAGGTGCTGAACTGACCGAAGAGAAAAAGAAGCGTGAACGCATGGGGAAAGAATTCAGAAGCTCTCATGATATGTTAGAGTCCAAGAAGAAGGCACTCGATGCCGCCCACCGGGAAATCTCTTCTTGCAACAAAACGTGGAATGCTACGCTAACCAACAACAAAAAGAGGGAAGACAAATTGAAGCAGCAAATTGCTGAACTCGAAGATCAGTTGAAGGCTAGCAATGAAAAGTATGAAGAGGAGGTGATGGCAAGATAGAGGTTGTGTCTCAAAAGCGGAAGCTAGAGGATCGCTTCGGAGAAGGGGCACGGGAGGAATCTGCTGGTGATTTACGACGTGTTCTCAAGCGAAGAGATCTACTTGTTGAGGGTTTGCTTACCCGGCCAAGTCATCCAGAGACCAAGAGGTTATTAGAGGAGTACCAGGCGCACGGGAGCACTTGACTATTTCATGTATTAATGTGTATGCTTTATTTGCATTGTGCTCGCCATCACCAGGATTGTTGGTTGAGATCATGCCTTCTTATTGTACGCTCATTGATATTGTATTCCTGACTTGATGGGTTTCTATGCAATGTATAAGGTGTTTTCTATGATTCGGCTCCGAACTTCGTATTGCTGTCACTGTCACCACACTGACACATTCGCACTAGAATTGGGGAGTGATATTCCCTAATGCACAGACACATATTGCATTGCATACACATTCATATTGCATTACAGGTGATTATTGAATTGTATCTCATTTCCTGCACCGTACAGGTCTTTTCAGGATTGAAAGTCAACGCCCGCACCGATACTCTACTCGTACCAACTGCAGAAGAGTTATGGATCAGATGCAGAATGAAATGCAGGACATGCGTGAGAAGCTGGCGCTATTCATGCAGACGATGGAGACCGTTGTGAAAGGCCAGGAAAACTTGCAGGCTTTGGTGCAGCCTTTGCTGATGAGAAAGGCTGGGCACGGAAACGAAGACCATAATTCTGTGCGTGTTGACACCATTCATGGGGATGGTACTCCTACACCGGCGGCTCCACCTGTGGTGAACATACCTGCTGTGAATGCGAACAACGGCGCTGGCGCCGGGAACGGTAATGCAGGAATCGGTAACGAGACTGTCGTCAACAACGTTGGGTTCGGAGATGCCAATCTGGGTGGTGATAATATTGGAGGTAATGGCTTCGGTAACAACGGATTTGGCTATAACGACCAGGGGTTTGATCATGCTGGGAAGTACGGCTTCA
Source organism: Lathyrus sativus (assembly GCA_963859935.3). Classification (NCBI taxonomy): domain Eukaryota; kingdom Viridiplantae; phylum Streptophyta; class Magnoliopsida; order Fabales; family Fabaceae; genus Lathyrus; species Lathyrus sativus. Next base: position 370,095,809 of record OZ012737.1, read on the forward strand.
ATGCTCAGGGCTTCAGACAGGATGGATTTTGTAATACCAATCAGGGTTATGGCGGATTCGGTAATGGGAATGGTGCTGGAATAATGTCTTTTGGACCTGCCGGAGTCGCTCCAGGGTATGGTAACAGGGGGCGGGGCCCTGTAATGAATCAGACTAGATTTGGCCGTAACAACGGGTATGATGGATACGGAAATGGGAACGGTAATTGGCTAGAAGATCAGCAAGAAGATGCTTTCTCTGGTGGAGGTTTTGAAGGTCCTGTAGATGACTCTCATAGAATCAAGATGCTCGAGGAACAGATGAAAGGTGTTGTGAATCAAAGTGCTGTCGGCTTAGATATGACCACAATGGGTCTGGTGCCTGGCTTGAGGGTACCGCTAAAATTTAAAGCTCCCACATTCGACAAATAAAAGGGGGATACCTGTCCAAAGGTGCATGTGCGATCATACTATAGAAAGATGTCGGCTTATTCAAACAATGAGAGGATGCTGATGCATTTCTTTCAAGACAGCTTGTCTGGTCCATCCCTTGAATGGTACATGGGATTGGAGCCTACTCAGATAAAAACTTGGAAGCAGTTGGCTGAAGCGTTTGTGGCTCATTATAAATACAATAGTGACTTGGCACCCAACCGGGTCCAGTTACAGGGGTTGTCCCAGAAGAAAGACGAGAGCTTTAAAGAATATGCGCAGAGATGGCGTGACATGGCTGCACGAGTTCATCCTCCTTTGGACGACAAAGAAATGAATGATATGTTCATAGGAACATTTACCGGTGTGTTTTATGATAAGCTGTTTCATACTTCCCTGGGCAGTTTCTCGGACCTAATCTTGATGGGTGAGAAAATTGAAAGCAATATTAAAATGGGGAGATTCCAAGCTGAGGAGTCTACTTCAGCTGGCAGTAACAAAAGAGCTTTCGGTGGTCGCCGTCAAGGAGATGCAAGTGCAGTATTCGGGGGCCGAGGCCGAGGCCGGGGCAGAGGTCGGAATCAGTACAATCACCCGCAACAGGTGGCAAGTGTCACAATTCCATTTCATCAACAACCAATACCACTACAGCAGATACCACCACAGCAACAGCAGCCACAACAAAGGTTACATCCTGCCCAACGCAGATTTCAGTGGGGCAAACCAAAGAGGGTGTTTGAAACGCCTCCTTCGACATATGCAGAATTGCTACAGACGTTACTGGGTTTGAACTTGGTGGAAAAGAGGACTATGGCGCCAATAACGGGCACTCCTCCGTTCGGTTTTGATGAGAACAAGCACTGTGAGTTCCACACCGGGGCTCCTGGCCATGACATAGAGAATTGCCATGCGTTCAAGCATGTGGTGCAAGATCTGTTGGATAGCAAGGCCATCAATTTCGGACAAGCAGGTCCGAACATAGTACAACAGCCCATGCCCAACCATGGAGCAAATGCTATTTTAACTGAGGAGGGCTTGAACTGGATCATGAATGTTGATGACCTAAAGACACCATTGTGTGAGATAAAGAGCAGATTATTGAAAGGAGGTGTGCATCCGGGCTGCGATGAGTTTTGTTTAGAGTGTTGGACCCAAGTTGGGGGTTGTGCTGAATTGAAGAAGGGTATTCAGACCTTAATAGATGAAGGCACGTTGCAATTCGACAGAACGTCAGTTGAGAAACCTGCAGAGGTAGTAGTTGATGAGCAAAGTGATGTAGCTACCGTGACAATCCCCCGAAAAACAATAACTATAACGGCGCCAGCCAGGCGACCACCGATCACTATCACCAAGGCAGAACCAACCCCTTATGAGAGCACTAAGGCAGTACCCTGGACTTATGGGTTGGAAGCATACTGTGATGGGGTGAAAATTGATATTAGTAAACAGCCAGCTGAGGTTGTAGACAACGTCGTCGGGACCGGAGGGATGACGAGAAGTGGGAGAATTTTTATATCGCCTGAGGTAGAGACTGAACGATTGGCGAAAGGAAAAGGAAAAATGAATGAGGATGTCCTTGTGCAGAGGAACAAAAAAGAAACGTCATTGAAGGATGTAGAAGAGTTTATGCGCCTTATTCGTAAAAGTGACTATAAGATTGTTGAGCACCTTCAACAGACGCCATCGAAGATATCCATACTGTCACTGTTATTGTGTTCCGAAGCTCATAGGAATGCACTGTTGAAAATTCTGGACACGTCATTTGTACCCCAAGATGTTTCTGTGAATCAGTTGGAAGGGGTGATGGCGCACGTGAACGCAGGCCATAGCTTGGGATTTACGTATTTTGATTTGACCCCGAGGGGGAGAGAGCATAACATGGCATTGCACGTCTCAGTTGAGTGTAAGGGCTCAGTCATGTCCCACGTGCTGGTAGATACCGGATCCTCCTTGAACGTGATGCCAAAGAAAGCGATGATGAAATCAGACATCAGGGGAATCATTTGTACGCCTAGTGACTTGGTGGTCAGGGCATTTGATGGTACACGAAGGACAGTCTTTGGATCTATAACGTTACCTCTGCAGGTGGGGCCGGAGATTTTCGAAACTGAATTTTACATTATGGACATCCAGCCAGCATACAGCTGTCTTCTCGGACGACCATGGATCCATGGCGCTGGGGCAGTCACATCTACCTTGCACCAAAAGCTGAAATACATGGTAGGGGAAAGTGTGGTCACGGTCTGTGGAGAAGAAGATATATTGGTCAGCCATCTGTCATTATTCAAGTACGTAGAAGTCGACGGCGAGATTCATGAGACACCCTGTCAAGCCTTTGAAGTGTTGCGCATCAAAGACAAAGTTCCAGGGCCGAGTAAAACGTCAGAAGTGGTCGTCTCGTCATACAAGGAGGCTCAAGCTCTAGTAAAGACTGGTGAGACAAAAGGCTGGGGCAAGGTTCTGGATATCCCCGTGAAGATGGACAGATTTGGGCTGGGATATCAACCATCGTCATCCACGCCTGCTGCGGGGGCACCCCGTTTCAATGGACCAATAACAATCACGACTGGTGGAGTGTATCACGAGGCCATCAACGCTGTTTCAGATTCCGAAGAAGGAGACAGTGACTGCGACATGGACGCCTGGATTCAGCCGAGCGTGCCAGGACAAGGATTATGCAATTGGTCTATTCAGGAGATTGTTCCTGTGACTACCAAACAGTAATACTTTGTTTTCTTAATTGTTGAACAATCCGGTGTCTTACCCGGGGCATCGTGATTTTGTTTAGGGTCGTGCTGTTATGTACATTGCATTGCTTAATCATCAAATAAAAGGCGTTTTTCATGTACAAATATTGCGATCTCTGTTTTTCCTATTTTTGTGTTTTACAATAAAATGGCAACGTGGTTATTCGCTTTATACACATTTTGAAGCATTTAACCATTCCTTTTGCAGGATAGTATTTTCAGATGACATCATTGAACCGCCTATGACTCATTTCGACTTTGAGCACCCGGTATTTCAGGCCGAAGAAGAGATTGTTGAAGATGGCGATGTTCCAGAAGAATTGTCCTAGTTGGTAAAGCAAGAAGAACGAATCATTCTGCCTCATGAGGAGGTCATTGAAATTATTAACCTGGGGTCGGAAGGGGTTGAAAGGAACATCCGTATAGGAGTCGCGCTGCAGAGCGATGTCAAGCGAAGACTGGTTGAAATACTCAGAGAGTATAGTGATGTGTTCGCTTGGTCGTACGAAGACATGCCTGGGCTGGATACGGATATGGTTGTGCACCGTCTGCCGCTAAAAGAAGAATGCCCGCCGGTCAAGCAGAAGCTTCGCAGAACTAGGCCTGATATGGAAATGAAAATTAAGGAGGAGGTCCAAAAGCAGTGGGATGCTTGTTTCCTAGCTGTTACAAAATATCCCTCATGGGTCGCTAATATTGTACCAGTGTCAAAGAAAGACGGTAAAGTGAGAATGTGCGTAGATTACCGTGATTTGAACAAAGCGAGCCCGAAAGATGATTTCCCACTTCCTCACATCGATGTGCTGGTTGACAACACTGCTCAATTCTCCGTATTCTCCTTCATGGATGGCTTCTCGGGCTACAATCAGATTAAAATGGCGCCAGAAGATATGGAAAAGACTACCTTCATTACGCCTTGGGGAACATTTTGTTACAAAGTGATGCCCTTCGGATTAAAGAATGCTGGGGCAACGTATCAGCGTGCAATGACGACTCTTTTTCATGACATGATGCATAAGGAGATCGAGGTTTATGTCAATGATATGATTGCCAAATCCCAGACGGAGGAAGAACATTTGGTGAATCTGCTGAAGCTATTCAAGAGGCTTAGGAAGTTCAGGCTGAGACTGAACCCTAACAAGTGCACCTTCGGGGTGAGGTCAGGTAAACTGCTGGGGTTTATCGTGAGCGAAAAAGGAATAGAGGTTGATCCTGCAAAAATAAAAGCAATACAAGAGATGCCGACGCCTAAAACAGAGAAAGAGGTGCGCGGGTTTTTAGGGAGGTTGAACTACATCGCTCGGTTCATATCTCACCTAACGGCCACGTGTGAGCCGTTATTCAAGCTGTTGAAAAAAGATCAGGCTGTAACATGGAATGGAAATTGTCAAAAGGCGTTCGATAAAATAAAACAGTATTTGCAGGAGCCTCCTATTTTGATACCTCCAGTGGCGGGGAGACCCTTGATTATGTATTTGACGGTTCTTGAGGGAAGTATGGGATGTGTTCTCGGTCAACACGACGAGACAGGAAGAAAAGAGCATGCAATATACTACTTGAGTAAGAAGTTTACTGAATGTGAATCTCGATACTCAATGCTCGAAAAAACTTGTTGCGCGCTAGCCTGGGCCGCCAAGCGTTTGAGGCAATACATGCTGAACCATACAACCATGCTCATCTCGAAGATGGATCCTATCAAATACGTATTTGAAAAGCAGGCATTATCGGGGAGAATTGCCCGTTGGCAGATGGTTTTGACCGAATACGACATCTAGTATGTCTCACAGAAGGCTATAAAGGGGAGTGTATTATCTGAGTACTTGGCAGAGCAGCCTATTGAGGAATACCAATCGATGAGGTTTGATTTTCCTGAAGAGGATATCATGTACCTAAAGATGAAAGATTGTGAAGAACCGTTGCCAGACGAAGGACCAGAATTGGGTTCCAAATGAAAGTTGATCTTTGACGGAGCGGTAAACTCCTACGGTAGCGGAATAGGGGCAATCATCACTACTCCACATGGGTCACACATCCCATTTACTGCTCGATTGACCTTTCCAGTTACCAATAACGAAGCCAAATACGAAGCTTGTATCATGGGGCTTGAAGAAGCCATTGATTTGCGAATCAAAAATCTGGATGTATATGGAGACTCAGCTCTGGTGGTGAATCAAATAAAAGGAGAATGGGAGACACGTCAGCCTAATTTGATACTGTACATGAATTACGCGAGGAGATTGTTGCCCTTCTTTGACAAGGTTGAGTTGCATCATGTACCGCGAGCAGAGAATCAGATGGCTGACGTCCTGGCCACATTGTCTTCCATGTATAAAGTCAACTTCTGGAATGAGGCTCCCAGAATTGTTATCTCTCGGCTTGACAGACCCGCCTTCGTATTTGCCATTGACGAAGCATCTGATGATAAACCCTGGTATTTTGATATCCATAATTTCCTAAAAAACAAAGAGTATTCGGCTGGGGCATCCAGTCACGATCAGAAGACTCTCAGGAGATTGGCGGGTAATTTCTATCTGAATCCGGACGGTGTCCTGTACAAGAGAAACCACGACTTGGTGTTGTTGCGTTGTGTAGACGAGAAAGAGGCGAAGTTGCTCATGGAGGAAATACATGAGGGTACATTTGGTACGCATGCTGGTGGGCATGCTATGACAAGGAAGCTGCTGCGGGCAGGTTATTACTGGTTAACTATGGAAACCGATTGTTTCAAGTTTGCGAAGAAATGTCATAAGTGCCAGATCTATGCAGATAAGATCCATGTGCCTCCGAGTCCTCTGAACGTGATGTCGTCACATGGCCATTCTCAATGTGGGGAATCGACATGATTGGAAAGATCGAGCCGACGGCATCTAACGGACATCGGTTCATTTTGGTAGCAATCGATTATTTTACCAAATGGGTGGAAGCGGCATCTTATGCAAATGTGACCAAGCAGGTGGTAGTCAGGTTTATCCAGCGAGATATCATTTGCAGATATGGAATCCCCGAGCGGATAATTACCGACAACGGTTCGAACTTAAATAACAAAATGATGAAGGAGCTGTGTCAGAGTTTTAAGATCGAGCATCACAACTCTTCTCCTTATCGACCCAAGATGAATGGCGCTGTTGAAGCGACCAATAAGAACATAAAGAAGATTGTTCAGAAGATGGTGGTGACCTATAAGGACTGGCATGAGATGCTACCTTTTGCTTTGCACAGTTATCGCACGACGGTACGCACATCAACCGGGGCAACCCCGTTCTCGTTGGTATATGGAATGGAAGCAGTGTTACCACTGGAAGTTGAGATTCCTTCCCAGAGGGTATTACGAGATGTCCAACTGGACGAGGCAGAATGGGTGAAAGACAGGTTGAACCAGCTGAGTTTAATGGATGAGAAGAGGTTAGCTTCTCTAGCATATGGTCGGTTGTACCAAAGCCGAATGAAGAAAGCGTATGATAAAAAGATACACCCTCGGAGCTTTCAGACGGGCGACCTTGTGCTAAAAACGATTCTCCCACCACAATCAGATCACAGGGGCAAGTGGACTCCCAATTATGAAGGTCCCTACGTTGTTAGAAAAGTCTTCTATGGAGGAGCCTTGTTACTATCCACCATGGATGGTGAGGACTTTACGTCTCCTATGAATTCGGACGCAGTTAAAAAATACTTTGCTTGAAAGTGACCCGCTGGACAGAAAAAAGAGAGTTCAGGAAAAAATGGGGCATCCTGGCGAGCCAAAAACAGAATGAAAGGTTCGGGCAAAAATTAGGGATAAAACTAAAAAATGTACACCCGCGAAGTTGAAAACCTACACTGGGCGGCTTCGGCAAAAAAGGGTATCCCGGTGAACTGAAAACCTGCAAAGGGCGGTTCACGCAAAAGTTAGGGATTTGAAAAGCAAATGACTGCGGTCCGAATTTGATACTGTGGTGCACATTGGTGCGGGAGGATATACCTGAGGGGTCGATTATCAGATACAATCTCTTCAGAAGTGTGAATACCGGGAAAGCACTAGAGTCAGGCGAGTCATAGGAGGATCAGCTCATGATGTTCGTCTGCATCACGTTGCCGACATGTGTGTAGATTTGATTTGTCATTGTATTTATGCTTCTTGTGCATACTTGTATATTTGTTGTGTGTAACTTCCTCTTTTCTGGAGTTACATCCCGTGTACAAAACTCTGCCCATTCAGGGGCCCAATCAATAAAACATGTTATTCAGTATTTGATGCTTGTTCTTTACTGTTTTGTACATGTTAAACGTCAATGGTTAATAAAACTAGCAAGTGTATAACATCGCTGGCCCCTTGCCAATCATTGCTAAAACTTTGAATTGACTGAAAATGATGTCACTAACGTTAACCTGAATAGATTTGGCTGCATAGACTTGTCTTGTCTCGTTTGTGGTGTTGCAGGGTTCTTGACCATACAAAGTGGACGATCAGAAGATTGCAGTACTAACCAGAAGCTCGTAACGAAAAGGCTTGATCGTTATGTGAAGTGAATCCCCATGCAGGTCGCGCTTCTGAGATAACAATGTCCCTTGCCAAAGAAGGATCAAATTCCCCAGCTAGTCGCAGCTTATCCGAAGGGCATTCTCCAGCAGGGTCGTGTACCCTCAGCAGAATCGACGATTCCAAGATCGAAGGCTGTATTCAGACAGTGTGGTGTCCCCCAAAAGGATCCCCCATCCCGAGCAGAGTGGTTTAGCCTCAGAAGATTAATATTTCCAACTTGTGAGTTGTACCCAGACAGTCTACTCTTCCCAGTAGAGATTCCCTTCCCAGTAGGGTCATTTACTCTCCCCCAACGGAGTCGGTTGATTTCCCCCAAGAGAGTCGCTTCGTCCCCAGCGGAGTTCTCTCTTTTCAGCAAGTGTTGTCTTTCCTCCCAGTGGAACTCGAAGGTTAAAACTCTTCCCGACAGAGTTGGTTGTGTGTCCTGGCATTTATTTTGCCGGAATACTTTGTGATACCCGTTCACTCCCCAGCAGGGTGATATTTGTCCTCGACGGCCAAGATTGTGGAAGCAAGCTTGTTAGAGCTATCCCAGCAGTTCGAGCCTGCATTTGCATCGGCATATAGTGTCATATTTGCATCCACCAAATAAAAAACGCATAGCATTTCCATGTCGAATGGAGCATTACGCCATTGTCAAACATATGCATTTTGAAACATAAGCCAGGTTGGTTAACCCGTTTGTTTCTAGTGTTGTTTCCTTGCAGGGGGAGGGAGCTCTTGCTCAAATTAATTACCAAACATTCAAGATCTCGGTGTGAGACATGTAATGATAATATCAATTGTGGCATTATTCCCCACAGAGTTGCTTGTTTAAGTTTCTCTTACCCCTCCAGCGGAGTATTTCTTCAAGGGTGTTGTTATGCCAGTATCAAAAGATTTCGTGAATCAATTTTTGGAAGTTGCCGCCTATGATAAAATAGGCGTCTGGCAGTGTGGATTCAGAAAATCCCCAGTGGAGTCCTTCTCAGAGTTGCTGCCATGTCAGCACTGAAAATTGGAAGACTAGACTCATATTGTGTTACCCATGTGATTGATGGAGCTAGCTGCTGTAAAGCCGTATCAGAGTTATCTTCCCGCAGTGGTGGCGGTGTTATCTTCCCGCAGTGGTGGCGGTGTTATCTTCCCGTAGCGATGGCGGTGTTATCTTCCCGCAGTGGTGGCGGTGTTATCTTCCCGCAGTGGTGGCGGTGTTATCTTCCCGCAGTGGTGGCGGTGTTATCTTCCCGCAGTGGTGGCGGTGTTATCTTCCCACAGTGGTGGCGGTGTTATCTTCCCGTAGCGATGGCGGTGTTATCCTCCCGTAGCGATGGCGGTGTTATCTTCCCGCAGTGGTGGTGGTGTTATCTTCCCGCAGCGATGGCGGTGTTATTTTTCCCAGATTATCTTCCCGCAGTGGTGGCGGTGTTATCTTCCCGCAGTGGTGGCGGTGTTATCTTCCCGTAGCGATGGCAGTGTTATCTTCCCGCAGTGGTGGCAGTGTTATCTTCCCGCAGTAGTGGCGGTGTTATCTTCCCGCAGTGGTGGCGGTGTTATTTCCCGTAGCGATGGCGGTGTTATCTTCCCGTAGCGATGGCGGTGTTATTTTTCTGTGATGGTGACAGAGTTATTACCCGTAGTGATGGCGGTGTTATTTTCCCGTAGTGGTGGCAGAGTTATTTCCCGTAGCGATGGCGGTGTTATTTTCCCAGATTATTTCCCGTAGTGGTGGCGGAGTGATTTCCCGTAGTGATGGCGGGGTTATTTTCCTGTATGACCAGACAGAATTGCTTCTCCCAGTGAAGTCAATAAGTTCATTCCAGTATTGACAAGATAATGTTGAAATCAGGTTTGTAGACAGTGTTCCCCAAGTAGTGGTGCAGTTTATTTCGCAATTTATTTCGGGCAGTTGGCAAATTTCCGGGTTTATTGGTATTCAACCGTCTCGTACCTCGATTATCTGAAGGCTCTGGGCGTTTCACCCAGTCGGGTCCAAGTCGTTTGAATAGGGGCAGCTGTTGCACCCTAAAATTTGACCAACTTATTTTACCTGATTTGTGTTTTCATAGTTTTATCATTTGCATAGTAGGTCATATACATAGTTCATTCATTTGCATAGCATAGCATGGGCAAGCCATCCAACAAGGGATCAAGTGCTATTTTTCATCTCAAGAGGTTCTTATCAAGATTCAAGCCTATTCAAATCACCAAGAAAGAAATTGAAGCTTTGGGAAGTTTAAAGGCCAAGCAGTGGGTTTCTCTCCTATCTTGAGGGTATGTGAAGATCATCAAAGAAGTTATGGGTTATGGATTGAGGGCATGGAAGACCTAGAGGGTCCTTTTGAAAGTAAGACAAGTCATTGGCATGGTTACAAGAGCTACAGTTGAAGACAGTCAACTAGGGTGTCATCTGGGTCAACCCTAAGTCAAATGCTTGATTGAAGGGCATCAAGGCCTATTTGAAGGATGTGGGGGTCATCATTTGATATGTGGATATGGATGTGGTGTTGATCCAAAGAGAAATCAAAAGAAATCAAGAAGAAGAGAAGTTTCTAAATTAGGATTTCTGAGTAAAATTCCCTGATTTAGGTCAAACTTCCAAGCAAAGTAATTCAAAAGGCAAGTCTCAAATGGATCCTTGGCCAACATGAAACTTGTATAGTATCGCAAGACCTTTAATTTGAGTGGTGGAAGGCATTAAGGAGATTTATAGAACTCAAGTTATGGTTCTTGCAAGTTACAGGTCCTCAGAGTCATCTGAAATTTTGTCTGTGAAAGTTACTTGACTTCCAAGCAACTTTTACCCCTTAAGGAGTTTTCAATTGGATTTCTGGCCAACATTAAAGTTGTTCCCCATGATCTTATCTTTCTAGAAAGGTATGGTATGCCTCAATCTGATTTGTGGAGCTCTACTTATGATCTTGACAAGCCAAGGGCATTTTGGTCATTTGGAGGTTATAAGTCATTTCAAGCATAAGGCCATATCTCCTACTTCCAAGCTTCAAATGGAAAAATATTCAACATCAAACTTGCTTAGAATGATGTTTTAAGGCTAGTAGGGAGGTCATGAGATGTTGAAAAGGCTCATATCAAAAAGTGATAAAAATGGCCTAAAAATGAGGCATAAGTTAATTCAAGTGAAGTTGAAAATCATAAATCATAAGCTACAAGTCCAAACCATGTCATATGATAGGTCATTTTGACTCCGAATGACATTCTAAGAACAATGGTTCAGCCACAATTTTGATTTGAGGCTTGCATCATAGGGTTGCTTTGGAAAAGTCTTGCTTGCATAATAAGGTACCATGGCAAAACTCAAAATAACTCAATAAACAAGGAAGATGTGCATTGTATCTCATCCAAAATATCATGTAAGGAGAAATTCAATTCAGTTACAAAGGTTACAAGGCATATTGCATGAGATACCATATAAGGAGATGTGAAAATGCAAAATACCATTGGATGAAAAAATCAAGTTCTCATTAGATGATCCTAGATGATTCTAGGGAGTTCTAGATGGTTCTAATCCATTCTATATAATCATTGTGACTTGCATTGAGGCAAGGTTGGTGGTGATTATGGTAGAGAAGAGAGTGTGAAATCATAAAGCTTCATTTGCAAATTACATTGAATCTCTTGATTCTTCTTCATTGCTATCTCATTTTTCTTCACAAACTTCCTCCATAAACATTTCTGAGTGCGTTCATATTGGCTTAAGACTCCATTGATGAAGATTTGAAGGTATTCACATTGAATTTGCAAGAAAGAAAATTACATTAGATCTTGAAGTACAAGCAATTCCAGCCATTCCTTTTGCAAACAGAAGAAGATTCAGCCTCCAAGGAGTATTCTTGAAGAGTTACAAGGCCTGCATTGAAGAGTTTCATTACCTACCATATCCAAGAACCAGGTTTTCAATTTCTGTCCTACACCATAATCTAGGCATGGCTAGGGTTAATTATTAGCATAGACTTGTTAGAGACAATTAGGTGGTCATTTTTGATGAGTTTGGGAGCAATTGGTGGAGTTCCATTAATGGAGGTCAATTCTTTGATGATCAAGATCGTGTTATATATTGAGTGTTAAGGCAAGATTAATGGCTGATATTAACTAGGGTAACATAAGGATCATTTTGATGTAAAGATAGCTGAGTTTGGGTGAGGTCGAAAATGGATCACATTTTGAGTTCAAGGTGGTTTCACATTCGGTTTGCACGATAGAGAGTGTTTCAATGTATTTCAATGCCATGGTTGTGTTCAGCTTGGAAAATAGAGCAAGTTTGGTTTTTACATGTCGAGATTTGATGGAGAAATGAAGCCATACGCGTGGATGGAAGTTGGTGCATGAGTTCTGTATTTTAATGGAGTTTCAGAAAAACCCTAACCCAAGTTAGAGATGATGTTTCGTGCGTTGGATCCCTCATTGACTAGCTGACAGCGTGCTGATCCAACAACTTGAGATTCAAAGCGAAATGGGAGGGAAGCTCAGAGCAGCGAACGCTACGTTTCACTTAAAGCCAGGTTTGGGCTTAAGTGATGATTTTTCTATCCAAACCCCCCATATAAGGCCCAATTGTTTTATAACTAGATTTCCTGACTATTCGCACCGTCCTTTTTTCTTCTTCTTTTTGATTTTCTCAATTAATTTCTGTTTTAAACTGGGCCCAGGCGCTTTGATATTCGCCCCCCCCCCATTCTGGGCCCATGTGAAATAATAACTGCATTTCATTTCTATTTGCACCCCATGCATCCATATTTGATTTTAATTTTCTCCAAATTTTCTCAAACTTTAAAAATGCATAATAAATAGAAAAAAGAATATTTTTTAATGGGATTTTTTTCTCCCTTTTCACATTTTTGTCAAGAAAAATATCAAATAAAAACATTTTGCATATCATGCATTTTAATATTTTTTGCATATTTTTCATTTTAATTGCTTTTTAATTCTTTTAGGTTGATGTATGGTTTTGTAGATTTTAGTTTAGGTAGCTTCCTTTAGATTTTTAGGTCAATATTTTTAGGGTAAGTAGATATATGTTTTAGGTTCCCCCTGGATTAATTTCATATTTTTGTGATGATTTTTAGGATAGTTTTGATTAGATGCTATTAGGGTGTATAGAATTAGGTTAAACCACAACTTAGGTGCATTGAAACAATTTCTTTTGGGTTGTTTAGGACAAGTTAGGCTATGGGGAATATATGGGTATTAAGAGTAAGTCTAGTAGATCCCCTAGAAATAATATTAGAATTTTCCCTACTATATTAATATTTTAGTATATTTTGCAATTGAATGCTTGTTTGGTGTGCCCTTTTGGGGTTTATTTTGTTTGTATGGGCTTATTGGGCTTGCTTGGGGTGTGGGCTTGGCTTGAAGATCTTGATGATGAAGCATATTGAGGACAAAGTTGAAGCTAAAGATCAAAGCTTGATGAAGATGCTAGGCTGGCTTGAAGATTGTTTGAAGATCATAGGACCTAGGAGCTAGGTAGAGCTTAGAATAGAAAATTTCTTCACAAATATGGATGGCTTCTGTTGCCTCCATTCTTCTCTATGATTCAAAGTCTCTCTTTGATACTCACCTCCTTCCTTTGGAAGGCTTAGTGACAGTATCTAGGAGATAGAACTTTTGAGAGAAACAGTTTGTATTTTGTTAACAGTCTGTATGCCACCTTTGGTGGTCAACTGACTGTTTAACATCCCAAATCATCTTGTGAACTATTACTCATCTAGGAGAGCTTGCTTTGAAGAAACTTTGAAGATTGAAGATGAAGTCCCTTGCCTTGAAGATTGATAGAAGAAGGAGTTTGTGCTGTCAGGTTTTGCTGTTTAGAGCTGCTGGTGCTGTTTAGAGCTGGTGATGTATTGTTTGAGTTTCTTGACTGTATTGTGTGTTAATTTTCCCCTTGAGGTTGAAGTGAAGTTGTTTCACTTTGCCTGTTGTTTTCTAGGTTCGAGGTTGAGTGGGACTCCCTTGCCTCGCTTGTACTGCTGCATTCATGCATTTTACTGCTTTACTGTATATATGTTGTTGCTTTTCCGTTTATCCCCTTAGGATCTCTGTTTCTCTCTGCGCAGGAGAGAAATATGACAGAAATTAGGCTTTCATCCATGCATGACAACATTAGGTTATATTTTGATTCCCTTTTCAACCATAGATTTTAGAGTTGCTGTTTCTCTTCTTTCTCAAAACAATCAGAAAAACACAATAAACATTTCAAACACCATAAAAGACAGTTCTTGCGTAAAAGACTGTAAACCAATCAAAAAACGTCATTTTTGTCCGCTTGGACTCTTAATCAGGAGAAAACCCTTTTCAGAAGGAGATAAAAACAATCAAGACAGACTTGTGTCGTACGTAGCCCGAACTACGTTTGCTCTGATCTTTCATGCTGTATGAAAGTACGTAGGCATAGGATGCGATATCCTAGCGAGCAACCTTCCCCTCCTTTCCCGTAGGTAGGCGAACTACGTTGACTCTGATTTCTCGTTTCAGACAGGAATACGTAGGCATAAAGTGCGATACTTTGCCGAGTCATTTTATTTTCTTTTTAACCCTGACCTTTAAAGTAGATAGAATAACAATCTGTACTAGAAAACAAGCGTGGATCCCGTCGAGTACGACGAACGTGAGGGGTGCTAATACCTTCCCCTTGCGTAACCGACTCCCGAATCCAGGATTTGGTTGCGATGACCATTCCTTTCCCGTCTTTGCGGTAGGTTTACTTCGAGCATTTCCTTTCCCTCCGTTGGGATAAATAACGCACGATGGCGACTCTTCTATTCAGCCGGCGCCGATTTTTGCAGTAGCGACAACGGGTAACACTCACTGTCAACACAGGTAACAAATCCGTCAACACGGATAACAATCTCCGGCGATTTCACTGGGACTACTCCGTCAATCACGGGTAACGACTCCGTCCATACGGTTACGATCTCTGTCAACACAGGTACAATCTCTGTCAGCCACAGGTAAACATCTCTGTCCATCATAGGGAAAAATTCCGTCAACACAGACAAAAATCACCGTTAACACGGGGAAACATCACTGTCAACACAGGTACAATTCCGTCAATATGGATAACAATTACCGTTAGCACGGGTACAATTCTTTCAACACGGATACCAAACTCTGTCAACACAGGTACGATCTATGTCCATTACAGGTAACAATCATTGTCAACACAGGTACATTTGAAGAATACTTTGTTGGGAAATACGAGAAACTTAATCACACCATTCTATGGGGAAATCACTAGTGGCCACTCCAAAAATTTAAAGCATGAAATCTTTTACTGCTGACGTAACAGCAACCTGACAATAATCCCTCTGGGGATGAAGAGAAACTTAACTGAGCAACTCTGCTAGGGGACGAACGTTATCATCACCTATCTTACGCCAAGAATTTTGAATATCTAGAGATCCTTCTGAGCAAGAATCCCACTCCTCTGCAAGGGATAACAATTGAAACCAAAGAGGTAACCAACCTGGCTTATGTTTCAAAATATGTATGTTTGACAATGGCGTAATGCTCCATACAGCATGGAAATGCTACGCATTTGGGTAGATGCAAATATGATGATATATGCAAAATGAAAAGATGCCAAGAGACGCTTCAGCTAAATAAATGCTGAAGACAAGACCCAATCCGCTGGGGATAACCAGATATCACAAAGCATTCCAACAAAATAAATGTTGGAACGGTGCAACCAACTCTGCTGAGGATAATCATCCTGTTGGGGAATGGCTCACAAGCTTGAAATTACGAACTCTGATGAGGATGTTCATCCTGTCGGAGGAAAAACAAACTGCTGGGGAGAAGGAGAAACAATCCTGCGCGGGGATGATCCTTCTGAACCAAAGACAACTTAGTTATACTGCGGAAGTTACCCATGTTAGGAATGGAGTGTGTACATACTCACTGCTGGGAATACACCTTCTGTTGGGGCTTTCAAATCCATCGAGGATACTCTCTTGGCAATTACCCTGGGGAATACTCTTCTGGGGAGAACCACCCACATCCAATAGGGATAAGTGCTATCTCAAATATTCTGAGATAAAATGTGACTTCCATCTGCTGAGGAATGATACTATCAATATGCCACAGGACTATGGCTGGGGAACATAACTTCCCTGCCTATTTGCTCCAAAGGTGAGAACCCTGCAAAACACAAACGAGACAAAACAAATCTATACAACAAGATCTATTTCGGTTAATATCCGTGACGTTCGTTCAGTAAATTCGAAGTTTTAGCAATTATTGGCAAGGGCCAGCAAGTTTATTCACATGCAAGTTTATCAAAAACATCGGCGTTTTTCACAAACAAAACACTAAAGAACAAGCATTAAGTACTGAATAACATGCTTTATTGATAACGGGCCTGTAAATAGGCAAACTTTTGTACACTGGATGCAACTCCTGAAAAGAGGAAGTTACGCACAAGCAAAATACAAATATTACAGAAATACAAAGAAAATTTGTATACATGTCGGCAACATGGTACAGACGAACACCATGAGCTGATCCTCCTATGACTCGCCTGACTCTGACGCTTTCCCGATACTCGATCTTCGGAAGAGATTGTTTCGGATTTACGACCCTCAGGTACTCCTAAACCACTTAAGCAATGCAGTATTAAACTCGGACCGCAGTCATTTGCTTTTTCAAATCCCTAACTTTTGCGTGAACCGCCCTTTGCGGGTTTTCAATTCACTAGGATACCCTTTTTTGCCGAAGTTGCCCTTTTCAGGTTTTCCACTTCGCGGGTGTACATTTTTTCAATTTTATCCCTAACTTTTGCCCGAACCCTTTATTTCTTTTTTATGGTTCGCCGGGATGCCCCATTTTTGTCTGGACTCTCTTTTTCTGTCCAACGGGTCTCTTTAAGCAAAGTATTTTTTAACTGCGTCCGAGTTCACAAGGGATGTGAAATCCTCACCATCCATGGTGGACAACAGTAAGGCTCCTCCAGAGAAAACCTTTCTAACGACATACGGACCTTCGTAATTGGGAGTCCATTTGCCCCTGTGATCTGATTGTGGTGGGAGAATCTTTTTCAGCACAAGATCGCCCGTCTGAAAGCTTCGAGGGCACACTTTCTTATCGTAAGCTTTCTTCATCCAGCTTTGATACAGCCGACCGTATGCTAGAGAAGCCAGTCTCTTCTCATCCATTAAACTGAGTTGATTCAGTCTATCTTTCACCAATTCTGCCTCATCTAATTGGACATCATGCAAAACCCTCAGAGAAGGAATCTCAACCTCCAATGGTAGGACAACCTCCATACCATACACAAGTGAAAAAGGAGTTGCCCCGGTTGATGTGCGTACCATCGTACGATAACTGTGCAAAGCAAAAGGCAACATCTCATGCCAGTCCTTGTAGGTCACAACCATCTTCTGAGCGATCTTATTTATGTTCTTATTGGCTGCTTCAACAGCGCCATTCATTTTGGGCCGATAAGGAGAAGAGTTGTGATGTTCAATTTGGAAATTCTGGCACAATTCCTTCATCATCTTGTTATTCAAATTCAAATCGTTGTCAGTGATAATCCGCTCCAGGATTCCATATCTGCAGATAATATCTTTCTTGATAAATCTGGCTACCACCTGCTTGGTAACATTAGCATATGATGCCGCTTCAACCCATTTGGTGAAGTAATCAATAGCTACCAAGATAAAACGATGTCCGTCGGATGTGGTGGGCTCGATTTTCCCAATCACATCAATTCCTCACATGGAAAAAGGCCAAGGCGACGATATAACATTCAGAGGGCTCGGAGGCACATGAATCTTGTCCGCATAAATCTGGCATTTATGACACTTCTTTGCAAATTTAAAACAATTTGTTTCCATTGTTAGCCAGTAATACCATGCTCTTAATAGCTTTCTCGTCATCGCATGTCCGTCGGCATGCGTGCCAAATGTACCCTTGAGGATTTCTTCCATTAGAAACTTAGCCTCTTTCTCGTCCACACACCGCAACAACACCAAGTCGTGGTTTCTCTTGTACAAAACCCCATCCGGATTCAGATAGAAATTGCCAGCCAATCTCCTAAGAGTCTTCTGATCACGACTGGGTGCCCCAGCCGGATACTCTTGATTCTTCAGGAAATTCTGGATATCATAATACCACAATTTACCATCGGAAGCTTCCTCAATGGCGAATATGAAAGCTGGCCTATCAAGGCGAGAAATAACTATCCTGGGAGCCTCATTCCAGAAGTTAACCTTATACATTAAAGACAAAGTCGCGAGAGCGTCTGCCATCTGATTTTCTGCTCGTGGTACATGGTGCAATTCCACCTTGTCAAAGGAAGGTAACAACCTCCTTGCATAATTCATATAGGGTATCAGATTGGGTTGACGAGACTCCCACTCTCCCTTGATCTGGTTCACAACTAGAGCAGAGTCTCCGTACACATCAAGATTTTTAATTCTCAGGTCAATAGCTTCTTCGAGCCCCATAATGCACGCTTCATATTCGGCCTCATTGTTTGTAACTGGAAAGGTCAATCTAGCAGTGAATGGGATGTGCGACCCATGGGGAGTAGTAATGATTTCCCCTATTCCACTTCCATACGAATTGACGGCACCGTCAAATATCAATTGCCATTTGGAACCCAACTCTGGACCTTCATCCGGTAACGGCTCCTCACAGTCCTTCATTTTTAAGTACATGATATCCTCGTCAGGAAAATCAAAACTCATCGATTGGTAATCATCAATTGGCTGCTCAGCTAGGTATTCTGACAGAACACTACCTTTAATAGCCTTTTGAGAAACGTACTGAATATCGTATTCTGTCAATACCATCTGCCATCGGGCAATCCGTCCAGAAAGTGCTTGCTTTTCAAACACGTATTTGATCGGATCCATCTTTGAAATTAGCATGGTTGTATGGTTTTGCATGTATTGTCTCAAACGTTTGGCAGCCCAGGCTAGCGCACAACACGTTTTTTCGAGCATTGAGTAACGGGACTCACAGTCTGTGAACTTTTTACTCAAGTAGTAAATCGCATGCTCTTTACGTCCAGTCTCGTCATGTTGACCGAGAACACAACCCATACTTTTCTCAAGAACCGTCAAATACATAATCAATGGTCTCCCGGCTACTGGGGGTATCAATATTGGAGGTTCCCGCAAATATTCTTTTATTTCCTCAAACGCCCTTTGACAATCTTCATTCCAGGTCACAGCCTGATATTTTTTCAATAACTTGAATAATGGCTCGCACGTAGCAGTTAGATGAGATATGAACCGGCCAATGTAGTTCAACCTCCCTAAAAAACCACGAACCTCTTTTTCTGTTTTCGGCGTTGGCATTTCTTGTATTGCTTTTATTTTAGCAGGATTAACCTCAATTCCTTTCTCGCTCACAATGAACCCCAGTAGCATACCAGATCTCACCCCGAAGGTGCACTTGTTAGGATTCAGCCTCAGCCTGAATTTCCTAAGCCTCTTGAACAATTTCAGAAGATTGACCAGATGCTCTTCCTCCGTTTGGGATTTGGCAATCATATCATCAACGTAGACTTCGATCTCTTTATGCATCATGTCATGAAAAAGCGTCGTCATAGCTCGCTGATATGTTGCCCCGGCGTTCTTCAAACCAAACGGCATCACTTTGTAGCAGAACGTTCCCCACGGGGTAATAAAAGTCGTTTTCTCCATGTCATCCAGCGCCATCTTTATCTGATTATAGCCCGAAAAGTCGTCCATGAAGGAAAACACAGAGAATTGAGTTGTGTTGTCGACCAGCACATCAATATGAGGAAGTGGAAAGTCGTCCTTTGGGCTCGCCTTATTCAAATCTCGATAGTCCACGCACATCCGCACCTTACCATCTTTCTTTGGTACAGGTACTATATTAGCGACCCATGAGGGATAAGTTGTAACAGCTAGGAAACCAGCATCCCATTGTTTCTGAACTTCCTCCTTAATTTTCACAGCCATATCTAGTCGAGTTCTTCTGAGTTTTTGCTTAACCGGCAGACATTCCTCGCGCAATGGCAGACGGTGAACTACCATATCAGTATCCAACCCAGGCATGTCTTCGTAAGACCAAGCAAAGATATCACTGTACTCCCGCAGCATCTCGATAAGCCTTTGCTTGATATCACTTTACAGTGCAGCCCCTATCCGGATATTCCTGACAACTTCTTCGGACCCCACGTTGATAATTTCAATTTCCTCCTGATGAGGCAGAATGATTCTCTCTTCTTGTTTCAAAAGTCGAGTCAGCTCTTCTGATAAGTCACTATCCTCAACAATCTCTTCTGCTGCTTGAAATATCGGGTGCTCGAAGTCGAAGCGAATCATAGGAAGTTTGTGATCGGTGTCGTCTGAAATATGAATCCTGCAATGAGAATGGTTAAATGTTTCAAATAATGCAAACAAAGCACATAACCACATTTCCATTTTATTGTTAAAACAAAAACAGGAAAAACAAGGATCACAAAATTTGCATGCGAAAAACGCCTTTATTAATGATTAAACAAAGTACACACATAAGTAGGTAGCCCTAAAAACAAAATCACTATGCCCCGGGTAGGACACAGGATCATACAATAATTGAGAAAACAAATCATTACTGTTTTGTAGTCACTGGGACAAGTTCCTGGATAGACCAGTTGCACAGATTTGTCCTGGCACGCCGGGCTTGATCCACGAGTCCATATCGCAGTCACTATCTCCGTCTTCAGCATCGGAAACAGCATTAATCGTTTCATAACAGACCCCACCGGGAGTAATCACCACTGGTCCTTTGAACTTTGGCACGCCTGATGCGGAAGGTGACGATGTCGGGCAATACCCCAACCCAAACTTGTCCATCTTGACAGGAATTTCCAAGACTTGGCCCCATCTTTTAGTTTCTCCAGCCTGAACCACTGCCTGAGCGTCTTTGTACGAAGATATGGCCACCTCTAGCCCTTTGCTAGGAACGGGAGACTTGTCCTTGATCTGCAACCTCTCGAAGGCTTGGCATGGCGTCTCATGGATTTCCCCATCCACTTCGACATACTTGAATGACGAGAGATGACTAACCAGAATGTCCTCCTCTCCGCAAATAGTAACAACACTGTCACCAACCATGTACTTAAGCTTATGATGCAGCGTGGACGTCACAGCCCCTGCAGAATGTATCCATGGTCGCCCAAGTAAACAGCTGTAAGCGGGATGTATATCCATGATGTAGAACACAGTGTCAAACACTTTCGGCCCGACTTGGAGCGGCAACGTTATGGATCCAAACACCGACCTCCTGGTCCCATCAAAAGCCCTCATGACCAAATCACTTGGCGTGCATATGATTCCCCGAACATCTAGCTTCATCATAGCCTTCTTTGGCAACACATTCAAGGATGATCTGGTGTCTACAAGAACATGCGACATAACAGTGCCTCGGCATTCCACTGAAATTTGCAAAGCCATATTATGGTCCCGACCTCTAGGCGTCAAATCAAAGTCAGTAAATCCCAGGCTGTGGCCAGCATTCACATGCGCCAGTACCCCCTCAAGCTGATTGACAGTTACTTCCTGAGGTACAAAAGACGTGTCCAAGATTTTCAACAATGCATTTCGATGGGCCTCAGAACAAAGCAACAATGATAGTATTGAAATTTTAGAGGGCGTCTGCTGCAAGTGCTCCACAATCTTATAGTCACTTTTGCGAATCATCCTCATAAACTCTTTTACATCCTTGACCGATGTTTATTTCTCTTTTGACTGGGAAGGTCCTCCTTCATTCACTTTGGCTTTGCCTTTAGCAATCCTTTCAGCCTCAATTTCAGGTGAAGTGAAGATTCTACCACTTCGGGTCATGCCTCCCGCTTCAACAAGACTACCCACTGCCCCTGCTGGCTGGATATCCACATTAATCTTTTCCCCGTTGCAAAAAGCTTCCAACCCATAATTCCATGGAATGGCTTTCGTACTCTCATAACGAACGGGTCCTGCTTTCGTTATCGTGATAGTTGGCCGCTTGGCGGGCGCTGATATCGTAATAGTCTTTCGTGGAATTGTAATTGTTGCGACCTCACCCTGCTTTTCACATGTTACCTCATCAGGTTTTTCAACAGCAGTGCGGTCGAACTGCAAAGTTCCCTCATCAATCATGGCCTGAATACCTCTCTTCAAATCACTACAGCCCTCTGGTCAGGTCCAACAATCCAAACAGTACTCATCACATCCGGGGAAGACCCCTCCTTTCAACAATCTGCTTTTAACATAACTCAAAGGTGTCTTCAGATCATTTACGTCCATAACCAAATCCAAATCCTCCTCTGTCAAAACAGCATTCGCTCCATGATTCGGCATTGGTTTCTGAACAATATTGGGACCATCATTACTGAAATTAATGACCTTACTATCAATCAAATCTTGGACTTTGTGTTTAAAAGCATGACAACTCTCGATGTCATGTCCGAGTGCCCCAGAATGAAATTCGCACTGCTTACTAGTATCATACCCGTAAGGAAGCGCTCCTGTGGGTGGGTCCAACATTCTCTTCTCAACCAGATTCAAATTTAACAGCGTCTGAAGCAGTTCTGCATACGTTGATGGAGGTGTATCAAATACCCTCTTCGGCTTCCCATTCTGGATCCTTCTTTGAGCAGGATTATACCTTTGTTGTTGCTGCTGCTGTTGTTGTGGTTGTTGTCGCTGTTGTGGTATAGGGATCGTCACACTAGCAACCTGTTGTTGAAGATACTGATTCCGACCTCTACCTCGTCCTCGACCACCATACACTGTGCTGGCGTCTCCTTGCCTTTTACCACCAAAGACCTTTTTCGCACCTCCAGCCGAGGTCGATTCATCAGCTTGAATCTTACCAACTTTGATGCCATTTTCAATTCTTTCTCCCATGAGTATCATGTCAGAGAAACTACCCATCGAGCAATTTAGCAATTTATCCTAATACATCCCAGAGAATGTTCCAACAAAAATATCAATCAATTCCCTTTCAACCATAGGGGGGTGAACTCTTGCCGCCGGATCGTGCCAACGCTGAGCATACTCCTTGAAACTTTCCCCGTTCTTCTGTGAAAGACTTTGAAGCTGGACCCTATTTGGTGCAAGGTCACTATTGTATTGGTAATGTTTGACGAAAGAATCAGCCAATTCTTTCCAACATCCGACCTGTGCAGGCTCTAGTCCCATGTACCATTCCAACGATGGTCCTGACAAACTATCTTGGAAAAAATGCATAAGCATCTTCTCATCATTAGAGTAAGCAGACATCCTCCGGTAATATGAACGCACATGAACCCATGGGCATGTATCCCCTTTATATTTATCGAAAGTGGGAGCTTTGAACTTCAATGGCACTCTCAGCCCAGGAACCAGCCCCATGGTAGCCATGTCCAATCCTACAGAATTTTGATTGGCTATACCTCTCATCTGTTCTTCCAGCATTTTAATCCTCCGATCACTATCAGTGGGACCCTCAAAACCCATGCCTTGCCCAGAAAAGGCATCTTCCTGACGATCTCTATTCCAGTACGGCCCCTCATTACCATATTCGTCATAAGCAACATTACGACCATGACCATGACCACTTTGGAAGAACCTGGGATCATACCTCAGATTGCCAAGCTCTTGATTAGCAGCCACTGTCCCAAAACCAGTATTGAAAGGATCCATCCCAGCACCATTGGTATTCACATTGCCAAACCCAGCATTGTCGTAGCCATTATTACCAAAACCTTGATTGTTATCACCAAACCCTCCGTTGCCGAAGCCCTGACTATTGAAACCATCATTGCCATCCCGATTGCCAAAGCCAAGACCTTGATTGTTGTCACCGAACCCAGTGTTGATACCAACATTCCTGTTGACTTCCACATTCCCATTAACATTATCAGCATTTCTGATACCAGCGTTGCCATTTCCGTTGCCAATACTAGTCTCACCAGCATTTGGTATCACTTCCTCCCTGCGAGGAGTCTCAACATGCACAGAATTGTATTCAGTATTACCAACCGCTCGCGCCAGCAGCGGTTACACCAGAGTTTTAAGATGTTCCTGGCCTTTAGCCACAACTTCCATAGTCTGCATAAATTGGGCCAACCTATCCCGGATCTCCTGCATCTCAGACTGTACTTGATCCATGATCTTCTTACTGTTGCTTCTTGTAGCGTACCGGTGAATTCTCTGTTCGTCAATCCTGAAACAACCTGTAAGATGCAGGAGTAAGATTCGAGCTCAAAAAGGGTACCTGCCAAGCAATATGAATATGCAAATGCACACGTGTAAATATGCAACGGGTTAATTTCCCTCCCGATTCTAGTTTCGGAGAAAGAAGCCATAACAACAATGGAGTCCCAAGTAAGCAAGCGCAGAATCAGAAACCTCATACATAATTAAATGCCAAGAGGCAGAGTACAAAGATACAACTGAATACAACTGAACAGACCTCGGCCAACAAGCCTGGCGATGGTCAAAATACAAGTGTGAATAACAAAAGCAAAGCAAAGATAAATCAGGCCAAATAGCATGCCCTGAAATCTTCCAATATCCTCAACGTCTTCGAATAACCTAGTCGGGAGATTAGCTCCTGTATCAGTAGTGCATGCCGCTCAACAGTGGATCTCAGCTTTTTGGCGTCCTCTTCACAGGCTCCCCTGCCAGAACACTCATCAACCCTGCATCTCTTGGAGCCAGCCTTCAATTCAACACCCCTAGTCTTTTTGACCATGCTGCTCACCCTAGACTCAGCTTCACGTCTAAGAGATACCTCTTCAGCAATCTTCGCATCCTTAGCACTGAGCTGCTCCTCTAACTGGGAAATCTGAAGCTTTAACTCATCTTCACGCTCCTTTCAGTTAGTAAGCATGGCATTCCACAAAGATTCCCACTTGGAAAGTCGAGAATAAGCCTTGTTCAGAAGTTCTTTCTTAGTATCAAGTACACTACTAACACCATTCAAGGTTACTCCTACTTTCTCTCTCTTGCTGGTCTCTTCAGTCAAATCTGAACCCAACCTATTAATCATCTCAGTCTGCTTCTTCAGAGTGAAAGTTGCCTCATTCTTCTCATGCCTAAGCTAGAAAATCTCTTTCTCTAGCTCTTCATTCGCTCTTTGCAACTCTTCCTTCTCAGCCAGCAGCTTATTATACTTCTCAATCTCTACTGAAGTAGGTTTCTCAACCACCGGAAGATATAAAGGCTCTGCAACAGGATATGGCATCAAAGAAGTCCTAACTCTCTCATGGATCCAGAGCCGATAAGGATTATAAACTCGACTATCGCTCTTACCAAGCAATGTATTTCCTCTTCTGTGGATATTACCCCAAGCACGCCTCAATCTGACCAAAACATCTCCATCTAATAAACCTGTGAGATACAGAGATTCCTGTATCTCGTCTTCAACCGAAGAGTCCCTCAAAGCATAGCCAAACTGTCTCACAAGCAGAGGAAGGTTATAGTTAATACAACCTTTCTGTCCAATCAAAGGAACGTTCGGAAAGCCACTGCAACTATATATAATATCCACTCCAAGCAAGTTCCGATCAAACCAAACAATGTTCTCAGCACACAATCCCATCAATCTGGAAGACCAATCCAAAGTACCAATAGTATCAACAAAAGGTCCCGTCTTAGGAAGATGTCCCTGAAACCACCTGGATAGAAGAGGTACACAGCAAGAAACATTCTTTCCCCGACGTTTTTCATTCTTATAGTGAATAGAATGATAAACGTCACCCAAGAGAGTAGGCACCGGATTCTTCAAGGCAAGAATAAAGAAAGCATCTGAATCAACAAAATCAGGCAGGTTCGGGAACAATACAATCCCATAAATGCAAACAGCCAGAATAGCACTGAAAGCAATCCAACATCCATCCTTCGCACACTGCGTAGCCTTCTCAACCAAGCAAGAAAGATGAAAACCATAAGCTTCATTCAACTTGACCAAACCTCTGGGGAACTCAGAAGCATCTAAAATGACAATCTCAGCAAGCTTAGCCAACTCAGGCTCAGTATCCTCATGAACAAAAGGCATCTAATCTAACACAGGAACTCATAGCATATCAGAATACTCCTCCAAAGTAGGAGCCAGAATAAAATCAGGGAACAGGAAGCATCTCAACTGAGGTTCGTAAAACTGCATCAAGGTATACAATCCAGTCATCTCAAACACAGAAGGTCTGCACACCAAACTGAGCAGTCTCCCATAAGACTCTCTAAACTCAGCCCTCACTCTCTGATCTACTAGAGCAACCAACTGCAATAAGGAACTGATATCTGGAGAAGGCAACCTGTAAGCAACTGTCCTCTTCATGGACTCCATGTCTGGCAAGAAGAACACTAGAATCTGAGGGGAAAAATACACCTGCAACATAAATACACGTTAATGAAATGCAAACATGAAAATGCAGATGTATATGCAAACAGGGGATCAAGTGCAATGATGAAGAACTGTGTTGTGCTGTACTGCCACTCAAGAACCATCAGATCTTCTCCTCAAACCAAACCAACCACAAAAGAACCCTTACAACCAATTCTCACTGACAGAGACAAACCAGGTGTTCTGAGGTCAGAGTTTTCCTGCAAAAAGACCCACCTACCCTCTCACAGATATGTACTTAACTCGTAGACGAGGTACGGAATCCTATGCGGTCATCAGCGTCACAGACTTTCAAGAGCGATGATACGATACCCAGAAGGTGTGGCATCATCATCCCTTGAAGATGCCTCACTTATCCGAATCCCAAATGATAGGTTCCCAGAGTCGACAACCCTCAAATCCAACAACCTGTCGAGCCCAAAAGGCCAGGCAAGATGCCATCAAAGAGAATCTCGTCTGAGCGTAAATTTCGTAGCTAGCTGGTGCAAGGAAAGCAAGCAGGCTAACCACTACTTTCTACTTCTAAGTCTATGTGCACTCAAGCCCAGGTCCGGCTTATCTCTCAAACTAACCCTCTACCCACATCACAATAACAATAATATATACAATACTGAAAGTAAAAACAGAAAAAAGAATACAAAACCCCAGACGGGAAAACAAGCGCTAGGATTGACTCGCATAGGGAACCACAGAGTCCCCAGCAGAGTCGCCAGCTGTCGCTACTGCGAAAATCGGCGCCGGCTATGACAGAAGAGTCGCCACCGTGCGTTATTTATCCCACAAGAGGGAAAGGAAACGCTCAGAGTAAACCTTACGCAACCAAATCCTGGATTCGGGAGTCGGTTACGCAAGGGGAAGGTATTAGCACCCCTAACGTCCATCGTACTCGATGGGATCCACGCTTATTTTCTATCTAAAGGTGTGTTATTCTATCTACTCAAAAGGTCTGGGTTAAAAGAAAATAAAATGACTCGGCAAAGTATCGCACTTTATGCCTACGTATTCCCGTCTGGAACGAGAAATCAGAGTCAACGTAGTTCGCCTAACTACGGGAAAGGGGGGAAGGTTGCTCGCTAGGATATCGCATCATGTGCCTACGTACTTTCATACAGCATGAAAGATCAGAGCAAACGTAGTTCGGGCTACGGAAGACACAAGTTTGTCTGACCGTTTTTTTCATCTCCTTCTGAAAAGCGTTTTCCTTATTAAGGGTCCAAGAGGACAAAAATAGAGTTTGAATGTTTGTTTGAGTTTTTTTACGAAAGAACTGTTTTTTAGGATGTTTGCAACCTCAGTCGCACTAGAGACTATGACCCGGGAGTGAACGCTTCGTATGTCACCCAAAGGGTACCACACTAACATCCAGATTACTGGAGAGAGACCCTCCACCAACTTTTTCTCAGATAGCTTAAGGCTCGTAATGCACGACTTCAATTAACCTTATTACTGTGTTTTTGAATTGTTTTGAGATGAGAAAAGAGAGACACCCTAAAACTATGGTTGAAAGGGGAATCTACCTACAGTTATCATGCATGGGTCAAAACCTAATGTCTGTCATAATTCCCTCTTGCACAGAGGAAATCAGAGATCCTAGGGGAAAACAACAAAAGAAAGCAAGCAGTAAACAATAAACAGCAGAATGCATGCTATGCAACAGTATAAGAGAGGCAAGGGAGAGAACAACAGGCAAGAGGAGAAAAGCTCCACCTCAAACCTAGAGGTAATCAACACAAGCAAACATACAATACAACAAAAGAAAAGAAACAGAGGAAACAACTCAAGCAACAGCAACAGACTCCTAAAGTAGACAGCAACAACAAGCTCTAAACAGCACAGTTGAAAAGACAGCAAAGTTGACAGCAAGACTTCATCTTCAAGCTAGCTTCTATCTCAAGCTTCTTCAACTTCATCTTAAATCTCTAGCAAGCACACTCCAATTATAGGAACAATCACCAAGATCAAGGTTGAAATGTTGAAAACTTAATGAAAACCAAAGGAAATCATCAAGTACCAACATTGAAATGGAAAGGTATCCTCAAAGTTCTACTCAACTATGGGCATACCACAAATCCCTCCAAAGGAGAGATGGAGTTTCCCTAGGAGGACTTCATGTCATTGGATGGAATAGAAGCACACAATGCATTCTATGTTTGATGAAGAAATCAAAACTAGCTCTAATGGCTCTTTCTAAAACCCTAATTTCCTAAGCTCCTAAAACGCTCCTAAAAGAAAAGAAAACTCCAACTCCAAGCTCCAATCTTCAAGCCATAGCATCTATATCAAGTCCATAAGACCTCCCAAAAAGGATTCTAAGCCAAGCAAGCTCCAAAGTCACCAACCAAGCCAAACAAGCAAAGGTACTCAAGAAAGAACAACACAAACACAAGCAATTTGCAAAATTCAACAAAAATAGGAAAAAAAAGTTGTAAAATTCTAATTAAATTCCTAGGGGAACATACATGTTTGAACAGCCTAAGGTTAAAATATTAAAGCCTAATTAAACTTCTAAGTCACCTGAATAAATTCTAGATTGAAATGTATCAAGGTAATCCACAAGTTTGGGAAGGCTCTAATCTCAACACCTAAAACAGAACCTAAAGTTATTCTAAAAATCCACCAAAAATTCTAAGGGAGCATACATGTCTACCCTAACATATACTAAAAAATCAAAGCCAAACTCATCACCAATTAGAAGAACAAAATTCCACAAAACAGATGTTCAAATATGCAAAATTAAAAGAATTAACAAAAATAAGAAAAATCCAATTAAATTGAAAAATGCATGAAAATGCATTTTATTGATTTCAGAAAATCACAAATTCTCTCAAGATCATGGAGGTATTTTTAAAATAATTTTCTGATCAAGAATGAATTTAATATGATTTTTGGAATCAATAAAGCATTAAAAATAAACAAAAATGAATAAAAGAAAATCAAAACTCAGAATAAAACAAGAGCCATTGGATTAGTTGACAAGTCAAGCAATCCAAGCATCCACACGCTGCCAGCACATTAAGTGAAACGCCTGCGTTTTGCTACTCAGAAGTCAACAAAAACTTTAAGTCGTGGCCATTGGATCTGTGGTCTAGTTAAGGTCCAAAGCAAGATCTGATGGTCCAGAGATCATCTTCCCCAAAATTCAACCTGGCCTGAGTGAGATCAAAGACAGTGGCCGGAGAAGACTCCGGTCATCTTCTCCGGTGAGGATCTAGATTCAGGCAACCAAAAATGTCCATCTCTACACCAATTCTACTCAATTTTCAACGTAGATTTCAAATCTCTCATCAAAATGATCTAACTCTCAATAGGTAAGCAAACACGAAGCAATATTCAGAGATGTCATTCAACTCAACTTTCACGAAATACTAAATTAAGTACATAGAAATCCTCCTCATGTTGCACTGATCATCCTGATCTAAACAAATTGCTACAAAACCTCATGAATCAAGTCCAAACAGATCTGCTATGTCATCTTCAAACATCACCAATTGAATCCAAATCAAGCCTAAAATGATCTACACCTCGTCTAGATCCTAACCACAAGTTCAAAACTATCTAACTCATGCTAAATCATGTAGAATGTTGAGAGTTACTAACCTGCTCTAGATCTGTTGACAGAGGTACTTGTAGCTCGTTTCTTCCTCCAAAACTCTCCAGATAGCTTCAATGATCCAAGAGGAAATGAAAGCAACCTTCAATTTGGCTTGAATTGGTCTAAATCTCAAAACACGATTTGAAGTTGCAGCTCTAAAAATTTGCTTGCTCTTTCTGGTTTCAGCACGAAATGAGGCTCTACCTTGCTCTGAATTCACTCTAAACAATATATAGAAACTTTCCATGGGCTTTTGCAATCCATTTGAGGCCCAAATCCGTGGTTCACATTTTCT
Organism: Lathyrus sativus; assembly: GCA_963859935.3. Classification (NCBI taxonomy): domain Eukaryota; kingdom Viridiplantae; phylum Streptophyta; class Magnoliopsida; order Fabales; family Fabaceae; genus Lathyrus; species Lathyrus sativus. Next base: position 370,125,696 of record OZ012737.1, read on the forward strand.
GGTTTTTTGCATTCAAAATTTCATACCAGTCGTGCAATGCAAGCTTGTTACTTGTTCCAAAAAGTTCTAACACCTTGCACATGGCATTTGGAGTGAAATTGGATGGAAAGAGTAGCCTGAATTGTATTGTGTAGGGTTTTGGCAATGTAACTTACAAGTGAAGTAACAACATGGCAACTCCCAAAACTTGGCCTGACCTCAAAATTCTGTTAAAACCAAAGTGCTTAAAATGTGACTTCCAATCAGAAAATGTACTCACTTGCTTGGTTTTGGTCATCTAACACAAAATTGCATTTTTCCCTCCTTTACACATTTGAATTTTCCCCTTTTTGAAACCAATCCAAACCAACTCTTGCTATGAGCTCAATCAATCCCTCACGACCTCTTGGCTAGCCTAAAAACCCCATTTTGAACAACTTTCATGTTGAACAAAATTGCATTTGACAAGTGCAAGTTGGAGATTTTGGCCTATGATTGAAAATGACCTATAATCTCACTTTCCCAAAATACCCCTGACTTGTAAACCTCATAAAATGAGTTCTACAAATAAGATGGAATACTTATAGTACAATTTAGAAAGCTAAGATCATGAGGAACAACTTTCATGTTGGCCAAAAGTTCAGGTGAAACATCCTTCTAGGTCAAAAATAGCTTTGAAGTCAGATGATTTTCATAGACAAATTTCAGAAGCATCTGAGGACTTGTAACTTGTCTGGGCCATAACTTGAGTTCTATAAATCCAATGGAGGACTTCTAGTACTCAAATTAAAGGTATTGAGATGATCTACAAGTTTCATGTTGGCAAAAGATCCATTTGAAACTTGTGTCTTGACTTATGTGGTCTTGAAGTTAGGCACTAAATAGGGGATTTTGCATTGAAACCCTAACTTAGCAACTTCCACACTCTTGATTCTTCTTGATTTAATCTTGGCACAACACCACAAACTTCCTATCACATCATTTCATGAACTCCATGACCTAAAAGTAGGCCTTGATACTCTTCAATTGTCCAGTTGACCTAGAATTGATCCAGATGAAACCCTAATTACTTGCACCTCAACTGTGGCTCTTGCATTTGACACAATGACTTGATTAAACTCTCCCATGGCCCTCTAGGCATTCTATGAGCTTCATACACACCCTCTTCTCATATTCAACATTCCACAACCCTCTGATGGTCTTCAGTTGATCCTCAAGTTAGGAGAAGATTCATACTCAAACATCTAAGCCCTTAGGCACTCAAACCACCTTCTGATGACTTTGACCACTCTTCAATCTTGAATGAGACCTCTTGCTAGGCTTCTTTTGACAAGAATAACACTTGATCCCCTGCTATATGAATGATACCATGATATGAAAATGATATAACTATGCAAATGTTAATGCAATGAAACATAAACCAGGTAAGAAAAGGTTGGGCAAATTTTGGGGTGCAACAAATATATTTTTTCTAATCTTAATTTTTGGAGTTTCTAATACTTTTCTAAATAGTTTTAGAATTGTAAATAGTTTTATCTAATTAGTTCTTTTAAGATTTGTAAATGAGTAGTTTTCTAAATTAGTTTTTTAGAGTTTCAATATTTTTCTAACAAATTCTAGAGTTTTTTTTTCTCTAAATTTTGGTTCTTTTTAGAATTTTAACATATTTTTCTTAGAAGCTAGATTTTGGTTTTCTTATTTACCTTTGGGGATTTATTTTCGTCTTTTTCCATTTTGGTCGATGAAGAGACCTCTGAGTTGTAGTTTGTCAAATTATTGACGAATAGCAACAAGTCTGAGACCCATTTTCTTTACAACTTTTCATTTTCGATTTTTATTCATTTTATCTTTCTTTTTGTTCGATGACGAGACCTCTAAAGACATTATCAGTCAAATTATTGATAGATGACGTTTTGTCCGAGACCACCCACTTTCTCTCCTCTTTTCTTCTTCATTTTCAATTTTATTTAAGTTTTCACGATCTATGATGTCTTTCAATTCGTAAGCGCCGTTTTATTGAAGTCGATAACCTTCTCGATTTCAAATCTATGGAAAATGACCATTTGGGTCATTTTCTTTACTTCGGGATCGTGATAGGCTACCTTCGATTAATCGACATAATGTTTGCGATTAAGACGAGATCCCACCTTTTCTTTGGTCTGTGCGACACGATTTAATCAGAGAATGATCCTCAATATCGTTTCTCTATCTTGTTCATAACACATATATCGATTCACGCGACCCCCTATAGTTCGACTTTCATCGTAAGTCGAGCTACGAAGGTTTAGCGTTACAATTCGTCCTGATTCAATTCATTAACAAACTCACCACTAACTTTACTTTCTGTCAAATATCAACTGTTTTAAATTCAGTCATTATATTCTTGTACATATTATTATGTTTTTTATATTATCCATATCTTGTATATATTCAAATTGACTTGTACATTCTTTCAAAACACCTAATAAATTATCGAAACCATAAAATCCTAAATTGGTGGACTATTGGTTATATATCATGTATATCATCTTATCCTGTATATACTCGTATTCATTTCCTATCTTATTTCACATCTCTTTTCAAAACTTCTTTTTTGAAACTTTTCTCTTAAAACCTCGGTCCCGTACCGAGTGCATTTTCAAACTTCTTTTCACAATAAAACTCAAATGGTCGTGGAGTGGTTAGGCGTAGGCCTTCTCCTATCCCGAGTGCTCGATATTACCTTTAGGGTTCACTGTCGTAAATCACTTACCATTCTAAATCAAAACACCTTTTAATAAGAGAATGAAGTTCTCTTTGTATTGAATTAAATAGAGGGGATTGAGTGTAGACTTCTTCCTCTCCGAGTGTCAGGATACTCACTGTAGAGTGTGTGGTCCCGATACTCGTCTTTCAATACGAAGACACTTGTATTCGCCGCACCATTTTAATAACAAAACTTCGAGATAATGAATTGGGTACTACCCGCAAGGGGTTACTATCTGATGACCTATTTCACCCCTAAAAAACAACTCACAAATCAAACGTGACATCTTACCTCAAATGGTGAAAACTATCTTTTAGAAAAAAGGATATGTCATGTCCGTTCTACCGCAAACAGGTAACTCCTAAGTCTCCAACGAGCGAGCAGCAATACACCTAACTGCTAGAATGTGCTACGTTAACATCATCTACAAAAACACTGGTTAACCATTTCACGAACTACGTTGCTCTAATTTCTCATACAAGATGAGAATACGTAGGCACAAGACAGTGATGTCTTGGCAAGCACCCCTTTTTCACCTTTCATCCGTAGGCCGAACTACGGCTGCTCTGATTCTTTACTTCTTTTAGGCAAAGATACGTAGGAACAAGGGCCACAATCCTTGCCGAGCACACATTCCCTTCCTATATTTGTAGTTCCCCGAACTACGTTGACTCTAACTTTCTCATATCCATTGAGAATACATAGGCCTCGGACCGCGAAGTCCTACCGAGTCTCTTCTTCCCCCGTTACCTCTCTTTCCCCTATTTCTAACCCTTCTCTTTATCCTTTGGAACACTTTTATGAAGCAATATTCTTTAGCAAATATCTTCACACATAGACAAACAAATGGTTCCCATCGAGTACGATCGATGCGAGGGGTGCTAATACCTTCCCTTCGCATAACCAGCTTCCGAACCCGTTCTTTGGTCGTGAGACCATCTTATCCGTTTTTCTCTTAGGGTTTTCTCGATGTTTTCCCTTCCCCTCATGGGATAAATAAAGTTTGATGGCGACTCTTATGTCTTTCTTTTTCGCCTCCCCGTCGTTGCACGATATTTTTCGAGTAGTGACACACATGCATTGTGATAATAAGGTGAGGGTGTGCTATTATATGTATTTATTCAGTTTATATTTCCAGAAAAATAAAAATAATTGGGGCGAGGGAGGATTCGAACCTCAGTTCAGGTAGTGACAAGGTTACATAGCGCGCCGGTTAAACCACTGGGGTGGTGATACATCAGTTGTATCACCCCCACCCATTAATTGATATGCCTAGAAGTGACCTAGGCCTGGCCAGACAAAGGGAGCCCAAGGCCATGTCTTGCCCAACAAATTCAGGTTTCGGACCTGATGGAAAACCTATCCTAACTTCTTCGTTTCTCCATGAAAATGGATGAAACAAAGATGAAACTTCCTTAAAATTTTCTAAGGAATCCAATGGCGGTGGTGGTTTTGTCAAATTATGCTCTCATTTTAAATTTTAAGGCTACACTAAAAAATGACTTATTCTTGCAAGTTCTATGTCAAACTCATACGCAGTCAATAATAGCACAAAAAAATAGTTCAAACACAACATATATGATATGTCAAGTATGTCTAAACTCAATGAACATCAAATCACAACATATTTTTCAAAATTCAAGTTCTATAGGAACTTACCTCTTGAAGTTAACTTGCCAACTTCCAATATTCTTGTTACAGAAGTAAACCAATGCTTTGGACACCTCAAATACACCTTAAAGGAACTTCTTGTATGCTTGGAACAAGAGGAAAACTTCTTGGGCATAAAATAGCTCCTTCTTGCAAAATGGTTGAAAATGGCCAAAATGGAAACTCCACCAAATGATGTTACAGTTGAGAAACTATTGTTGGAATAGTTTAAGGATGTTATTTATAGGGCGTTTAAAATGTTGGATGGTTTGGAAAGGGACAAAATCAAGACATGGCTTGTGAAATGCAAAAAGTTAAAGATATGAGATTTTGATAGTTGACTTTATGATTCTGGTGTTTGGAGGGGAAGATGAAGGTTTTAACACCTTCAAGGGATGATTTTTGATGTGTTTAGATGGTTGTTTGAGTGGTTTAAGCTTTGGTATTGAAAATTCGATTCTCACTCTTTGAAAATTTGAATTTTTTAAGTGAAAGAGAAAGAATGAGAAAACAAGTGTTGTGATTGTTTTGGTGTGATTTGAAACATCAGATGTGGTCTCTATTTATAATGGAGAAAGTTTGTTTTGGAGGAATAGTGATGGTTTGAAGGATGAGCTCAATGTTCAATGGTTTTGGAAATGCATCATTACTTTCAATTCAAGGTACCTTAGCCTAGCTCTTCTTTTGACCAATTCCACATTTTGTAGAGGTATTTATTGTTGTTTAAGAGTGCATCTTGACTGGTGAGAGTGGTTTCTTGGATAATGCACTATTCCACATAAATGCCTCTTGAATTCAAGGCTTAAAGTGATGATGTCTCATCATTTCAAAGGGATTCCTCTTGACTTAGTGGCTCTATCTTGCAGGTTTTTTATGATTCATTCAGATTCTTGTTGAATTAACTTGGCATGATCATCACACTTGGACTCAAAAATCGTGTACCACAAGTAATTCCAAATCTGCCTTACCAAAACAACTTCTTCAAGGCATATTGTGTACTCCACATCTCCTTGCTCAAATAGAATTAGATTATGTTCTTGGACATTTTGGAAATATGAGTTGTCATACTTCAACTTTGATGTTAGAGGTTTTCCTTGGATCATTATGGATCATGGAGAAAAATGGACTCAAAGTTGTCTAAAACACAAAACAGATTATGTCCAAAATTTTCTAAATGTCAAGGTTCAAAAAGTCTTGAAACCCTAACTTCATGGCTTCATGTCCCAAAATCTATGCACCTTTTGGGAGTCCACCATATGTTACAAAGTTGTAGTATGTAACAAGATCTTAAATTTTATCTTTGGATCAAAGAAAATAGTTGTTTGGTTTAGAAGTTATGCCATTGCAAAGTTTGCACCAAATTAGGTTTTTTCCATAACTTCGAAAAAATTTCATTTCTTCACGGTTGCCCTCTTTACAAGTAACATCTCTTTTCTTGATTTTTATTGATCAATCATGATCCAAATCACATATTAACATTTCTCTTGACTTGAAGAGGCCATGTTTGACCAAAAACTTCAAAAGTCAAACTTGATTTTAGGCACAATTGACTTTTGTATCAGATGAACTTTGATTTTGTGATCCCTTATTAAAATAAAACCCTTGGCCTATTTGAACAACATGGATGGCCTCCAAGGGTGTTTTTTGAGTGTCTTGAATCATGTTTCAAGGTTTGAGATCATGTCTTGGTCAAAAGTCAAAGGTACAGTTGACTTTTCATCAAAACCCTAGTTTGTGGTCCAGATGAATTTGAATCCTTGCATTGCTTACAAATCAATTTCTTTGTGTCATACCGAAAATTTTGACCCCTTAGATCTTCATCATCATTTTAGGATCATGTTCATTTGATTATCTAACCTTAACCTGTTTCAAGCTTGTCTTTGTTAAGATACAGGAATCAGGGTTCCGTAGAGCCGAAATCGAGGTTTCGAGGGTTAATCAGTCAACGTTTTGGATTGGTTCTCCTTAAGATAAGTCTCCACATCATCAAACATATTCCATTGGATCAAGTATGAATCCAATTTGAGGTTGTCACCCAGGAATCAAGAACAATGCAGTTCAAGATACCCGATTAGGGTTTTCGATTAGGAAAAGTCAATTGTGGTTTGAATTTTGATTTAAAAGGTGTTACAATTGTGGGATCATGATACATAAAGTTCATATGGCTTGTTAAATTCTACTCGAGAAGTTTCGAAGTCTCAACAGACTCGGAGCATCAACAGTCGACTCGGTAGTCACCGATCGATCGTTCGGTTGACCGAAAAGTCAACTCTTTACTCATAAGGAATTTGACCTCAAGATATGTATCAAAAATGTTCCTAATGACATGTTTCACCTACCCATAAAATTTCATGACGATTGGATCAAGGATTGAAGAGTAATCGCAAAAGTCGGGAATTAGGGTTTTGAAAGGGGAAAGACCATAACTCCTTGACCACACATCCAATTGAGTTGTTTTAAAGCTCATTGGAAAGCTCTTGACAAGTCCTGCAAAAGTCCCAAAGTTGTCCATGAGCAGAAAATGCATAGATTTGGAGTTATGACCAAATTCATTACAAGAGAGAAAAGTAACTTAGAAAAATTCTAAGTTATTTCACTTTTAGGCTTGTTTTTCAGCAACTTTGAGAGGTTTTTTGGCCAAGTTCCTTTGGGAATCTGAAACTCATGAAAACATGAAAGTTGTAGAGCTACATGATGGATTTCCAAAATGTACTAGAACTCCTCCATAGCCCTTATGAGTTGAGAGTTATGAATTTAACAAGATGAGGTTTTAACACTTGAGTCCCACACTTTCAATTTTTCACAAACTCATCCTTTGACCACTTGAGCTATTCTCAGCCCTTGGATCTTATTTCTATTTGATATTTAGAGGATTTGAAGAGAAGAAATGCAGAAAATAAGGAGGTTTAGTGAATCTTGCAACTTGGAGGCAAGTGGGAGTATTTTATTCATATAATGGAAGAAAGAGAAACTTTTTGGCACACTTGCAGCAAACAGCCCCCTATTGCCTAGCCACTCAAATCACTATTATGACATTCATACCACTTGAGCAATGCATCAGCTGAGCCAAAGGTTTGAATTTTGCAGCTGCATCAAACCCTCAAGCAAAGTTACCTTTTCAGAATCCCTCAAAAAGTGCCAAGTTACAAATTTGTCCTCACCCTTCATTTTTCCTATAAATAGAGGCTCCCTCTATGTAATTTGTACACCAGATCACTCTTAGAACCAAGAGGAAACCACAACTCTCATTCCTTTCTTGTTTGCTTCATAAGAAAATTTCCAAGTTTCCTTCAAAAATCTGCCTTGGGCAGTTGGCTTCCCAAGTCCATTTCCACACACCCCAATCCTCCAAAAACCATCTGCAAAATCCATAACTGGTGTGAGGAAGGTGTTCATACTCTTAAACCACTCAAAAACTCCATTCTCCCAAAAGTCAACTTTCAAACCAAGCAAGTTTGACCTCACACATAAAATCAAGCAAATCTCTGTCCATACCTGTTTTCATCATCCTAACCCTCCATACACCTTTGATATATGATGTATCAACTGTCCATATCATAAAACAACCTCATCTTCATTTATTTTGAGAGTTGTCACAAGTTCCTTCAAGTGCAAGCAAGGGCTGTTTTCATCAAGGCAGAGTTGGACAGCAGCTGGAGCTTTCTCAAGGCATTCCATATTGCAACAAGCTTGTGTGGAGGTCTACAAGAGGTTGGTAGTTACCATCCCTTTCATTTCTGTCATGAACATATTGGACATGCTTAGTGTTTAATTGCAAAATGTAGTCTATATGCAAATCTGCCAGTTTTGTTGTTTGCTTTGATCATTGTTATGTCTAAATTGTTTGTTGGCCATTTCATGATGTATCTTTGCACCTAAGTCATGTTTGAACCCTAGGAGATTTTAGTTCACAATTGTCATGGTTGGAGTTAGATTTAAATGCTAAGATTTTCCATTGGGCTTATTGTTGTTATTGTTGTTAGTACAAGTATAGGGCAGTGCAAGATGTATAATATGTCATTCTCAAACCTGTTGCCTTGTTGATATATCTTTGTGTAAATACTTTGCATATACTGTGATTGTAATGTGTGCACAGCTGTTTTTTGCTAATGTTTCATGCTCTGATCTCTTTGTGCATCTCACCTTTTTTAAAATGTCATGTCTGCCCTTAGGGCATTGTGCTAGGTTTTGTTTGGTATTAATGAGGTTGAAATGACTCATGCAAGGTGTGTTGAAATATACCTAAACCTTTGAGGATCAACAATGCCATTTTCAGTGCTTGTGTATGTTGTTTGATCTTAGAGGAGATCATTTGTGAAGCTGTGATTGGAATCCATCAATAAAGCATTGATTGGAATATCAAGAGCTAATTGCCTTGTTGATACTGACTCCTCAGTGTTATGTTATTCTTGTTGTTGCCTTAGGTTTGCAAATTCTCATTAGAAGTGTGTTCTGGTTTTGTTATGGCAAATCTGTTAGGGGTGTTAACTTGGTTATGCTTAGAAGTTTGTTTTGGTCCTGCCAGGGGTTATTTCTGTTTTGAGTTTGTTAAACTCTAACTGTCAAGGCAAGGTTCTAAGCCACTTATGGCTATTCCTTGTGGCTGCATCAGCCTTGGCTGTTTTTTTCTGTGTTAGGCAAGTTTTCCTTGGTTGTACATTATGTTTGGCTAAGGCATAGTGATTCAAATGATCGTTTGAAGCAATAGAATTCTACCAGCATGTTCACTTTGATTGTTCTGTATCATTATGCAGATGTGTAGCATTTGGCATTTCTGTTGATCATTTTTGTGTTAAGTGTTCTTTGTATCATTGTGTAGATGTGTAGCATATGGCATTTCTATTGATCATTTGGTGTTAGTGTCCTTTGTATCATTATGCAGATGTGTTTTTGTTTTGGTTGAAGATTATACATTATGATTGGCATGTCTGTTATTTCTTCATCAGCATTGTTAAAATGTTGTGGCTCTGAGAGAGCCCTTTTGAGTTCATCAACTCATTGCAACTTTCAACATGTTGATTTGGATTGCTTCTGTTGAAATGATTCAGAGCTGTTGGAGCCTTTTTCTGATGATCAATTTGTGTTTTATTCATGCTTGTTGGTTGCCAAGCCACTTTGTGGTTTGTTAACCTCTGGTGTCAAGTCTCATTTTCAAACTTAAAAAGCTATCACCATTTGTATGTGTGTATTTAGTGGCTGTTACAAATTGTGGATTGATAAGCAATGATGTTATGAACTGTTGTTTTATTTTTTGGTTAGATACAAGTTTATTCTAAACTACTTCCATAAAGTTGCAATTGAATGGTCATTTCATGATTCAGTATGAATTAGAGATTTTTTCTTTGAGCATAATCATGAGTAGCATATTTGAAACATGTGTATGGCTTTCTTGGATTTTGTTCATGTCAGTTTTAATTCACAACTTCCAAAATGCATTTCAAAGGCTACAACTGCATGTTCATGCGAATTTCAAAATATATGCATTTTCTGAGAAAACTGAGATTACCATCATGATCCTTGTTGAATTTCACACAAGTTAGGCTTTTAGTTTGCAAAATTTGATGAAGTTTTGGTAGAGTTTGAAACCTTCACGCATTGGCCTTGGTTGCTTGTGAGGCCTGGCCCAGTTTTAGTTATTTTGCAAGGCTTATGTATTTTTAGGGGTGGCTTAATACACGGATGTATTGCCACCCCAGTGGTTGTTACCTGCGCGCTATGTACCTTGTTTCATGCTTGTCCTGTGTTCGATACCTGAATGGGACAACTTTTTGCTATTTTATTTTGTTTTGCCATGATTAATTATTTTCTTTCTCACTTCCATTGTATTTGCGTTCGCGTGTGTTGGCTGAGTGGTATTATCTTGAGCTTGTGAGCATGAGGGCGTGGGTTCAATACCTGCCTTGACCATCCTTCTTTTATAATTTGTTTCTTTTATGATTTCTTCACATAAATTCAAAACTTCATAACTTTCTCATGCTTCATTATTTTTAGTCCATTCTTTTTGCAAAATGCTCTTAATGTTGTCTAGTTTCATTTAATGAGAAAATATTTCCAAGATGTTCATGTTTGTGATACTTTTTTTTCCACTTGAAAGTTTCCTATCCTTAAAGTTGTTTACCTTGCTTCCTGTTGAAATACCTCTTAAGCCATGCTTGAATTATCTTATAAGATTTGTTTGTGATTGATTCCCTTGTGGTTGTAACCATACCTCTTATATTCATCATGTTTGATTCATTTGATTTCCATGTAATATCCCCATGAAGTTGATTTGTTTGCATTGTTCGTTACTTTCATCTTTGTCAATATATATGCTTAAGTCTTTATCTTTCATTGAGTCTTGTAAGAACTCATCTTTGCTTGCCTATCGTAATACGCTTGCATACTTTGGTCGTGACCATATACTTTACTCATCTTTGCTTGCCTATCGTAATACGCTTGCATGTTTTGGTCGTAACCATGTCTCTTATGTTTATCATGTTTGTTTAATGTTCATGCTTTGTTAAGTTTAATTTCCCCAAGTGATGGAACTCTTTAGTTCTCATCCAAGTTGCCTCCCCTTCTATCCTTCCAAAGGAAAGTCTCTCTATTGACCTTTAGGTCATAGATAGTTCATCACCCTCCCTCGACTTCGTTAAGTCACCTACCCACTTAGTAAAGTTAGAACTTGTCCTTTAGACTTTGCTTAAGTCTAAAAAGCATACCCCTTGTTAGGAGTGCTCTTTCAATTAGAACTTAGGATAGAGTTTGTTAACTCTATGTAAGAATCATGGAGATGATTACTTACTTCCCTTTCTTGAGTGTTCAACTTAGATCTAGAGAGTTTCCTTAAACTCTACAAAAGCATTGTTATGTTTGTTCCCCTTTGAACCTTGATCGTAATCAAGTGTTCTTCAAACCTAGTGAGGTGAACTACGATTGCTCTGATTCTATCCTAGTTAGGATACGTAGGCAGAAGACGCGATGTCTTTGCGAGCAAATTTAGAAACTATCCTTAGGTTTTAACCTACACCTTTTACCCAATCCATAACAAACACTTAGGAAACTTAGCATACAAACAAACAAAAGGTTCTTGTAGAGTACTGCAGATGTTTAGGATGTGAAATACCTACCCTATGCATAACCAACCCCCGATCCCCGAATCTCTTAGCGTTGTTGTTACATCGCGCAAAAGGTTTTTTCTTTCTTTAGACCTTTCCTTTAGATAAATTAAAGTCCGGTTGTGAATTCAATGAATTAAAGATTCAAGTTAATCAATAGCTTGGTATCACGATTCTCACCGCAACACTTTGGATCAACCCAATCATATGAATGGACTAATATGAGGCATTTGAGGTCCTTGAAACATATTTTAAGTTATTGGCTCATTCCCAGATGAAAAATTCACTTTGTAGGCACTGATCAACCAAAACTCTAATTGGTGCACGAGATAAACTCGGGGATTGATTGACTTGAAATGATGTAGACTTGTACTTAATTCTTGATGGAAGAGATCTATTGATCTTAATTGGATTAATAAAGAACTTGGTAAGTTTAAGATCATGCCCATTCTTGATTGATCTTTTGCTTGAGCTTCTTTTGAGTCTTGAAACCCTAATTGGTACTCAAATGAAACAAACAACAATCTTTGTATATCCAAATGGGTTAGTGATGGATAATGCATACACATATATGATGCTAATGAAATGAAAATGATGTGGGATCTTAGGGTATGACACTGGTAAAGATATTTAAATAGGGGCAATTGTCATACCCCAAATTTTGACCAGGCAATTTCAAACTTGAATTCATATTCACTTTGCATAATCTCTATAGCATAATCCTGCATTCATCAGGCTCCTAAGACATGGGATCAGGGGTTTTTCTTTTGAGTTGGATTTCCATTGTTCAGAGGTTGTTTCTTTCGGTTATTGTACTCAACTTTGAGGCAAAGGTATTGGATTTTCAATCATCATTAGCAGTTCCTATCAGAGGTTTATAAAAGCACAACATCAGTTTCTCTGAATTTCCTCAAGGTTGTCAGATGTTAAGGGTTTTATCAGTGGCTTAACTGGAAAGATCCTGGATCAGAATTTGGTTCTGATCAAGTCATTGCTTCAACAGTGTGCACTCAAGGCGAAGATTAGGGTTTCTAACCCTTTGTGTTTAAGATGGGCAAGTGGCATTCTATTGAGGTTCATTTGAGAATAACAGATCAAGAGTATGTGCAGTAACGTTTTAGTGCAGTTGAGTGTGGCCTGGTCTTGGTCAATAAAGAGGAATTTGTTTCTTTCTCAAGTTAGGTTTGGTGTAGATCAGTGCTTTACATCTGAAGATCGTCAAACTAGGGTTTCGTGTCAATTCAAGTTGTAAGTTGAAGGTTGCAGAACCATTAAAGAGGTTAAAGCAGTTGAGTTACGTGCAAGTGTTGGATTTATGGTTCAGATTCTTGTCATTGATCTAAGGAAACATCAGATTTGTCTTTCAATCAAAATCATTTCAAAATGAATTCAAAGTTGTGATGTAATCCAGGACTTGTGGCAGTTAAGTGCAATTGTCAAAGTTTAGCTGTTGTTCAAGTGTGAAATCGCATATCCATTCCCATAACCATTTCTATAATTCATTTCAATAACCCAATCCATTCACTCCCATTTTTTAAAATCCATTTCTTTAAAACAATTACCCATTTCATATTCAATATCCATCTCCATCAATTTTAACCATTTTTTCCTAGAATCCATTTTTTATACATACTTTTTTTCTATCCATTTTAGTCTGATTGGAAATTCACAAATTAAAATTTCATTAACCAATTTCAAGCCATATCCAATTTAAAATCCAATTTCATTATCCATAATTAAACTTCAAAACCCATTATATCCAATTATCCATTTTTTTTCTTAGCCATTATTCACTCAAACCATTTTCGTACCCATTTTCAAATCCAAAAATCTATTCATTTATCCAACTTCTATTTTAATATTTATACCCATTTTCAAATCCAAAAATCTATTCATTTATCCAACTTCTATTTTAATATTTATCCAACATCCAATTCATCTTTACTTGTCCATATTGTCATTCAAATCACCAAATCCCATAAAAATTTCATTCAAAAAAAGAAGCCATTCAATAAAAGCTCATTATTATTTTTTTATTTTAGAAGTTCATTTGTATTACCAAAAAAAAATCAACAAAAAGTTATTAAGTCCATACAAAATTGCAAATCCCATCATTCCTTTTATTGCAACAAAAACTCAAAAAATGTGTTATTCTATTGCAACATGCTGCTACATAACAGCACAAGGCCTGCGCCTGCTACATGCCAAACAACCTGCACCACTCCTCCCAATTCGTACCAAGCCAACATAACAGCAAAACCAACACATTTGCCAAACCACAAACTGCTTTCCAGTTCACAATAAATAAACCTGTACCACAAGACCTGCTACAAATGAACAAAACTTGTAACAATAGTCCAAAATCTAAGACCATAATACACACAAAACAGCAGATAAAATCTGCTATGCAAAGCCACAATGCACCACTCTCCATTACGGACCAAAAACTGTCCACAAAACTGCAAAACCTCTGCTACAAAAAAACTTGTATGCCACAGCCAACCAAGCCTTGACCCCAGAATGTAAAAACCTACAGTGAAAACAATATCTCAAACAATGAGACCAAATAAAGGAGTGCATTTGAAAACTTAGCAAAGAAGATTGGCTTTTGCATATAAGAAGAAGAACAACAAAATTTGTAAAACAAGGGGGAGAGCAAAATGAAAACACAAGAATAACAAAATCTCCCTGCAATCTTCTGTAAACCCAGCCATAATCTCTAATAGGCTTTCATTCTGTTTGTTTCCATTCCAATCCAACTCATGATAACCATAAAACTATACGAAGCGTTTTGTTCTTATACACAACAACACTGATTGTAGGAACAAGCATGTTTATGACTGAGAGAGGAAGAAAAGTTAGGAAGAAAACCTCTTGAAAATAACAACCACCCTCAGTCGAACCTCATAACCTTCCCTAACTTCCTTCACATCACGAACAACTTCACCAGCAACACGCATAACTTCACTGACCTTTAACCATCACCCTGCAACCATTTTCGGACCCTCCATCAGCTTCCGCTTTCCATTACGTTTATCCTCAATTCTCCATCACACCCTTTCCTTTAAAATAACCTTCATAAACAACCTCACCCTCTCCTTCCAATGCTCTTCACCCAACTTCTGTCAAACCTTCATCACTCTGAATCTACACCAAAATTCCATAACTCACCTCAAACCCAAAACAAGAGCAGAACAGAAGAGAAGAAGAGATTGAAGTAAAACTAATTCGGATCGAAAAACAAACCTGACAAACCATAACGATAAACTAGAAGAGAGATTGAGATCGACAATTTCAAATTGAAGGAAAAACGGCCTTGTATTTGTCGTTGTTTCTGTTGCCGGTTTATGAAGGTTGTTACACAGATGAACTCAGTTGTTATTATTGTTTGATTTCACAGCCTGGTCTTAATTTTTCTATGATCTTGTTGTCGCTTGGTTATGAGGTTACGCTTCAACCTTGAGGAACTCAGTTCGAGTATTGGCACAAGGGAAAGAAGAAAAGTGAAAAGAGATAGTAACAGAGAGAGGTACCAGGCGAGAAAACGGAGAAAAGTGAAAGAAGATAACAAATCTTGTTTTGGTTTGAAAGGAAAATTTGCACGCTAGGTTTTTCAATTCCCTTTTATCTTTTTTTTTTATTATCTTACTTTTTTCTTTTCTGATTTTTTTAATGATTATTGGTCTTTTGAGCCCATAACCTTTTTTTAATAAATGTGGTTTTTTAATATTTGAAATTTCCTTTTATTTTCTAATTATATTTTATTTAATCTTTTTAGGATTGTTAGTAATGGTCTTTTTAGGATTGTTAGTAATGGTTAGATTGATTAGTTTAGATGTTTTTAATTAATTAAAATCTTTAAAAAAATAATATAAAAAATATATATTTCTCGATTAGGTTGCGTCTTAATCATTTCAATTTTTTATTTCGTTTAGAACTTATTTGTTTAGATTTTATTCATCTAGAATTTTAACTCTTGTTAACCGATTGTGTTGACTATGCCATTGTTTGTATCTTGTGTTCATCATGAAGGTGAGAAAATACTTAGAAGGGTGTAAAAAAATACAAGTGTATTTTTTATTTGAAATTTCCTTTTATTTTCTAATTATATTGTATTTAATCTTTTTAGGATTGTTAGTAATGGTTAGATTGATTTCACGTTGAGAAGAGTGTACCAAAAGGTCTGAGCCTTTTTGTCTTCACATCAAGTGCCATTATCCTGGTTCTTTGAACTCAACTACTCCAGTCCACCCTTCCTAGAGTGATTTGTCTTTCTCAAACAAGGACTTAATCCACTATTTAATCAACTGATTACAATAGTAAGCACTAAGAACAACTGTTCAAAGTCTTTTCAAGAACTACTGATCCTAACTGGATCTTCTTAAGGTTTTCTTACAATCAAATGTAAAACAAATACAAGTGTTTAAATTGCTTCTAATAAAGCTTTATCACAACTGTGATTTTTCACTTAATATTAAGAACAAAGAAATTAATTCTAGAAAGAATGTGAATTGTATGAGAGCTTTGGATATTGAATTCTTTTCAGGTAAAACGTCAACTGAAGAAGATGGTTGGAGACTTGCTTTTATAGGCACATTGATCCAAGAGTATTTCACGTTGAGAAGAGTGTACCAAAAGGTCTGAGCCTTTTTGTCTTCACATCAAGTGACATTTCCTAGAAGAAGAAAGCACAGAGAAATCCTTTTTGTCTGTGTTCTCGTGTCTAGCATAAATAAGGAAAGTGTCGTTTGGATATTCCAACGGACATAATCTTTGAATTCTTCTTCATCAATTTTCAGCAATAATCATCAGAGTCTAATTTGATCAGAGCCTTCTGATGTTGATCAGAGTTTTGCTGAATCCGAGTCTTTGCAGCAGGTGTGCTTTTAGCGTGTATAAGTTCAGAGCATATTTGAGTCAGATCCTCAGTACTGGCAACTTTAGTACTTTCAGAATCTTCTGTAGTAACTATGCTTGAAAACTCTTCATACAGAATTCTTCTTTGGTTCAGATGCTTCTGACTTGCTTCAGATTCTTCTGGAGCTTCTGCTTCAGATCCTTCTGGAGACAGCGCTCAGGATCTTCTGATGGCAGCGTTCAGAATCTTCTAATGAGTGCATCTGACGCTTCAGAGTCTAGCATATTTCTTATGTTCAGTTCTAATTTGCTTCTGGAGTGATAATTACTTTAATATCTGCAGCAAACACTCTTAAGCAAATTTTAGAGTATATAATTCTTAATTACAAAATTTTATAATAGTTATCATCAAAACATAGAGATATTATTAAGAACCAATCTGTGTTCTAACAATCTCCCCCTTTTTGATGATGACAAAAACATCAGAAATTTTGTTTAATTGAAAAATAGAATAATTATAACTCCCCCTGAGATGATGAGTCTCCCCCTGAATTAAATATAAATAAGGAATAGAAACTTCCCTTTTGTCTTGAGTATTTTTCAGAGTTAGAGCTTGATTATTCTTTAACATTTGAGAGTCAGAGTGTCTTGCATATTTCAGAGTCAGAGTCTGATAATTGTCAAATGATCTGAGAGCCTCAGAGTTTCTTTTACATAGTATACTTATCAAATGTTCTGAAATACTCAGATTTTATGTTAGATAAAATTGATATGTCTGAAGTTTCATTATGGTGAAGTTTAATTAAACAATTCAGATCTATTTTCTCCCCTTTTTTTGTCATAAGCAAAAAGTAGTAACATAGAAAAGACAAAGAAAAGGAAACAATAAATGAGATAAATCATGTGGAGAAAACTTTGAAACATTCATTCATTCATTTCAGAGCAAAAGTACACACATCAGAAGATATTCAAAATACATATGCAAACATTAGATGCAAACATCAGAAGAAAAAATAAATAAACTAAGAGTGTTTTGACAAAAGCATCTTCAACAGATCCGTGATCTCAGAAGAAGACTGTTCTTGTTTTGACATCCACTTAGCCATGGTTTCATTCTTCTGATCCTGTTGGGACATCCACTGAGTCATGTCTTCAGATTTCTTGTCTTTCTTAGCCATCCATGACTTGATTTCTGATTGACCAGCTTCCAGAACTGCAATCTTATCTTCAAGATCTGGATATTCTTTCTTGATCTCAGATGAAGAAGGTGGAACAGTTTCTGAAGCTTGAACAGAGTCAATTTCCATAGGGGCTTTGGAGCTAGGAGCAATAGAGCCTGAAGGATGTTCTATCAGATTCATAGCCAGGGGGTTGTCTTCAGATGCAGATTCAGTATTCTCTTCTGATGATGAAGGAGCATCTGTAAGAAGTAATGGTCCAGATCTCTTAACCGTCCAGAACAGACTTTTAGCAGCTTCAGCAAATCTGAGCTTTGCATCATCAGAACATACGTTCTTCAGATTTGATGCTACAGTGTTGAATCTGTTTATGAAGCCATTCCAAATGACATCAGATTCCTTTGCATCCATTGTTGTTGAACATTTCCTCTGTACAGAACCTAAATACATCTGTATTTCTTGCAAAAAACTTGTAAATAAATGATCAACATTCAGTCTAGGTCTTGGGTGTAACAGAGTTTCCAAGGTTATTGGCCTGGGTTGGGGAGTAGGTGGAAAGGTGGATTTATGAATGGAGATCAGAGGAGGAGGGTAGTAGGGTATGAATGGAATTTCAGATGATTTGTCAGGTTTTGATCTGGATAAAGCATTCATCAGATTTTGTTTTGCTTTTGTTGGATAGGAAACCACATCAAATGGTTTATCAGAGTAAGGTTTGAAAGCAGATTTAGCAGGTTTATCAGATTTTGCAGATATAGCAGAGGATGGTTTTGGATCTGATGAAGGTACTGCAGACATTGTTTTGATATATGTTTGAAGCACAGATGGTAAAATAATGGTATGTTTAGGTTTGAGAGGAGTGATAGTGTCAGAGGGTTCAATTCTGGTGTAGAAATTTTTCAAAGTGAAACCAGAAGGAAGTTTGTTAGAAGAAGATAGTTTGCACGAAGCAGAAGGTACATGCTCAGATGTTCTTGGCTTGGGTGCAGGGGTAGGATTTGGAATGGTAATTTCAGAAGATGGTTTAGGTGTTGTAATAGGATCTGGAATAATAACTTCAGAAGAAATAGGGGGTTCTGGTTGGTTTACTTCAGAATTTCTGTGAGAGGGGGATACCAGAAAATCTGGGTGTATATCAGATTCTGAGGAATTGGATGATGAGGTTGAAGTGTAAGAGGTAGAGGACACTTCAAAAACAGTTTTGAGAGGTGTAATGTTTAGAACCTTTGTCTCGGGGATATGGGTTTCAGATGGGTTAGCTGTTTCTGATGGATTTTTAGAAGGTTTTGATGGTGGTTCAGATGTAGGTGGTTCTGATGTAATAGGATCAGATGTAACTTTTGCAGATCCAATAGGTTCAGATGTGGTTGATGGTGGTTTTTCTGGTTGTGGTTGTTTTTCTTGTTGTTGTGGTTGTGGTTCAGATTGTTTTTGTTGTTAATGTTCAGATTCTTTTTCTTGTTGTGGTTCAGATTGTTTTTCTGGTTGTTTTGGTTGTTGTTCAGATTGTTCTGTAGGTTTTTCTGTTTGAGGTTGTTCTATAGGTTGTTTTTCTGATTGTTGTTGTTGTGGTACAAATTGTTTTGTTGATTTTTCTGGTTGTGGAGTCTGATTTTGTGGTTTTGTTGTTGTTGGTTTTGGTACAAATGATTGTGTAGTAGAAGGTTTTACAGGTGAGATGGAAATAGGATTAGATGATTTTTGTGGGGATGGAACAGATATATGAGGTGAAGCAGGAACAAATTGTTTTTGGGTAGAAGGTGGTTTTGGAATAGACTTAAATGTTGAATCATTTACAACAGTATTATTTACAGAAGATACAAAAGATTTGGTACCTTTAATCTTGATACGTTTTGCAGGAACAGAAGGAGTGTCTCCAGATGCTTTCCTCTTTATCAACTTCTGAGGCTTCTCAGCAACTTTGGGCTTCTTCTGAATAGGCACAGCTTCTGCTTCTGATTGACTTCTTTTTCTTGTGATCTCTTCTCCTCCATCAGGCAATGGTTCCCTTGCTCTTTTCAGAATATCTGCAGGAATGGGCGTTCCATCTGCCTTGCAAGCATCAATATAACTCACTATTATTTCCCTTGGTTCTTCAGCAAAGAACAGAGGGTAGTCATCTACTGGGATTCTCTTCTAACTGAGTTCAGTGATATTCAGCTTCTTGGGTGTTGTTGTGAGTTCTTCTACAATTTTTAGTCTCTGAAGACTCTTTGCATTCAGACGTTTTCCAAGAATGAATTCAAGTTCATCTGTGACTCCAGCAGCATATAGAGCAGTCACCAGTCCATTTTCTGTCAGAAAATCTGAAATTAACCTTCCAAAGGGAATCCATGTTCTGATCTTCTGACCTTTTTCTTTCACAGATTCTCTGGAGGCATTTATATGATTCCATAAGTGCATAAACAGAATGTAGGGAAGATCTACCTTGGTGCTCTGACTTAAGTAGTACATAAAGTAGAGTTGTTCATTGTTTACGTAGTCTGGAGAGTTTGTAGACTTTCTGTGATGAATGCATCCCATGAAAATCTTTGCCCAGATCTTGTAGTCAGGCTTCAGATCTTTGAACTTATTAAAGGTCTGTCTAGCAGTCATCACTTCTTCATATACTTCTTCCATATCTACACGCCCAACTGGCAGATGAGATACTCCATCTATATCCTCATATCCAATGAGTTTCTTGATCAGATCTTCTGTGATGATTATCTCTTTACCCAGAACAGAAGACAAGATAAACTTAGGGTATACAGCAGCATGGATCCAGAATTCTTTCACCAGAAGGGGGTAGACTGGTCCAAAAAGTCTGTCAAAGTATTTTACCCATCCTTGAGCATCAATTATGGAATGAAACTCAAATCCATTTTCAGCCAGTGAATCAAATTCCACCATTGATTCACAGAGAACTTCCAGTTTGTCAACAGGTGTTAACAAAGTTCTCTTTGGTGTCGTATATGGAGTCACACCCATATTTGCAGAAGTAACTGCAGCCATGGTTGATTGAAAATGTGCAGCAGTGGATGATGAAGTTGCCATTGAAGATGAGTTTGTCAAACGTTTAGGGTTTTTGTGAAGAGAGAAAAGGAGACAGAAATGCATAAACGTTTTGAGATGTGAAAAGTGTGAAAGTGGTGAGAAATGAGATATTTATAATAAAGACTTAGGCATACAAACAATCAGATAATGGCACGTTCACACATAACATTTAATGAAAAAGAATAAAAATCATTTCAAGCATTAATTGATTCTGACAAATTGGGGGGAAAATCAAGATTTTCACTATTCAAACTTCACCTCAAACGTCTCTTCAGTAGTGTACACGCCACCTTTGCAGATTCAGAGTGACACGTGTTTGCTTGCATGTGCTTCTGAATTCTCTTGAGAAATGAAACGTTAACCAACGTTCAGATCCTCTGAGTATTGTTAGTTCAGAGTTTCACACAAAAAAATAATTTAAGGAAATGAATAAGTGATCAGATGAAATACTTCAGAGCATTAAACATTTTTGCATCTGTAAAATTTGCTTTTGACAAATATTATTCTGGACACAAATCCATACCAATATTTTTCAGAATAAATTTGAATCTATCTTCAACAAGGGGTTTTGTGAAAATATCTGCCCATTGATGATCTGTATCAACAAAGGCCAAATTTATAATTCCCTTCTGAACATAGTCTCTGATGAAATGATGCTTAATTTCTATATGTTTTGCCTTAGAGTGTAAAATGGGGTTTTTAGACAAACATATAGCAGAAGTATTATCACAGAATATAGAAATGTTACTTTCAAATATCTGATAGTCTTCTAGCTGACTTTTCATCCAGAGCATCTGCATGCTACATCCAGCAGCAGCAATATATTCTGCCTCTGTGGTTGATAGTGCAAATGTGGGTTGCTTCTTGCTGTACCAAGAGATTATATTTCTTCCTAGAAATTGACAACTTCCAGAAGTACTTTTTCTTTCCACTCCGTCTCCAGTGTAGTCAGCATCACAGAATCCAACTAATTTGAAATCATCAGATTTTCTGTAACACAAACCCACATTAGAAGTACCTTTCAGATACCTTAGAATCCTCTTGACAGCTGTCAAGTGTGATTCTCTAGGATCTGATTGGAATCTAGCACACAAGCATACACTGAACAATATGTCAGGTCTAGAAGCAGTTAAGTAAAGAAGAGATCCTATTATACCTCTGTAGAGTTTCTGATCTACTTTCTTACTTACCTCTTCCTTGCCTAGTGAACTAGTTAGATGCATGAGAGTCTTTGTCAGCTTACTATCAGTCATGTTAAATTTCTTCAGAAGTTTTTTAACATATTTGGTCTGATGTATGTAAGTGCACTCTGGAGTTTGGTTGACTTGAATTCCCAGAAAGAATCTCAATTCTCCCATCATGCTCATTTCAAATTCTGTCTGCATACATTGAGCAAACTCCTTTCCCAGCATAGTATTGGTAGATCCAAATATGATATCATCCACATATATTTGACAAATTAGAAGATCTTTCTTAAATGATTTACAAAAGAGTGTGGTGTCCACTTTGCCTCTGATGAAATTTTTCTCTAGAAGAAAATTGCTCAATCTCTCATACCAAGCTCTAGGAGCTTGTTTTAAACCATACAGAGATTTCTTTAGTTTGAAAACATGATCTGGAAATTTTTCACTCTCAAAACCAGGAGGCTGATGGACATAAACTTCTTCGTCTATAATACCATTTAGAAAGGCACTTTTAACATCCATCTGATACAAAGTGATGTTATTTTGTACAGCAAATGAAATAAGAAGGCGTATAGATTCTAACCTTGCCACTGGAGCATAAGTTTCAGTATAATCAATACCTTCTTGTTGACTGTACCCTTGAGCAACAAGCCTTGCCTTATTTCTTTCAACTTCTCCTTTCTCATTAAGCTTATTTCTGAAGACCCATTTAGTTCCAATTATATTGAATCCTTTTGGTCTTTCAACTAAATCCCACACATCATTTCTGGTGAATTAATTTAACTCTTCTTGCATGGAAATAATCCAATCATTGTCTTGCAGAGCTTCATCTACAGAAGTTGGTTCAATTACTGACACCATTCCAAATAATGATGCTTCATATGATCTGAGAAAGGATCTTGTTCTGATAGGGTCATCCTTCTTTCCAATTATAACATTCTCTGGATGAGAAGCTTTGATTCTGGAAGATGATCCTCTAACAGTTGATTCTTCAGAAATGTTTAAATTGTTCATCTGAGAAAGTTAAAGGAATGGCATCTGGCGTTGCTTCTGGTTCCTTCACTTGAGCTTTGTCTGCCTCTGAGCCTTCAGAGTCTGTGAAGACTACTTCTCTATCTGCAGAGTTTTCAGACTGCTTTGGCTTTTTAATGCCAAGCTTATCATCAAATCTAACATGAATAGATTCTTCCACAATCTGTGTCTCAGTGTTGTATACTCTGTAGCCTTTAGAGCGTTCACAATATCCAAGCATGGAACACTTCTGTGCTTTGGAATCAAACTTGTTCAGATTTTGTTTAGTGTTTAACATATAGCAAATACATCCAAAAGGATGAAAATATGAAATGTTGGGCTTTCTGTTCTTCCACAGTTCATATGGAGTCTTCTTCAGAAGAGGTCTTACAGACACTCTGTTCTGAATGTAACAGGCTGTGTTGATTGCTTCTGCCCAAAAGTGTTTTGCCAGATTAGTCTCATTGATCATGGTTCTGGCCATTTCTTGCAAAGTTCTGTTTTTCCTCTCTACAACTCCATTTTGTTGTGGAGTTCTAGGACAGGAAAAATCATGAGCAATGCCATTTTCATTAAAATATTTTTCAAAATATTTATTTTCAAATTCACCACCATGATCACTTCTGACTTTTATAATTTTGAAATCTTTTTCATTCTGGACTTGTTTACAGAAGTCAAAGAACACAGAATGTGACTCATCCTTGTGTTTTAAGAACTTTACCCATGTCCATCTACTATAGTCATCAACAATGACTAATCCATACTTGTTGCCTCTGATGGATGCAGTTTTCACTGGTCCAAACAGATCAATATGAAGTAATTCTAGTGGTCTGGAAGTAGAAACAACATTTTTTTATTTAAAAGATGATTTTGAAAACTTCCCTTTTTGGCATGATTCACAAAGAGCATCTGAGGTGAACTTCAGATTAGGAAGTCCTCTGACAAGATTAAGTTTATTAATCTGAGATATACGTCTCATATTAATATGCCCCAATCTTCTGTGCCAGACCCATTGCTCCTCATTAACAGACAAGAGGCATTTAACATTCTGAACCTTAAGTTCTGAAAGATTTATTTTATAAATGTTGTTTTTCCTCTTTCCACTAAATAGGATAGAGCCATCCTTTTGACTAATAGCTTTACAACATTTTTTATTAAAGGTTATATCATAACCATTGTCACTTAATTGACTTATGGACAATAAGTTATGCTTTAACCCTTCTACAAGTAAAACATTAGTAATAGAGGGAAGTTTACCATTTCCAATGGTGTTAGATCCAATGATCTTGCCCTTCTGATTCCCTCCAAATTTCACATCACCTCCAGATCTAAGCTCTAGACTTTGGAACATAGACCTTTCTCCTATCATGTGCCGCAAGCATCCAGAGTCTAGGTACCATGATTGGCGTCCTGACCTTGCTGCTAGGAA
This sequence comes from Lathyrus sativus, assembly GCA_963859935.3. Lineage (NCBI taxonomy): Eukaryota > Viridiplantae > Streptophyta > Magnoliopsida > Fabales > Fabaceae > Lathyrus > Lathyrus sativus. Next base: position 370,149,860 of record OZ012737.1, read on the forward strand.
CATCTGCAACAGGAATTATTTTACTTTTAGGTACCCAGATCTTCTTGGGTCCTTTTGGGTTAGTTGTTCTGAAGGTTTGTCTAAACTTCTGTTTTTCAACATAAGGTTTATTCTGACTGGCCTTAGATTTAAACACATGAATATTCTTTTCAGAACGTGTTTGTTCAATATCATTCAAGTGACCAAATTTAAAGTGGGAATATAAAGGAGTTTTCTTGATGATAATTTTATCAACAGGGTTTGGATTTAAATCCTTTCCAGAGGAAGATTTATATCCAATTCCTTTTCTGTTATTTCTGCTAACTCCATAGATCATAGAAGCCATTTTGCTTCTGTCTATGCTTTTAGCAAGAAACTTCTGAAAGCTGTAATCATATTTTTCCAAAATATTTTTGCATTCAGATTCAGTTTCAGAATCAGAGTTTTGTTGAGCTAATTCAGAATCATTTTTCAATTTTAAGTTCTTTTCATTTAGCTCAGCTACTTCTGATTTGAGAATATTATTCTCAGACACAAGATTGCTTTGACGCTTCTTGTATTTGAGCTTAATATTGTTATAGCTCTTCAGAACTTCTGATAACACTTTGATAAGTTCTTCTTTAGTGAGTTTAGCCATTACCTCTTCAGCGTCAGAGTCAGATTCAGAGTCAGATTCAGATCCTGAAGTTCCTTCCTCCTGATCTTCTATGTCTGCCATCAAAGCTACATTGGCACATTCCTCTTCTGACTCAGATTCAGATTTAGATGTATCTGAATCATCCCAGGTGGCCATTAGAACCTTTTTCTTCTTATTAGATTTTCTTTTAGGCTTTTCTTTCAGCACCTTTGGACATTCATTTTTGTAATGTCCAGGTTCTTTACATTCATAACAGACAACCTCCTTTTTGCCAGATCTTCTGTGTCCAGAAGACTCTTTTCTTTGGTCAGGCTTCCTGAAGTTTCTGAACTTCTTTCCTTTATGCTTCCAGAGTTTGTTTATTCTTCTGGACAGCATGGATAGTTCATCTTCATCTTCAGATGAGGATTCTTCAGAGCTTTCCTCTATTACCTACAATGCTTTAGCATATTTATTAGATTTTAAAGCAATTGATTTACCTTTCTTTTGAGGTTCATCTTCCTCAAGTTCAATTTCATGACTTCTTAGTGAACTGATTAGTTCCTCCAAGGAGATCTTGTTCAGATCTTTAGCCATTTTCAGCGCAGTCACCATAGGTCTCCATATGGTAGGTAAGCTTCTGATCATCTTTTTCACATGATCAGCAGTAGAGTATCCTTTATCCAGAACCTTTAGTCCAGCTGTAAGTATTTGAAATCTGGAGAACATAGCTTCAACAGATTCAAAGTCTTCCATCTTGAAGGCTTCATACTTCTGGATTAGAGCCAGAGCCTTTGTTTCCTTGACTTGAGAGTTTCCCTCATGAGTCATCTTTAAGGACTCAAACATATCAAATGCAGTTTCTCTATTTGTTATCTTTTCATACTCAGTGTGAGATATTGCATTTAACAATATTGTTCTGGCCTTGTGGTGATTTCTAAATTCCTTCTTTTGGGCTTCTGTCATAGATTTTCTATCTACTTTCTTGCCACTCCCATCAATGGGGTGAACATATCCATCTATGACTAAATCCCATAAATCAACATCATATCCAAGGAAAAAACTTTCAATCCTGTCTTTCCAATAATCAAATTTCTCCCCATCAAACATAGGGGGTTTAGTGCTAATTTTGTCCCCTTCTTCATATTTGTTGTTAATGTTAGACATTGTATTATCAGCCATAGTAACAACCAAATATATATCAAAGTTTTTCTCACTGGATCTTTACTGTCACTGTGAAGTGGTAGCACACACAGAACCGGAGCTCTGATGCCAACTGAAGGTGAGAAAATACTTAGAAGGGGGGGGGGGTTGAATAAGTATGAAGATAAAAACTTAGAAATAAAACTCAAGTATTTTTATCCTGGTTCGTTGAACTCAACTACTCCAGTCCACCCTTCCTAGAGTGATTTGCCTTTCTTAAACAAGGACTTAATCCACTATTTAATCAACTGATTACAATAGTAAGCACTAAGAACAACTGTTCAAAGTCTTTTCAAGAACTACTGATCCTAACTGGATCTTCTTAAGGTTTTCTTACAATCAAATGTAATAACAAATACAAGTGTTTAAATTGATTCTAATAAAGCTTTATCACAACTGTGATTTTTCACTTAATATTAAGAACAAAGAAATTAATTCTAGAAAGAATATGAATTGTATGAGAGCTTTGGATATTGAATTCTTTTCAGGTAAAACGTCAACTGAAGAAGATGGTTGGAGACTTGCTTTTATAGTCACATTGATCCAAGAGTATTTCACGTTGAGAAGAGTGTACCAAAAGGTCTGAGCCTTTTTGCCTTCACATCAAGTGACCTTTCCTAGAAGAAGAAAGCACAGAGAAATCCTTTTTGTCTGTGTTCTTGTGTCTAGCATAAATAAGGAAAGAGTCGTTTGGATATTCCAACGGACATAATCTTTGAATTCTTCTTCATCAATTTTCAGCAATAATCATCAGAGTCTAATTTGATCAGAGCCTTCTGATGTTGATCAGAGTTTTGCTGAATCAAAGTCTTTGCAGCAGGTGTGCTTTTAGCGTGTATAAGTTCAGAGCATATTTGAGTCAGATCCTCAGTACTGGCAGCTTTAGTACTTTCAGAATCTTCTGTAGTAACTATGCTTGAAAACTCTTCATACAGAATTCTTCTTTGGTTCAGATGCTTCTGACTTGCTTCAGATTCTTCTGGAGCTTCTGCTTCAGATCCTTCTGGAGACAGCGCTCAGGATCTTCTGATGGCAGCGTTCAGAATCTTCTAATGAGTGCATCTGACGCTTCAGAGTCTAGCATATTTCTTATGTTCAGTTCTGATTTGCTTCTGGAGTGATAATTACTTTAATATCTGCAACAAACACTCTTAAGCAAATTTTAGAGTATATAATTCTTAATTACAAAATTTCATAATAGTTATCATCAAAACATAGAGATATTATTAAGAACCAATCTGTGTTCTAACACATCACTCATCTAATTCATGCATCTTCTGATATGTGATTGTTGACTTATATGCTTTAAGCTTATTTTCTCTTGTTAACTCATCTTGACTATTTGCTATCTCTACTTTCACATTTTCCTTTAGGATCTCCTAGTTCGACTTAATTTTTAACTAAGCTTGAAGTAGGATAGATTTTAGGTTCACGATCTTTTGCATGACAACTTTAGGATAGAACATCCCTTCATCTTGACTTTAGGATCATCCACTGTATGACAACATGTAGGATTTAGTCCTCATAGATTTTCCTTTCTATTTGCATCCAAAATCTTTTATTAATCTAATTTCAAAGGAAAAGATTCCCTCTGTTGACTTTATGTCATGTTTAGGATAGCTTGGCATACCTTACTCCCCCTTTAGACCTTGTTAGAGTCTTTAGCTTTCCCATCCTAGCCTTAGGATTATAGTTGCCTAACTCTATGTAGGAGTGTCATGGCTATGTACACTTACTTCCCATTGGACCTTGTTAAAGTCCTTCTCTTTTATCCTAGTCTTACTATTAGAGTTGCCTAACTCTATCTGAGTGTCATTGCTATGAACATTTACTTACGCTTTGGACCTTTTTAGAGTCCTTCCTTTTTTATACTAGCCTTAGAATTAGAGTTATCTAACTCTATGTGAGTGTCATTGCTTTGGACATTTACTTACCCTTTGGACCTTGTTAGAGTCCTTCCTTTTTATCCTATCCTTAGGATTATAGTTGCCTAATTCTATGTAGGAGTGTCATGGCTATGGGCACTTACTTCCCCTAGGACCTTGTTAGAGTCCTTCCCTTTTATCCTAGCCTTAGAATTAGAGTTGCCTAATTCTATGTTTGTGTCATTGCTATGGACATTTACATACCCTTTGGACCTTGTTAGAGTCATTCCCTTTTTATCCTAGCCTTAGGATTAGAGTTGCCTAACTCTATGTAAGTGCCATTGCTATGGACACTTACTTACCCTTTGGACCTTGTTAGAGTCCTTCCCTTTTTATCCTAGCGATTAAAGTTGCCTAACCCTATGTAAGTGTCATTGCTATGGACACTTACTTCCCCTTTGGACCTTGTTAGAGTAATTTCCCTTTTTATCCTAGCCTTAGGATTAGAGTTGTCTAACTCTATGTAAGTGTCATTGCTATGGACATTTACTTTCCCTTTGGACCTTGTTAGAGTCCTTTCCCTTTTCATCCTAGCCTTAGGATTAGAGTTGGCTAAATATATGTAAGTGTTATTGCTACAGACACTTACTTCCCCTTTTGACCTTGTAATAGTCCTCCCCTTTTATCCTAGCCTTAGGATTAGAGATTCTTAACTTTATGTAAGTGTCATTGCGATGGACACTTACCTTCCCCCTTTGGGACCTTGATCACTATCAAGAGTTCCTCACCCGTATTTAGGTGAACTACAAATGCTCTGATTCCATCCTTGTTAGAATACGTAAGCACGAGATGCGATGTCTTGGCGAGCATACTTAGTAAATATCTTAGGTCTTTTCCTTAGCATATTTTCCTTAACAAGCAATAAGCATAACTTAAATACAAATAAAAGTTTCCTTTAGAGTACTACAGATACTTATGATGCTAATACCTTCCCTTAGTATAACCAACCCCCAAACCTTAGATCTCTTAGCATTGTTGTTATATTGCGCAATTAGGAGATTTGTGATTCAAGTTAATGCAATAGCGTGATATCTGATGGTGAACATTTAGAGATTTGTGATTCAAGTTAATGCAATAGCGTGATATCTGATTCTCACTGCAACAACGAGGCAATTCACTGTAGAGTCAGTAGCTATCTTGCATCATGGTCAACCGACGAGGTCTGGCGAACTTGAGCTCACCAGGTGAGGTGTTGGTTGTTGGGAGATGGAAGATATTTTCCCAAAGGAGGTTTAATGGTCTGAGGCACTTGAATTGCCAAAAAGCTGACCTCGACAAGCGAGATCCAGCTCACTGGGCGAGCCTGCGCATATTTTGTTAGATACTTATGTACTTCTGTTCACTTTTTGGGAGAAAATATTTTTCTATTAACATTTCCTAGAACACAAAAACCCTAGAACTTCATATTTTTAACAAAGAGGTGATCTTTATTAAATCGGAGTTGGATTTGCATCCTTTGTCGATTCTTCAACTTAGATGCACATTCATCTCCTTTCATTTCTTGTGAAGCAAGCTACCATGGTTATGGGTAGCTAAATCCTTTGTTTCAAGATTAGAATTAACCTTAACTTGTATGTATTTCTCTTGATATTTTGTATGTGAACAACTTGATAATCAATGTAGATGATAAATTTTGCTTATATTGAATATTTGTGGTTTAAATGATTGTGAGATACATCTTTTAAGTCTTGATCTAAATTTATCATCTATCAAAGATCAAGTCTAGACATGGAAATGATATGAAATGCAATCTTATGAATACATGGTTCGGAACAAGTTCATAGCAGATGGATCAAAGGCCACTGCGATGAGGATTCACATAACAGGTATCTCTCTCCTATGGTAGGTAGTCTATTGGTTTACAACAGGGTATTCCAAGGACTTTTAAACAAGGTCCCTTGCATCATACCCTAAAAAGTTTCCCATCATAACAACGAATCGTAAGACAATAATTCCTTCAAAAGGATGAGCACGGAGTTATGTCTTAGTAACCTTTGGAATAGGGTTCTAATGGTCCTCAGAATCACGGACTCCCAGGTCAAAAACACAAATGTCGTTACGACTGCTCGTAAGACATTACCATTCCCAAAGGGGCCTCATCTGAGCGGTAGAAGTCAAACCAACTCAACGAGTCCTAAGTCTCGCAAGTCAATAAGCGAACACCTCTTAGCTTAGTGTATACTTGAAAGACTCGGGTAGAAAGTCTTTTCCTCATAACCCAAACCCAACAGATACAACATGCAAGTGAAACACAGATAAGGAAATCATAAAGCAATAAAGCATAGTAAAGAGAAACATCCATACATACGACAAACAAAACTAGGTTTGGATTGCTAAGAGAAAGAGTCCCCAGGAGAGTCGCCAGCTATCGCTACATGAAACATGACACAGAGTCGCCATCAAACTTTATTTATCCCAAAAGGGAAGGGAAAACATCGAGAAAACCCCAAGAGAAAGGATAACATGGTATCGCGACCAAGATATGGGTTCCGAAGCCGATTATGGAAAGGGAAGGTATTAGCACCCCTCACATCCATCGTACTCGATGGGAACCATTCACTTGTCTTATGTGTAAGGATGTTGCCAATGAATTATGCTTTCTAAGAATGTTCTAAGAGGAAAAGAAAAGGGTTTGAGAAATAAAGTGTTCACCAAGGATTGGGGCCCTCGTGCCTACGTACCCTCATGGTGCAATGAGGAAGTCAGAGCCTTGTAGTTCGCGGAACTAAAGGCAAAAAGAAAATAAGATTGTGGAAGAAAGTTGCTCGTCAAGGATTGGGGACCTTAAAGCGTCTATAGTTTGTGGAACCATGAGTTTATTGCTTTTAATGGATAACGTCAATGTTCACATCTTAGCAATAGGTTTTGCCGCTCACACGCAATGAGACTTATGCTTTAGCCTATTATGCAGTAGGATGGAAATAACATACCCTTTTAATTTGTAATGATTGACTTTAAGGGTGAAATAAATCCTCAGATAGGAATCCCTGTGGGTAGTACCCAATTCTTTATCTCAAAAGAGTTGCTTTGAAAATGGTGTGGCGAATATAGTCACGTCTTTGTATTGAAAGACGAGTATCAAGAACACACACTCTAAATTGAGCATCCTAATTGTCATACCCCAAATTTTAACCTTAGATTCTTTGATCCATTGCATATCATTATAGGCTAGTTGTTTATGCGTAGTTAAGCATTTTGTCAGGCTTTGTTTTTGTTTTGTTTCTTGTGGTTTGGCATTTGATGCAGTGGCAACATAATTCATATCTCAAGTCTCTGTCATGACTAAGTTCATGGGCTTTGTGTTTGAGAATCTAAATCGTAATTCTGTTCAAGTTCAAGTTATCTGATGAAGACAAGTTACAAAAATATTCAAACTCGGGCCATTTATTCAAGAGGATTTCAAGTTTGGTCTACTTTCCATTGTATCTCACAAATTTGGCTCAAGAACAATTAAAATTTAAGCACTAAGTTATTTTCAGTTATTCAAGATTTGTTTTAAAGTCATTGATAAAATTCAAGGATGGATTCAAGGTGCAAATTTAATTTATGTTTGATATGGGTGAGATTTGATTTTGAGTGTGATTCTTGAATTCAATCCAAGTGTGATTTTGATTTGAAAGATTCAATAATCATGATAAAGTTTGTTCAAGCGTGAGGTGTGAAGTTTAAGTTTCTAAAGGCCATGAATTTTATTCATTCAAGTTTGTACAATATTGGATCAAGTCACAAATCCCATTCAAGATCCATTTATTTATTTCCACTTTCTTATTCAAACTCAAGTTACCAAACTCATTCAAAACACAAATTTTAAATTTGAATTCATTTAATTTCATTCCTAGATCATTACATATCAAAACCAAGTTTTTTCTCAATACCACATCAAGTTATGAGTTGCAAGAGTTTAGGAGTTCAAGTTGCAAGCTAAATCCACACAACTCCTAAGCCTAAAACACAAAAACCCAAAAATTCAAGTTTTTCTCCATGCAAATTTTGCCACCCTATGCCAAAACTTCATGTTCCCTTGCCAAAATTTAAGCCAAGACTCCAAAACCTTGTCAAACTCCAAATTATGCCAATTCCATGCCTACAAACAAATAAGAATTTCAAAATCCAATTAATCTTAATCATACCATTTCAATCCAATTAATCTTAATCATACCATTTCAATCCAATGATCATTCCAATTCATACCCTCCCATAACAATTCATGTTCATCCAAAAGACAAGCATTTCAATTCACATATTCAAGCAAGAAATTCACACGGCATGTATCTAATTCACCAAAAAAAATCATTCATAATCAATTCACGTGCAAGCATGCTCAATTCATAATACAACCCATTTCTCAATTTCAATTCAAGCAAGCATATGTTCATATCTACCCAAGTTACAATAAATTCAATATTCACATATTCATGTTCAATTCATAAATTTCAAACTCATCAAACCAAGCTCATTTCAACATCACAAATTAATCATACTTTTAATGCATCACTTCATGTTCATCATCAATTATCATATTCCAAAAATTCCATTCAAAATCTTTCACATCATACCATAATGTTGCAATAAACCAAAATCTCAATTCAAGGTTTTGAAGTCCATTCCAAGCAAGTGTCCATAATGTGCATCAAGAACAAACATCATGTGCATCAAATTTCAGCGTAGAAAGCAATTCAGAGGGCAGCATCATTTCATATTAACATAAACATGAATTCATCATATTGATTCCAGCAAATTCATAGTCACCATACAAAGGCATATCCAGAAGAAAGCATCATTTAATGTGTCATGGCAATAGGTCCTCTTTTGCAAGCAGTAAAGTAGAAAAAATTTCTTAGCAAGGCATGTGGGACCCTAGTTGTTTCACTAACAGACAAATTTCAAGGAGCAATTTTAGAAATCGTACCTATGCATTCCACCTCCAAAAAAATTTCAGAATTGGTGTTGTAACTTTGTTCCCTATTCTTCCTCCACAAGTTTTCACATTAAACCCTAATTGGAGTCGTATTTAAAGACATTGTTCATTCATTGGAAATGGGAGCCAGCACACATAGAAAACACACAAAAAATGTAAGAATTCTTCTATACAACAAGAACACCAAAACCCTTACTAGAGCTCGGTTTCAATGGTTTGTTGAGTATGTGAGGGCAAAGTGCCTCATACTTGGTTATACTTATTTTAATGATGTCAAAACATATATAGTTTAAAAAATGTTCTTTGGATGATATCATCGAGTCGCATATGCATACCTTATTTTTCTTGTGTTAAACATTTGTCAAAACATGTCTAGATACATATAGAAAGAGCACTATGTATGTTCTATATGAGTTTGATCATGTTGGTCAAGTTAGAGATGCATTAGGCTCTCTTAGAAGTAGCTAAATATATGAAAATCTGCATTTTTTCAAGTTCTGAGTCTTTGAGTCGACTCATAGCATGCTTAGGTCGACTCATACAGAAGTCAATTATCATGTCTTACTCTCAGAAGAGCTCGCGTCGACTCTCCTATCGACTCATACTGTGTGCATTTGTGCTTGTAAAAATTGAGGTGCTTTGCATCGACGCATGGACCTGTTCTGATCGATGCAAAGTGTTGTTTCATGCATAATCTTGAATTCGGGAGAGCTCAGGTCAACCCTCCCCTTGTTTTAGGTCGAACGCTCGCGCGTTTCTCACAGAATTTGTGTTATGCTTAACATTCTAAGTGACTGTTATGTTGGTTATTTGGTTTCAACTTTGCATATATATTGAGTTAGTTCATTCTTCACCACAAGAACAAGAAAAGTGAAAATATACATTGATTTGGTTCTCATCATCTTCATCCTCTTTCTTGCATTTTCTCAACAACTACACATAATTATTTTTGTTGTGTATTCTACATCATCAAGGTGATAACGTTGAAACTTAGGATTGGTGTATTGGGTTTGGGTTGAGAAATCAGTGGGTTTTTCTTGAATAAAACCTTGAGGGTTTTGTCCTCCAAAAATCTTGGATTTTGGGGGGTTTTGCACAAATCGTTCCTTCACAGATTCAACCGAGCGAAGGTAATTGAAGAACGGGAGGTTCTGTCAATTTAGTAGCGTTAACCGGAGGATTGTGGTAGGAAGGTTTGAGTTCAAATCGTTGGTTGAAATCAGCCGGACAAGATTTGAAGACCGGAGGGTTGTTCAAAGGTGGTGTCGTAATCAGAGGTTTACTCATCACATTCCAAGGACTTGATTCATCATAAATTAAGGGAAGATGAGGCATAGGCTCGACATCAACATTTGGGTTTGATTGTTTGAATTCTATTGCTTCTCTTGTAAAAACAATTTTCAAATGGTTATATATACAGGTCTCAATTCTATTTTTAGAATTGAGGGCAGACGTACCCCGAGCGAGGACGATTGGGGAAATGCCTCAACAAATTGGTGTTCTCTCTTTTTACTATTTTCATTGCATAATTTTGAGTTTGTGTGCAAACATATTAGTTGACTAAAATTCTGGTGTGTGTTAGTGCTGAAACATTTTTAGAAACCTCATTACAATCTTTTGATTGTAATTGAAGAACATAATGTTGCACCCCAAAATTTGACCAACCGTTTCTTATATTTGGCTTATGTTTCGTTTCATTAGCATTTGCATTTACATATCGCATACTGTGCATTTTTTGCAGCCGGATTGATTTAATCGGGATTACAGCCCTTTCTATCGTGTTCTTGACAATTCAAACCGTTTCGGATACGGAGATTTATTGTGGAATTTGCGCTCTGCCCGGTGATTCAGCTTGTGCTGTTGGTTTCAGTGGTATTTTGGTATCCGGTTTTGTTACCGTTTATTTTATTGCATTTGTGCATTTTTATGTTCATTGATTTTATTTTCTAGATTTATTTCTTATTTTTGGCATATATTTTAGTTTTTTTAATAGGTTTTAAATTTAATTTCTTTTTTCTAAACGTTTTTTTAGAATTTATTAGAATGTTAATAGTTTTAATATAGATTTTATTTTCTTTTTCTAGATTTTTAATTGTTTTAGAATATTTTAGGTTATTAATTGATTTAGATTTTAATTAATATTAATTGAATTTGGTTAGAACGTTCTAGTTTAATTTGATTAGGATGTTAGAGTGTTATTAGAATTAAGGGTTTAATTAGTTTTAACGTGACATTAGCTTTTACTATAACTAGTTCTTTTTAATTAATATCTTTTTCATTAAATCAGCATTAATTAGTTTTCTTTTATTAAGCTTGCAATAATTTTAATCAGCTTTCTTTTAGTTAATCTAATTAGGTTATCATTCAATTCAACTATCAGCTTTAATATTAACCATTGTTAATTGTCATTTCATTTAATTAATTGTGTTTTAATCATTTGCAGCTTTAATTACTTTTCACCAGCCACTTGTCACTTTCTGTCAGGCTATAAATATGCACAGTACTGTGCATTAATGACTGGACACGAATCCCAAGAAAAACACCGGAGCCACTCCACCGGAGAAATCAAATCTCCCAAATCCACACCGGAAAACTCACCAGTTTCCGCCGGAAACTTCATACCTTCATAGTGTTCATCATCTTTTTCCCAGATTTTTTCAGAGCTTCTTGATCCTCATCAAGCTGTTCTCAGATTTCATCGTGAACCTTCATACGCATTAAAATATTTTTCCAGATTTTCTTCGAATGTTCATCCATCTTCAACGTTTTCTCCAGAAATCCCCATGAACATTCAACCGTGTTCATATTTTTTCCCAGACCTTCATACAAACTTCATCACAACCTTCATAACTCCACCGTTTTTCCCAGAAACGAAACAAACCTTCATCTGTTTTTTCCAGTTTTTAAATCAGCCTTCATCAATTTTGCCCATAATCTTCATCCGATTCAAACATCATCAAACACCAGATCTAAACTCAACAACAAGAACCATAATCCGTCAAACTTTTTCTTTCTCAGCAACATCACAATCTTCTCCAGATCTACACCAACGAACACCACAAACAAACTTCAATCCAAACTCCATGAACGAGCTCCTACCCAAACAATCAATCTTCAACATCTTCGTCAATCCCAAACCCTCCAATTTCGCAAGTCCACAAGATCTGAGCCTAGATTTTAACATGCAATTCCAGATCTCCCATGGATTCAACATCAAATCGTTCACAAACATGCAAGCCTCTCCAAATCATCAACCGCAACAACAGTAAATCAACTTCAACACCGATGATTCCGTGAAACATCCTTCAACATCCATCAAAACCCTATCCCTCTTTCAGTGGAACAAATACCCAGAATCTCCATTATTTCGCTCCAAAACGCATTTTGTTCTTCACAAACTCTAGAACTCAAAACAATGATTTCGATCCACTCCATTTGTGACCTCCCTCTTTTCGCGAACCACCAATTTGGATTATGTTTGGATTGTCTGAAGTTTTTGGTTGTCTGGTATTGTAGGTTTTTGTTTGTTTAACTACACAGAAGATTTGAGTGAAGTTGAAGATAAAGAAGAGATGGAGAGAGACGGAGGTGATGTATAAGAGGAGGCGGCCAAGCACAGTAGGGTTTCTTTTGCCAAAACGAATGGAGGAAGAAGAAGAGTCCTCACAAGTTGGGTTAGTGGGCCGTAAGGCCCAGCTTTTTGTTTTCGGATCTTACACCCTCGTTATCCTTGAATGCACCCTGCTGCTTGTTTTTTTTTGTTGAAAATTGATGGACCAAAAAGCCCACCGTGTGGACTCTCTAACATACCTCCCTATGCCCATTGTTGCACCCCCTCTGCCTGCTGTTTGTTTTTTTTAATTTGGGCCTTCAACTTCAAGCCCAACTACATTTTTGCTGGACTGCACCCTTGATTCTGGGCTGCACCCCCCTCTGTTTTTATTTTTATAATTGTTTTGTAAATACATTTGTGTATAGATTTTTGTATTATATTTTTGTACATATTTTAATACACTTTACTATTTTATTTTTAGAAATTTATATTATAATTTTATATTTCTTTTATAATATTATATATGCATATTATTTTATATAGAATTTCATATTCCATTTTCATTTTCTTTTAATATTTTTATAACTTTTTCTATTAGAAATTTTATTTTTCTTTTAGAAGTTTCGTATTCACTTTTGGAGTTGATTTCTTATTTCCATTTTATTATTGGATTTTTTCTCACTTTCTCTTTTTGTAGGTCGATGACGAGACCTCTTAAATGCATTATTAATCAACTTGTTGATGGATAATGTAGGATCCGAGACAACTTTTTCTATCCTCATCTTTTCTTCTTCTTCTGATTTTATTTTGCTTTTCTGTTGTGCTGTCTGTGTGACATGATTCAATTGGAGAATGATTCTCAATATCATTTCTCTATCTTGTCTTTGACACAGATATCAATACGCTGCCTCTTGGGATTTGACTTCATTTATAAGTCGAATTATAATGGTTCAGCATCACATTGGTTTTGATTCGAAATGTCATCATCAAGGATAAAAGAGTAGAGCTTGGAAATGGAATTTGCACGCAAAAGTCAAGGGTCAACAGAACCACTCCGTTCGGTAACATTGTTTTTATTTCACTTCTTTCATCTCTTTTTTTTCAACCGTCGAGTGTTGCGAGATCGTTAGATACGTGGGAAATGATGAGTGGGTGGTTTCCTCTCCCCCATCTAGAGTGTTTAGTGTATGTCCTTAGGACAATATGCGATGCATTCGCTCCTACGTCTTAGGACTTCGCGTGTGCGTCCTATTCCGAACCTTTTCTCTCGCATCTTGGCGATTGAGATCTCCCATTTTCTTTCGCATTCTGGCGATTGAGTTCCCTTCTCTTGCCCCCCGTGCAATTAAGATCGTTTTTCCGTAGTTGGCTGAACTACAACTGCTCTAATTTCTCGTACCAGACAAGAATATGTAGGCATAGGACGCGATATCCTAGCAAGCACACTAACAACTAACTTCTTTTTTCTCTCGCTTCCGTGCGATCAAGACTTTCCCGCTGACGACTAATCTTTCCCTTTCTCTTGCCCTAGTGCAACTGAGACCAGACCGTAGTTCTAGAACCCGTAGGTTCCCGTACCTTTAAACCCTGACATACTACGTCCGTTCTACCGCAAACAGGTAAGCCTAAGTCTCCAATGGTCGAGCATCATACACCTAACTGCTAGAATGCGCACGCTAGTATCGTCAACCTTTTCTCTCACCCCCGTGTGACCGAGAACACCCTTTGCTTACCCGTAGTTAGCCTGAACTACGTTTTGCTCTGATTTCTCTTGCCAGATGAGAATACGTAGGCACAAGACGCGACGTCTTGGCGAGCAATCTTCCTCCATAGTTTCCCGAACTACGCTGACTTTGACTTTCCCATTGCACGAGGGAATACGTAGGCATAGAGCGGTGATGCTCTATCGAGTCATTTCTGTGGAGGCAAATCGCTACACATCACACAAGTCTGCAAGACATTGGTCAATGCAAGTTTCGATGATGACAAATTCCCTGGATAGATTGGAAATTATAAACTCCAGATCTACTAAAACAGATGCAACGTATCACCCACCATATCCTTTTATACTTGTCTTAAAACTGCTGTAATGAATATACTATGGGTAGATAATATGCAATCATGACCAAAGGCGTGAAAGACCACACACTAATGAATTTTTGCAGGTTTGCAGGGCATGAGTCGACCATAGGGTCGGCGCATGCATCAGAGCAATTCTCCACTAGTCAGCACACGCCGACTGTATGGTCGACGCATACTGATGAATTTTCCAGATTTCCAAACAACACAGGCCATGCGTCGACGAACAGACCTGCTGCGGTCGACCGTTCGCGCGAAAATTCTGTTTTTAAATGATTCCCTCTTATATTTGAAATACTGTTATGTCTAAAATTGGGTTGACACTATATATACTTGTTTAACCACTTGTGTCATTTTAACATTTGATAATCTTTTGATTCATGTGTTCAAAAACAAGAAAGAGTGAAATAGGTGTCCAAGATTCATCATCTTCATCTTCAACATCTCACAACATTTCAATTACACACAATCATTTTTGAAATGCATTTGTGAGAGATTCAAGGTGATAAGGTTCGAAGCTTAGATTGGAGAATCAAGTTCGGGTTGAAGCTTGTGACATGTTCTTTCTTGAATAAAACCGTTGGGGTTATACCCTCCAAGATTGGTTTGAATTTTGGGGGGTTTTTGGACGAGATTTTTCATCAAGGGTCAACCGAGCGAAGGTGATTGTGAAGAGGTGTTCTTCACAAGTCTAGTAGCGGATTCAGTGATTTTGAAGGGAAGATCTCGGGGTCAATTTGTTGCTGTTGAGATCAGCCGGAGCCGAAGGTTTGAACAACAACGTGTTATTCAATAAGGTGGCTGGAGTCGGAGGTCCATCAACATAAATCGGAGGACTTGATTCATATTGAATCAAGGGGCAAGGAGTGAAAGCAACTTTCAACACATTGAGATTTCTGTTGTATATTTGCTGCTCAATCCTTGTATAAACTGTTACATTTAACAGGTGATATCTATAAAATCTATCTCAATTCTAGTTTTAGAATTGAGGGTAGACGTACCCCGAAGCGAGGACGACGGGGGAACTGCCTCACCAAATACTTGTCTTCTCTATTTTTCAGCATTTACGTTATAGCTCAAAATAAGTGATTTTTGTATAAGCTCTATTCTCAAAATTGTGATATCAATTGAGTGAGAGGTTAAAACTCTGTTTTTGACTCCAAAGTACAACAAGACATTGTACTAGGCTAGTTAGAATCACTTACTCAACATAAATATCACTTGGAGTGTTTTGCACACCAAGTGTTTGACATATTGCTTGGACCAAAATTATCTTACTTGTGTATCTAGTTTTGGTTTGCTCTTTGAATCATTGGAACTAGGAATCCTTACAACTGAAGTAGATAATTGATAAGTGTGATTAGTGTTGTGATTCTATTTTTCAAATTATCATTAATCCAAAGGCTTACGCATATCCGGTTTTCCAATAACCGTTTGTTTTAGACTATATTTTCCTGGGCCGCTTCCACACTTAAAACATTTTTAAAACCAATTTTAATTGGTAGCGCCGACTCAAATTTTAATTGGGGATCTATTCAACCCCCGCTTCTATATCCGTGCCATAGTCTAACAAGTGGTATCCAGAGCTCCGGTTATTCGGTGCTTCAAATACAACGTAGATAGAAAATGGCTAACGAACCAAAAGGGGCGTACAATAGAGCTTCCGTTTTCAATGGTGAAAATTATAGTTATTGAAAAGACTGTATGCGGGTGCATATAAACTCCATAGACAGAAAAATATGGAACGTTATCCTCAATGGTCCAATAGAAATTACTATGACCAATGCGGATAACGTAGTTGTGCCAAAGCCCGAAGCACAATGGACCGATGACGATGAGAAAAAATACAATTATGATTGGAAAGCTAAAAACATCTTAATCTCCTCATTAGGTGTAGATGAATACTATCGTGTATCCCATTGTCCTACTGCTAAGGCCATGTGGGATTCACTACAAATAGCCCATGAGGGGACAAACGATGTTAAGTTGGCTAGAATCAACACATTAACACAAGAGTTTGATCTCTTTTTCATGGAGCAAGGGGAAACCATTGCTGACATGCAAAAGAGATTTACTCATCTCATCAATCGTTTACATTCATTAGGTAGGCCTGTTTCCAATGATATTGCTACTAATAAGATCTTAAGATGTCTTAACAGGGAATGGCAGCCTAAAGTGACCGCCATCAAAGAAGCACATGATCTTACCTTATTAGACTTGACAACATTGTTTGGAAAACTACAAGAGCATGAACAGGTACTCTTGAGCCTAGACCAACGCGAAAAGATGGAAAAGAAAGACAAAATGAAGGTGAGTGAAAAGAAATCAATCGCTCTCAAGAATTCCTCCTCGAAGTCTCAAGCAAAAGAGCAAAGTGATTATTCCTCAAGCGACGAAGAAGAAGAGGATAAAAGCGAAGATATGGGGTTGTTTGTCAAATGGTATAACCGTTACGTGAGAAAGAACGGCATCCAACATTCCGAGAAGAACTTGGTAAACTTCCGGAAACAATCGAGGTACTCCAAGGATGATGACTCAAAAGGTAAAAAGACTAGAGGGACGTGCTACAAGTGTGGAAAGCCCGGTCACTACAAACCGGACTGTCCGATGAACAAAAAGGGAAAGGACAAGGAATCATCAAAGTCACACAAGAAATCATCAAAGCCTAGGAGAGCGTACATAGCGTGGGAAAGTGACAACGACTCTTCCTCCTCTGATGAAAGCTCTAGTGATGAAGAAGAGTCCGTGAATCTATGCCTCTCCGCTCATCAGAAAAATAAGAAAAAATAGGTGAAATGTGTCGAGACCACCGAGAAAAGATGGGTTCTCGACAGTGGGTGCTCAAGACACATGTCTGGAGACATATCCTTATTCATAGACTTTGTGGCTAAGAAGAAAGGGTATGTAACTTATGGTGATAACAACCGCGGAGCAATACTAGGTAAAGGTAGTGTAGGTAATCCCGCCTCTACTATGATTTCCGACGTGTTGCTTGTCGAAAACCTTAAACATAACCTGCTTAGCATTAGCCAATTATGCGACAAAGGATACAATGTATCTTTTTCAAAAGAATGTTGCAAAATTGTGCATGAAAATGATAAGAAGAATATGTTTAATGGTTTTAGAGTAAACAACGTATATATGCTTGACTTAAATGAAGTATCATTAACAAGCGACAAATGCCTCATAACTATGAGTGAAGACTCATGGCTATGGCATAGGTGTTTAGTGCATGCTAATTTTTACTTACTCAATAAGGTTGTCTCAAAAGATCTAGTCTTAGGACTTCCCAAAATAAATTTCACCAAAGATCACCTTTGTGATGCTTGTCAAAAAGGGAAGTAAACGAGGATCTCATTTAAATCCAAAAAGATAATTTCAACAACGAGACCTCTTGAACTTCTGCATATGGACTTGTTTGGGCCGTCTAGGATCAAAAGTCTAGGAGGAAACTATTACGGGTTCGTAATAGTGGACGACTTTTCTAGGTTTTGTTGGACCATCTTCTTAGTAAGTAAAAGTGATACATTTGTCGCTTTTGAAAAGTTTGCTAAGCTTTCCCAAAATAAGTTAAATACAAACATAGTGTTAATTAGGAGCGACCATGGAGGTGAGTTTGAAAATCACTTATTTGAAGAATATTGTGGTAACCATGGTATAGATCATAACTTCTCCGCTCCACGCACTCCTTAACAAAACGGTGTTGTGGAGCGCAAAAACCATATTTTAGAACAATTGGGAAGAACAATGATTAACGAAAGTGGTTTACCTAAATATTTTTGGGCCGACGCCATTAGTACGGCATGTTATGTTTTGAATAGGGTGCTTATTCGCCCCATTCTAAATAAAACACCGTACGAACCTTTAAAAGGGCGAAAGCCAAATGTTTCTCACTTGCATGTGTTTGGATGCAAATGTTTTATATTAAACAATGGAAAGGAAAACTTGGGCAAATTTGATTCCAAAGCCGATGAAGGTATCTTTCTCGGATACTCTCAATTGAGTAAAGCATATAGAATATATAATAAACGATTACTTGCTGTAGAAGAGTCTGTGCATGTTACTTTTGATGAGTCCTACCCGAGAAATGTCGGAAAGGATAGTGTTGTTCATGGTGCAGGTACATCCACTGAAGACATACTCAAAAGTGGCGAGATGGGGATTGATCAACCTGACAAAGCCAAAATTGAGGAGGATAAGGATGTACACCATGATGTAATAGAGGAAGTTAATCCGTCTTCAAACGATGATCTCCCTCAAGCGTGGAAGTCATCTAAAGACCATCCAATTGAAAACATTCTTGGAGACATCACAAAGGGTGTAACAACTCGATCGAAGCTAAGTAATTTCTGTTATCACTTCGCATTCGTGTCACAGATGGAACCTAAAAACCCTAAGGAAGCCCTACTCGATGAACATTGGTATTTGTCAATGCAGGAGGAACTGAATCAGTTCACTAGAAATGAGGTTTGGGACCTTGTCCCTCCTCCGCGAGGTCATCGAGTAATCGGCACCCGATGGGTGTTTAGAAATAAACTGGACGAGAACGGAGTAATAACTCGCAACAAAGCATGTTTAGTCGCGCAAGGGTATAACCAAGAGAAAGGCATCGACTATGAGGAAACTTATGCGCCGGTTGCCCGACTCGAGACTATACACCTTTTACTCGCTTTCGCTTGTGCGAAAGATTTTAAGTTATTTCAAATGGACGTCAAAAGTGGGTTCCTTAACGGGTTCATAAATGAAGAAGTCTATGTTGCTCAACCACCTGGTTTTGAGTCTCATGAGTATCCTGATCATGTCTATAAACTGAAAAGAGCCTTGTACGGTCTCAAACAAGCTCCTAGAGCTTGGTATGAGAGACTAAGCAAATTCTTACTTGATCAAGGCTACTCAAGAGGAAAGGTTGATACTACTCTCTTCATTAAACGTCAAGGAAAGCATTTAATTCTGGTACAAATTTATGTTGACGATATCATATTTGGATCCACTAACATGAATCCCGTAAGAGAGTTTGTTGAGCTTATGCAGGGTGAATTCGAGATGAGTATGATGGGTGAACTCACATACTTTCTCGGTTTGCAAATCAAGCAACTGAAGGAAGGAACATTCGTGAGCCAAACAAAATATTGTTTGGATCTTCTCAAGAGATTTGACATGGCAAATTCAAAGGCCATAGACACCCCTATGCCAACATGTGCAAATATGAGTAAAGATGAAAGTGGTAAAAATGTTGAGGTAAAAAGGTACAGAGGTATGATTGGCTCGCTTCTCTATCTTACCGCTTCGCGTCCCGACATTATGTTTAGCGTGTGTATGTGCGCCAAATACTAATCATGTCCTAAGGAATCCCACCTAAAATCTGTCAAACGCATACTTCGATACCTATCTAGTACTCCGAAATATGGACTGTGGTATTCCAAAGGTAATGATTGTTCATTGGTAGGCTTCTCCGATTCCGATTTTTCCGGTTGCAAATCGGATAGGAAAAGCACCAGTGGTACGTGTCACTTATTTTCAAATTCCTTGGTCAGTTGGCACAGCAAGAAACAAGTGTCTGTTGCTCTGTCAACCGCCGAAGCGGAATACGTAGCCGCCGGTAGTTGTTGTGCGCAAGTTCTATGGCTTAAAAAACAACTATTGGACTTCAATTTGAAGCTAGAACGTGTTCTAATATTTTGTGACAACACCAGTGCTATAAATCTTACCAAAAACCCGGTGTTACATTCGCGTACCAAACACATAGAAATTCGACACCATTTTCTGAGGGACCATGTAGAGAAGGGTGACATTGTCTTTGAACACGTTGATACTAAAAATCAACTAGCGGACATTTTCACAAAGCCGCTAGCCAATGAGCCATTCTTTCATATCCGTCGAGAACTTGGTATTCTCGACATTTTTGATCGGGTTTTTACAATTACTACGTTCATAATTAATCTATTTACAACTATGCTTTTGTACCACTAACAAGTTTAGAGTTTGTTGCAAGTACAAATATGTGATTAACAAGTGTGGTCGGAATAGAGGTGATATTGCTCCTTTCTCTCTCCTTATATCTCTCTCTCTCTCTAAACATTCATGACTTGAAACTAACTATATCGTTCGACAATCATGGTACTTATATATGTATATGACTTTTGCTGCTGATACTATGTGTGTTGAATGCAAATCATATTGTGAAAGGGTGAATAGGCATGATAAATAGGCAAGTGTGGCATTCTGCATAATATGTGTTGCACCCCAAAATTTGCTCAACCTTTTCTTGCCTGATTTATGTTTCATTGCATTTCATTTGCATAGTTACATCATTCACATAGTTCTAATCATTTGTATATCATAGCATAGCATGCCTCCAACAAGGTATCAAGGGTGTCTATCAAGAGAAGAGCCTAGCAAGAGGTCTTATCCAAGTTTGAGAAGTCATCCAAGCCATCAAGAAATGAGTTGAAGTCTTGAGAAGTTTGAGTGCCTACATGTGGGTTTTGCTCCTATCTTGAGGAATATTGAGAATTATCAGTGGGATGTGAAACATGGAATGTGAACTTGAGGTGTGTATGGATCTCATGGGATGCCTAGAGGGCCCTATTGAAGCTGAGATAAGTCATTGATTCAAGTACAAGAGCCACAGTTGAGGTGCAGTCAACTAGGGTTTCATCTGGGTCAATCGTAGGTCAATTGAGTAATTGAAGAGCATCAAAGCCTACTTTGAGGTCATGGGGTTCATGGATTGGTATGTTGATACATGTATGGTGTTGTTCCAAGATTAAGCATAGAAGAATCAAGAATGTGGGAAGTTGCTAAATTAGGGTTTCAGTGTAAAATCCCCTGTTTAGTGCCTGACTTCAAAGCCACATACGTAAAACTACATGTTTCAAATGGATCGTTGTCCAACATGAAACTTGTATAGCATCTCAATACCTTTAATTTGAGTACTAGAAGTCCTCAAGGGGATTTATAGAACTCAAGTTATGGTCCTTGCAAGTTACAGGTCATTAGATGACTATGAAATTTATCTATGAAAGTCACTTGACTTCCAAGCAACTTTTTCCCTTCAAGAAATTGTCAAATGGACTTTTGGTCAACATGAGTGTTGTTCCTTATCCTCTTAGCTTTCCATAGAGTACTAGAAGTCCTTGATAGGATTTGTAGAACTCAAGTTATGATCTTTGCAAGCCAGGGGTATTTTGGGTATTGGTGATTATAGGTCATTTGTGATCATAAGTCCATAACTCCAACTTGCAAGCTTCAAATGGAAAGTTGTTCAACATGAAACTTGTTCAAAATGATGTTTTGAGTGCAATCAAGTGGTTATGAGAGTTTAGTTTGGCTTGGAACACATATTCACTTGAAATGGCTTAAAAAGGAAGAAATTAAAGTCATTAAAAAGCCAAAAAATGGAATTTCTTGATTTAGGGTCAAACAAGCTCATGTTATATGTCATTTTGATCAGAAAATCGGCGCCGGCTGACAGAAGAGTCGCCACCGTGCGTTATTTATCCCTCAGAGCGGGAAAGGAAACGCTCGAAGTAAACCTCGCAAAAACGGGGAAAAGGTATGGTCATCGCAACCATAGCCTGGGTTCGGGAGTCGGTTACGCAAGGGGAAGGTATTAGCACCCCTCACGTCCGTCGTACTCGACGGGATCCACGCTTGCTTGGGTTGTCCACTGGATACAAAACAATCTATCTACGGCTGCTAAATCTAAACAGAAAGGAATTGACTCGATAGAGCGTCGCACTCTACGCCTACGTATTCTCAAGAGAGAAAGTCAGAGTCAACGTAGTTCGGGACTATGGGGAAATTGGCTCGCCAAGACCTCGCGTCTTGTGCCTACGTACTTCCACTGCATGGAAGATCATAGCTTTACGTAGTTCAGGCTAACTACGGCTAAACAAATCTCACACAGCAGTGAGAAAACAACTGGCTTCACAGGGTCGGGAACCTATGGGCAAAACTATGGTTTGGTCTCAAATGCACTCGGGCAAGAGAGAAAAAGGGTTACGATTAGTCGTCAGCGGGAAAGTCTCGATCACACAGCCGCGAGAGAACAAAAGTCAGTTGTTAGTGTGCTCGCTAGGATATCGCATCCTATGCCTACATATCCTCGTCTGGTACAAGGAATCAGAGCAGCTGTAGTTCGGCTACTTCGGGACCACAGCTCAAATCTCGTTTTATTAACATTCTGAAAAATGATTACAATGCTTGCATACTGAAAAATAAATCTCCTAGGAAATACTATCCTATCCTATCCTAAAAAATCGAATGAGAAATAGCCCCCTAACAAGTGGGCTTCTAAAACTATCCTAAAATCGGAAAATAATTCCTATGAAAATATACCTAAAGAAAATGTACTTAAAAAATATTAAGCCTACTTTAATATTTTTTCTCTTTTTCCTTCTTTTCTTTTCAACATATTTTTCTATGTATTTTTCTCTTTATTCTTCTCTATGTATTTTTTCTCTATGTTTTTCTCCCCTTTTCTTTTCTCTATTTTTTCATATTTTTCTCTATATTTTCTTTTTCACAAATATTTTCTCAATATTTTTCCTCATGTATTTTCTTTTCTCCTTTTTCCTTTTTTCAAAATATATTTCTTTTTATGAATATTTCTTTTTCTATTTCTTTTCTTCTTTTCAATATTCTCTTTCTTTTTCTTTTTTCATATGAAATACTATATACAAAAAAACATAAAAGAAAAGAAAAATAAGGGGAGGGGGGTACCCAGCCCAGCTGGGGGGTATACAAGCCAAACAAATAAAAATAAATAAAAAAAACAATCTGCAGACTGGGCCCAGCCCAGCTGCTATTGTTGCAACACGGAGGGGGGGTGCGAAAGGAACATTGGGGTTATACAAGTAAGTAAAATAAAACTGTAACTGGGATTGGGCCCAGCCCAACTAACTGCTGCCAAAAACGGTGGGATGAAAAAAAGGCACACTGGGCCTCGCAATACCAAGCCCAAACCCGACCCTATCTTCCACTCAGAAACACCAAACCCTAACCCTAACCTTCTCTCAATTCCCCCCCTTTCGCTGTTCACCGTCTCCCCTTGCAAACCCTAATGGCGCCGCCGTAAACCCTCCGTCTGACTCCCTCATCTCTCTCAATCTAACACGTCCATCTCAACTTGTTTCTTCCTCTCCATTTCCCTTTCAAACACTTGTCTCACTCCCACCATAAACGATGAGGCTTGCATGGTGCTGAAGACTCATTTTGTGAATGAGGATTTGAAGAACGCAACGAATTTCTGGAGAGGATGAAGACTTTGTTTGAAGCTGTTAAGGAGAATTTTGAAGTTCTGTTGAAACCCTTGACGAACACAAATCGTTGATGAACTCACACTAGTATTCTTTTGATCCTGGAAAAAGCGTAGCGTTTGTGGATGGTAGATGATCTTGCTGAAGATCGAAGGTCTTTGAAGGTTGAGGGATCTGGACGAAATCTGGATCTACAACGGTGGGAAATCTCTGATGGTGATTCTTGATGATGCTCGCTTCTGGAAATTGTTCGTGAAGCTTCTGGAAACTGCACGTGAAGGCGATGAAGATCTGCTGAGATTGATGACCATGCGAGGTGAGAATCAGAGGCGTGTTCTTGATCTGGAAAATGGTGATTCTGGAAATTGGTTGAGTGTTGTTCATGATGAAGAGTTTGGTGGTTGAAGGGGAAATCTGAAGGTTGAGTTTCTGGAGAGATTCAGGGATGAACATGGTGAAGTTTCTGATGAAACTTCTGGGAAATGTGTGAAGATGATGATGAATATTCATTGTTCTGGGATTTTTCTGGGTTTTTTGGTAGGATTGATGGTGATGAAGGTTGGATGCGATTGTGGCCGGAATCTGGGTTTCTCATGGTGGCCGGAAGTTGGATGAGAGGAGGTTATAGAGGTGGGAGATGAAGATGACCGGATTCTGGGATTTTTGGGGTTTTCCGGCGAGGGGGACGGTGGCCGCCGGCCATGCAGGCCGGTCGGTGACGGTCTGGCGGTGAGATGCTGGGTGGTCGCCACGTGGGGGAGCTAGTGGAGAGGAGGGATGCATGTGGGACGCGTGTCCCCATGCGTGGCAGATAGAGAGGAGATCTGTGGTGGCGTGGCGTGATGGCGTTGTGCAACGTGGGGCCAGCCATGGAGCTACACGTGGCTGCTTTGACTTTATAGCTGAGAAGCTCTCTGGAATCTTCTAGAAGTTTCTGGAAAACGCTGGAGAATTCCTGGACAATTTCTGGATATTTGGATAATTCTGGACACAAAGACTGCATTGGGCTGGACGAAATGAACTGCACTGAGGCCCAAACGAAAATCAAACAAACCAAAACACTGAATGGATTAAAAAAACTGGACTAATGACAATGATTAACCACTAATTACTAATTAACTATTAAAATTCAATTAATCCTAAAAAATCTAATTAACTCCTAACTAATAAAATTCTATGAATTCCACTAATCAAAGAATTAATAAATCTCTATTAGATCTAAAATTGATTAAATTTCTATTAAATCCCTAATAAAACTATATTATTCTATTAAAAAAGATAAAATCTATTTAACTCTATTATTCTAAAAAATGAATTAAAACATATTAAAACTATTTAAAATCTATTAAATTCTATACTATTTAAAAGAAAATATTCAAAAAATCAATTAATATTCTAAAAATCTATATTATTTATCTAAGATCTATTAAATCCTAAAATGATTAAAATCTATTTAAAAAGAATTAAAAACTATTAAAAAATCCTATTAAACCTAAAAATGATTAAAAAGCTAATTAAACCCTAAAAATAGCCAATAAAATCCAGAAAAATCACAATAAATCCCAGAAGAACAAAATAAGCACCGAACAACATATAACACCGCGAGAGCGCACCAAAATAGCCGGTAAAAATAAACGGGCACCGAAATATCCCAACAATCGATTCTACCTATCCAAACTGATAAAAAACACCTGAAACACGAGACGAGAGCTGTGATCTCGATAAAATCAAAACAAATGAAAAATGCAATGTATGCAATATGCAGATGCGAATGCGATCATGCGTCGAAACATCGAGCCAGATACGAGACCCGGTTGGTCAAATTTTGGGGTGCAACAGCTGCCCCTATTCAAGCGACTTCGACCTGAATGGGTGAAGAGCGCTCAGCCTTCAAACATTCAAGGTAGATGACGGTTGAATACAAATGGAACCCTGAAATTTGCCAACCGCAAGAATATACTGCAAAGCTGCTTGGGGAAAAGCTTCCAATAAACTGAAGTTTGGTTGTAACGGCAACAACTGGTCAATTTTCTGATAAAATTTTCTTCTCCTTTTCAACACCTGTGTAACGCCACAAGTATTGAAATAATGCTTCGGAAAAGCAAACGACTTGATTCCCATCTCTCTCATGGGATCAAATCTGGTCAACTCACAGTTCACTGCGAACTTGAGGACAATTCTCCTGGGGAATTCTGAATGGAACTGCCTGGCACCTATTCTGACGAAGGGGGCAGATTCAGAAGTTCGATATTTCAATCTTTGTTGTTGTTGTTGTTTTTCCTGATGCTGATGTAACAACCAAATGAAGAATCACTCCGCTGGGGAAGTCGAGAAGCTGAACCAAACAACTCTGCAGGTGAACAAATTCGAAATCCAATAGGTAACCATCCTGGTATATGTTTCGACATGCGTATGCTTGATAATGATGCAGTGCCCTATATGACATGTAAATGCTATGCGTTCTGTTTGAAAATGCGATGCCCAGACGGCATGGATATACTATATGCTTGTATAAATGCAATGACTATATATGCAAATGCTAATGCAGGCTCGAGCTGCCAGAGAACACCAGGTCTGAAAACCACTTGGCAAAATAAATGCCGAAGGCAATGCCAACTCTACTGGGGATGAACTGAAGCCACAGAATCGTCTCAGCAAAATAGATGCTGGAAACGGGAAATCACATCCGCTGAGGATAACCGTTCTGCTGGAGAAGTGGAAAGGCAACCCTGCTTGGCGACTTCACTGGGGAAAGAAAACAACTCTGCTTGGGGATGTTTCCTTCAAACCATTGGCAACTGATTATACTCTGCGGGGATTGACCCAAACTGAGGTTGATTGCGCGCGGCACACTGCTTGGAAATGCCCCTACTATCAAGGATATCAATCTTAATCTGCTGAAGATACTCCTGATCCTACTCTGATACGGGGTAAAAAACAATCTCGACTCTTCCGGGGATAGTAAGCAACTTTCATCTGCTGAAGAGTAGCAATTCTGATTTAACAACATCCACAAGGAATTCAAACATTACTCGGAGCGCTGGCATCCGTCGAGCTTCGTATCGGGGAACATGACAACATGCGGGTCATTGGGAAATACTGTGTCAGATACCTTTTTTGCTTTTCTGGTTTAGGATAAACACGGACTATGTACACAGTGGAAGATATGGAAAATACTAGACGAGAACTAGCATCCAAAGGTAGACTACCAGGCGAGAACTGATAGGAAAGGTAAATTGAACAAACATTGATTTGGTTTTTGACCATCAGACGGGCTGACTGGATAACAGACTGAGAAAAAGACAACCAGGCGAGAACTGGCTGAAAGCTGACGCACACCAGATGAGAACTGGTATAACACATAGGTTAAAACACACGATGACCAGGCGAGAACTGGTTATGCAACGATATGTACCAGGCGAGAACTGATACAACACTCGAAGAAACGGTGACCAGACGAGAACTGGTTACCAATAAACTGCACCCGACGAGAACTGATACTTACAATAAACTGCACCAGACGGGAACTGATGCTTACAATAAACTGCACCAGACGGGAACCGATGCTTACGATAAACTGCACCAGACGGGAACCGATGCTTACGAAAGGGTGGGCCAGACGAGAACTGGTTGTCGGTTTGCCAGGCGAGAACTGGACTTTGGAAACGACTGGTTACTGACACGCAACAGGTTTAAACTGCAGGATAATGATCCAACGACAACAAGACCTTCTTATTTGAAAGGCTCAGGTTTTTGATAAGGGTATTGACATGATTCCCCGATACTCCACTCTGGCTGGGGATAAACAAACTGGTTTTGAACACCTTGCCCCAATACTCTCAGCTGGGGATAAAAAGACTGGCTTGCACAACTTGCCCCAGTACAATTCAACTTGCCCCAATCTAACTCTTGGGAATACTTGCTCTGAACAGCTTTCCATGAGAAGACTTCAAAAATATTTGCCCCGGTATCTGCACGACAGAAGAATTCAATCTCCAATTTAGACACCTAACAACCCAGTTGGTTTCAACATTCTCTGCGATGGCTTGCCCCTGAATGAGCGTTCTAGCGACTTAACCTGATCTGATTATCCACTGGAAGTATCTGCTTTCAAATCTCCGCATTCTGAATAACTGCCCCTGATTGGCTCTCGAGAAGATTCACTTTTGATCAACTGCTTCTCAAACAAAATGCCCCTGATCAACTGGAGCTTCAGGACTCGTCCTCAGACTGACTGATTCCGAACTCACTGGAAGTCAATGCCCCTGATTCACAGGTTTTCACAACATACACCATTCTGGTTCAGACTGCTGAATTATTTGGTCCTGCTTGATGATTCCCTGGTGGAATTTCTTTCATGCCAACTACTAACCTGCAATTAGAATCGTCTGTTTACGAATGGTGATCTTAATGCAATGGTTATGCAGATTTTGAAAAATTTTGAGCTGTCACTCATTTACATGCATATGATTGTGAGTGACGCGTGAACCAAAGTTCAAACGTAGTGCTTACATGGTCAGTGAAAATACAACAAGGATGTGACTAGCAAGTCAAGAAGGAGTCAGGTTACTCAACCTTATCGTAATGCGCTTCTGACTAACCCTACCTCAATTAGGTCTTTTAAGGGTTGTATCGTGGTCGGGTTCACGGTTCGTGAAACAAAGGATATTCGGCTCAAATTTTGATTTGTACCCACCCCTTCTACGTGATGACCTCCGATCCTAAGGTTCAGTTAACCTGGCACAAGCGCTCGCCTCTTCGAGAGGTATGCTGAATGGTAAGAACTACAGTTAAGGAACTCATAAAGCTTTTCTTCTAGAGTGATAGTTACTCCTTCCTTGCTTTCGGTGTCTGTGTACACGACTTTGTGATTTGCTGGGGAAAATTTTCTTTTTAATCCCTCTTTTTCATTCTTTTGATTCCCTAATTTTTGCCTGGACTGACTCATTTTGAGTTCTTTTCGATTCTTCGTTTTCTTTTGAAGTCCAGCGGGATGCCCTGATTTTTGCCTAAGTATTAGCTTTCTCAGCTTTTTCTTTCTTTTTACTTAGCGGGCTTTCTTTCTTCTTTCTTTTGGAACAAAGTCGTGTGACACTGGTTGTCTTGATTGCTCCGAAAGGACTGTAACTGTCTCACTCCTGCTTGGTGAGGTTTAACCTCTTGAAAGGTATAAACTGATTGGTCCTCGAAAGACAACACTCCTCTGTAAGACTTGAATGCTCGGTCAAGTTAACTGATAACTACCCTGCCCCGGGTTAAGATGTGAGGGTTTAAAAAGTCCGAAAAAAACTTCTACTTCCCGGCTCGAAGTGGTTAACAAGGGACTAACTCCTTATATCTCCAGTGTTTGGGGGATTTGAAACAATGCCTTGTACGTCATCGGTACGGTCTTATCTGAAGGCATACGATCATTGGTTATGAGTATTTATTTTCATCATCCTCCCTCCTAACTTTGCTAGTCACAGTGAAAAAGTGGAGTGAATAAATGCAAGTGTTAATGCAATGCAGTAAATGAGCGACAGCGACATGACTAATTCAGAAAAACGCATAGTTACTTCATTATTATCACCATTCGAAACATACAATGTTTTAAAAGCAGGTAGTAACTAACAGAAAAAGAAACTACAAATGCAAATGATGCATAAAGGTCTGAGGATTGCCAATGCTGAGGCGCCTGCCTGTCTGAACCACTGGCTTCTTTGCTGGTGAATACTTCCCGAGTCTACGAGCTTAGACAGCTGAGCGGTTGGGATGAACAAACAGAAATCCTTCTCGAAAGGAAATGCGATCCTGATCAATCAACTGCTGTACCTTCGCCTGAAATGCTTTGCAATCTTCGGTTGAATGCCCCGGTGAGCCACCATGATAACCACACTGAACGTGGGGATTATACCCAGGAGGGTAAGGTTCTGGGACTGGCTTAAGAGCTTTAGGTTCTACCAAAGACTTCAGGATCAAAGATGGTAGCAACTGGCTATACGGCATCGGCACTGGGTGAGAAGGACCATTCCTTCGTTCCAAGTTGTTGCGAGGTCTGTTCTGGTTCTGACGCTGATTCTGATAACCTCGGCCACGATTTTGCTTCTTTGCAATGGAAGCGACATAAGGTTCCTGATAGGGTGCCCCAGGCACGGCTGTCTGTCCAGAATAACGAGACACAGAAGATACTGACCGCTGAGAAGACGGAGAACCAACAGATTTCACCGATTCGGCTTGAGGATATCCAACATCTGTCAGGACCGCATTGATCATAGCTTCATCTTCAGATTGAGAGCTACAGAGAGATTCAGTTTCACTGGCCTGACCTCTTGAAACATTCGGGATTCTTCCAGTCTTTACACCATACTCGATGTGCTCTCCCGTCCTTACCAACTCAGTGAAATTTGGTGCGGCTCCAAGCATTCTTTCGAAGTACGGGCTCTGCAAGGAATTTACGAACATGCCTTTCAGCTCTTGGTCTAGGAGCGGTGGTTGCACCCTACCAGCAAATTCTCTCCATCTCTGAACATACTTTCTGAAAGATTCATTGTTCCCTTGAGACAATTCTTGCAGTTGCATGCGAATAGGAGCTTCATCAAGATTATAGTCGTACTGCTTCAGAAAAGCATTGGCTAAGTCCATCCATGATCGGATCTGATCACGCTCTAACTGCATACACCAACTCAGAGGTGCCCCAGTCAGACTATCTTGAAAGCAATGAATCATCAGCTTGTCGTTGTGCACAAATGAAGTCATTCTTCGGCAGAACATCACCAAATGTTGCTTCGGGCAACTATCTCCTTTGTACCTTTCAAACCTCGGCATTCTGAACTTCGGAGGTAACATTAGGCCAGGAACCAGACACATGTCTGCAGCACTAGGAGTAACAGCGTCTTTACCTTTCAAGGCTTTGAACCTCTCCTCTAATGCACGGAACCTTTCAGCGTACACGGGAGCTAATGGGTCTTCATTCTTTGCTGTCGGGACCTCTCTTCGGGGCTTTGGCACAGGGAAGGCAAAACCCTGGTAATCTGAGACATCAACAGAAGGAGAACGTTCACCTCGGGCAACAAACTGTTCACGCAGACCTTGGTCTTCAACAGATGGCTGCACAGGCTGAGCTGCAGTAAGGTTGTTCACTTGCGGAAAGTCTTCGTCGTGCGGAGATCCATACAGCGGATTAGACGCCACGGTGAAACCTGACAAGGTATCAACAAACTGGAAGCTGCTCTTTGACATAGCTACCAACAACTGTCAGCTGACTTTACTGCTTGACTCTGATCAAATCTGCTTTAAATCTGCTTCAACCCCTTGGTCGTCTTCAACACTCACCTTCAGAATCACAAATAACGGCTGGATAAGAGCTCTGGCTAGCTGACGAATGGTATGCAATATGATGCGAAGATGCCTATGCAAATGCGATGCAATGCAACAAACACGGGATCACAACTCCCACACAATCTAAATACTGCTGCACTGCTGACGGAGTACGGTTGCTCTGAAGAGAAGACCAGAATAACGGGTAGGTTAGAAGTCAAGTTTCCTGCACAAAAAAAAAAACCCCACTCACAGGTGTGGACCTATATCTGACAAGGTACGACATCCTATGCGGTCGTCAGCGTCACAGACTTTCATGAGGAATGATACGATTCCCAGAAGGAGTGGCATCGTCATCTCATGAAGAGGCCTCACTTAGCTGACTTCCAATTGATCGGTTCCCAGAGTCGACAATCCTCACGTCTGGACTCCCCTCAGATCCTCAAGACCGGAAAAGAGCACCTCTGTAAGAATCTCGTCCGAGCGCGAATTTTCGTAGGGAACTGTGCCTGCTCAGCAGACAGGTTCGTCTACTACTTCTCCGCAACTATATCTAGGTGCATACTCATACTCAAGCCCAGGTCCGGCTTATCTCTCAATATAGAATGCCCGTAACACCCCAACAGCAACAGATAATATCGATAAATAAACTCCTAATAGACAAGCAAACAAACGCTAGAATTGACTCTCTTAAGGGACGTTGGATCCCATATGCATGGGGAACTATCGCAGTCCCCAGCAGAGTCGCCAGCTGTCGCTACTGCGAAAATCGGCGCCGGCTGACAGAAGAGTCGCCACCGTGCGTTATTTATCCCTCAGAGCGGGAAAGGAAACGCTCGAAGTAAACCTCGCAAAAACGGGGAAAAGGTATGGTCATCGCAACCATAGCCTGGGTTCGGGAGTCGGTTACGCAAGGGGAAGGTATTAGCACCCCTCACGTCCGTCGTACTCGACGGGATCCACGCTTGCTTGGGTTGTCCACTGGATGCAAAACAATCTATCTACGGTTGCTAAATCTAAACGGAAAGGAATTGACTCGATAGAGCGTCGCACTCTACGCCTACGTATTCTCAAGAGAGAAAGTCAGAGTCAACGTAGTTCGGGACTACGGGGAAATTGGCTCGCCAAGACCTCGCGTCTTGTGCCTACGTACTTCCACTGCATGGAAGATCAGAGCTTTACGTAGTTCAGGCTAACTACGGCTAAACAAATCTCACACAGCAGTGAGAAAACAACTGGCTTCACAGGGTCGGGAACCTATGGGCAAAACTATGGTTTGGTCTCAAATGCACTCGGGCAAGAGAGAAAAAGGGTTACGATTAGTCGTCAGCGGGAAAGTCTCGATCGCACAGCCGCGAGAGAACAAAAGTCAGTTGTTAGTGTGCTCGCTAGGATATCGCATCCTATGCCTACATATCCTCGTCTGGTACAAGGAATCAGAGCAGCTGTAGTTCGGCTACTTCGGGACCACAACTCAAATCTCGTTTTATTAACATTCTGAAAAATGATTACAATGCTTGCATACTGAAAAATAAATCTCCTAGGAAATACTATCCTATCCTATCCTAAAAAATCGAATGAGAAATAGCCCCCTAACAAGTGGGCTTCTAAAACTATCCTAAAATCGGAAAATAATTCCTATGAAAATATACCTAAAGAAAATGTACTTAAAAAATATTAAGCCTACTTTAATATTTTTTCTCTTTTTCCTTCTTTTCTTTTCAACATATTTTTCTATGTATTTTTCTCTTTATTCTTCTCTATGGATTTTTTCTCTATGTTTTTCTCCTCTTTTCTTTTCTCTATTTTTTCATATTTTTCTCTATATTTTCTTTTTCACAAATATTTTCTCAATATTTTTCCTCATGTATTTTCTTTTCTCCTTTTTCCTTTTTTCAAAATATATTTCTTTTTATGAATATTTCTTTTTCTATTTCTTTTCTTCTTTTCAATATTCTCTTTCCTTTTCTTTTTTCATATGAAATACTATATACAAAAAAACATAAAAGAAAAGAAAAATAAGGGGAGGGGGGTACCCAGCCCAGCTGGGGGGTATACAAGCCAAACAAATAAAAATAAATAAAAAAAAACAATTTGCAGACTGGGCCCAGCCCAGCTGCTATTGTTGCAACACGGAGGGGGGGTGCGAAAGGAACATTGGGGTTATACAAGTAAGTAAAATAAAACTGTAACTGGGATTGGGCCCAGCCCAACTAACTGCTGCCAAAAACGGTGGGATGAAAAAAAGGCACACTGGGCCTCACAATACCAAGCCCAAACCCGACCCTATCTTCCACTCAGAAACACCAAACCCTAACCCTAACCTTCTCTCAATTCCCCCCCTTTCCCTGTTCACCGTCTCCCCTTGCAAACCCTAATGGCGCCGCCGTAAACCCTCCGTCTGACTCCCTCATCTCTCTCAATCTAACACGTCCATCTCAACTTGTTTCTTCCTCTCCATTTCCCTTTCAAACACTTGTCTCACTCCCACCATAAACGATGAGGCTTGCATGGTGCTGAAGACTCATTTTGTGAATGAGGATTTGAAGAACGCAACGAATTTCTGGAGAGGATGAAGACTTTGTTTGAAGCTGTTAAGGAGATTTTTGAAGTTCTGTTGAAACCCTTGACGAACACAAATCGTTGATGAACTCACACTAGTATTCTTTTGATCCTGGAAAAAGCGTAGCGTTTGTGGATGGTAGATGATCTTGCTGAAGATCGAAGGTCTTTGAAGGTTGAGGGATCTGGACGAAATCTGGATCTACAACGGTGGGAAATCTCTGATGGTGATTCTTGATGATGCTCGCTTCTGGAAATTGTTCGTGAAGCTTCTGGAAACTGCACGTGAAGGCGATGAAGATCTGCTGAGATTGATGACCATGCGAGGTGAGAATCAGAGGCGTGTTCTTGATCTGGAAAATGGTGATTCTGGAAATTGGTTGAGTGTTGTTCTTGATGAAGAGTTTGGTGGTTGAAGGGGAAATCTGAAGGTTGAGTTTCTGGAGAGATTCAGGGATGAACATGGTGAAGTTTCTGATGAAACTTCTGGGAAATGTGTGAAGATGATGATGAATATTCATTGTTCTGGGATTTTTCTGGGTTTTTTGGTAGGATTGATGGTGATGAAGGTTGGATGCGATTGTGGCCGGAATCTGGGTTTCTCATGGTGGCCGGAAGTTGGATGAGAGGAGGTTATAGAGGTGGGAGATGAAGATGACCGGATTCTGGGATTTTTGGGGTTTTCCGGCGAGGGGGACGGTGGCCGCCGGCCATGCAGGCCGGCCGGTGACGGTCTGGCGGTGAGATGCTGGGTGGTCGCCACGTGGGGGAGCTAGTGGAGAGGAGGGATGCATGTGGGACGCGTGTCCCCATGCGTGGCAGATAGAGAGGAGATCTGTGGTGGCGTGGCGTGATGGCGTTGTGCAACGTGGGGCCAGCCATGGAGCTACACGTGGCTGCTTTGACTTTATAGCTGAGAAGCTCTCTGGAATCTTCTAGAAGTTTCTGGCAAACGCTGGAGAATTCCTGGACAATTTCTGGATATTTGGATAATTCTGGACACAAAGACTGCATTGGGCTGGACGAAATGAACTGCACTGAGGCCCAAACGAAAATCAAACAAACCAAAACACTGAATGGATTAAAAAAACTGGACTAATGACAATGATTAACCACTAATTACTAATTAACTATTAAAATTCAATTAATCCTAAAAAATCTAATTAACTCCTAACTAATAAAATTCTATGAATTCCACTAATCAAAGAATTAATAAATCTCTATTAGATCTAAAATTGATTAAATTTCTATTAAATCCCTAATAAAACTATATTATTCTATTAAAAAAGATAAAATCTATTTAACTCTATTATTCTAAAAAATGAATTAAAACATATTAAAACTATTTAAAATCTATTAAATTCTATACTATTTAAAAGAAAATATTCAAAAAATCAATTAATATTCTAAAAATCTATATTATTTATCTAAGATCTATTAAATCCTAAAATGATTAAAATCTATTTAAAAAGAATTAAAAACTATTAAAAAATCCTATTAAACCTAAAAATGATTAAAAAGCTAATTAAACCCTAAAAATAGCCAATAAAATCCAGAAAAATCACAATAAATCCCAGAAGAACAAAATAAGCACCGAACGACATATAACACTGCGAGAGCGCACCAAAATAGCCGGTAAAAATAAACGGGCACCGAAATATCCCAACAATCGATTCTACCTATCCAAACTGATAAAAAACACCTGAAACACGAGACGAGAGTTGTGATCCCGATAAAAGCAAAACAAATGAAAAATGCAATGTATGCAATATGCAGATGCGAATGCGATCATGCGTCGAAACATCGAGCCAGATACGAGACCCGGTTGGTCAAATTTTGGGGTGCAACAGCTTGGAACACATATTCACTTGAAATGGCTTAAAAAGGAAGAAATTAAAGTCATTAAAAAGCCAAAAAATGGAATTTCTTGATTTAGGGTCAAACAAGCTCATGTTATATGTCATTTTGATCAGAAAAGACATTTTAAGAGTGATGACTTTGTTACATTTTGGATTTAAGGTCATTTTCAAGCACTTCCCTTTTGTAACTTAAGGTGGAAGTAACACTTCAATCTCACATCCTTGGATCAAAATCAAGGAAGTTCTCACTCCCATTCATTTCTAAATGTCATAAGAGGAGAAATTCAAGTGAAATCAAGAGCTAGAACAGAGCAAAACCCAACTGTGGCATATGAGATTTTCAAGGAATATGAGATTTTCAATTTCTCATTATGGCAGTTACAGAAAGTTCTAGAGAGTTCTAACACTCTCTATATAGCCAATGCAATGTATTCAACAAGTTTTTTGGGAAGAATTGAGCAAGGAACCAGAGCAAGCAAGTGAGTTTTGTAGAGCTGCATCAAGAATCGGGTTTGAAGATTGGTGAGGATTCATTGCAAATTGTTGATTGGAGAAGCTTGAGAAGGTGCTAGTGAGTGATTCTGGAAGAAATTGGAGGTTGATTTGAGCCATAACACCTTCTGTTCATCCATTTTTTCCAGGTATGCATCTTTCAACCTATGGCTTAGAATAGAGGTAATTGATTAGGATTCTTTATGAGGATAGGTTAGTATTGATGCTAGGTTGGATTTCAGTACAAGAATCGAGTGATTAGAGACACTTTAGAGTGTGATGCAATTTCTGTTGAGAGGAGTATCTTTGGATTCTTGAGGTTTCAATCATGTTTAGATAGCAAGATTTGATCAGTGATGCGTGTAGATGATTTTAGGATCATTAATTTTAGGTTTTGAGTCATTCAAGACTTGGTGAATTTCTGAACCTTCGATCGGTTTTGGATTTAGAGGATGAATCAATAATTTTGGATGGTGGATTTGAGTTCAGGGTGAAATTCTGAGTGGGATAGGATGTTTAAGTGTCAAGTTTGGTGCATTTTTGTGACTGCCTCGCTGGAGACGACGGTGGCGCAAAGCTCAGGCCACCTTCCTAAACATTTCCCTCCCAGTTTCAAAATTTGGAGAAGATGAAGTTTCAGGCGTTGAGTTAGGTTTGACCTTTGACTGAAGACTCAAACCAATGGCCACGATCTTGTTTCGTTTTCTGAAGAGAATGAGTTTGATTGAAACTCATCGTTTCATTAAACTGAGTGGTCTGGGCTTAGTGATTCTCTTGCTAACTACACCCTACCTTAAGCCCATATCCTGAAATGAACGTGAAACCATTGCTATTTCACACGCAGGTTTATTCATTTTCATCTATTTTCTTTTATTTTTTATGTTTGCATATAGGCTAGAAATAAATTCATAACAAATAGGAAAATTAGTCTTTTTAGGTTATATTTTTTCCCCTGACTCTTGAAAGAGTCTAGAATTTAATAGGATTAAAAAATTCATAATTCATGCATTTTATCATTTTAATTGCATTTTTGCATTTTAATTGCTTTTATTTTGGATATAGTTGATACATGTTCTTGCTGATTTTGGTATGGGAGATTGGTGTTGATTTTTGAGTTGATTGTTTTTGGTATAGTTAGCTTAGATATGCATGTACCCCTAGTAATTTTCTCATAATTTTGTGAGAGAATTTTAGGCTGTTTTGAATATTGAACATTAGGTGTTGTAATTTTAGGGTTTTAAGATAGTACCCTTAGGTTTAGGGCATAGTTTTAGGTCTTAATGAATGGTTAACCCCCTGGTTTTTGTATAGAGTGATTCTTAAGACGTTTAGGAACCCTTAGAATTTTTTTATAGGATTTTAAAATCATTTTTGGTATTTTAGTTAGAATTAGTTTTAGGACTAACTTCTAGGTGTTTCTAATGAACTAACTTGACTAGTTTAATTCAATAGTTCCCCTTAGATTAGGGTGGTGGTGATCTTGTGCTTGGATGACTATGAAGACAACTTGAAGATGCTTTGGAGAGCTTGAAGGAGCTTGGAGTTGAAGCCTTGTCCTCTTGTGGGTGCTTGTCAGGAGCTTAGGGAAACTAGGGTTTTAGGAAGAGCATTAGATTAGTTTTGCTTGTTTCTTCAAACATGGAGTATATTGTTCATCTCCATTCAATCCAATGACATAAAGTCCTTTTAAAGAAGTCACATCTCTCCTTTGGAGGGATGAATGACATGCTTTAAGAGTAGAACTTTGAGGATGCCATTCTCTTATAATGTTAGGTTCTTAGTGGCTTCCTTTGGTTGTCATTAAGTTACTTAACATTCCAACTTGAACTTGTTAATTGATTCTCCCTTGGAGGTTGCTTGTTGAAGCTTGTTGAGAATGAAGTTTGTGCTTGTTGAATCTAGAAGCTTGTTGAAGCTGGTTGCTTGTTGAAGCTAGGAGTTTGTGCTTGTTGAAGCTAGAAGCTTGTTGAAGCTAAGAGTGTTGCTTGTTGAAGCTAGGAGTTGTGCTTGTTGAAGCTGGTGGCTTGCTGGAGCTAGGGTTTTGCTGCTTGTTGAAGATGAAGCTAGGAGTGTTGCTTGTTGAAGCTGGTTGCTTGTTGAAGCTAGGAGTTATGCTTGTTGAAGCTGGTGGCTTGTTGGAGCTAGGGTTTTGCTGCTTGTTGAAGATGAAGTTAGGAGCTTGTTGAAGTTGTTTACTGGTTGAAGTTTGCTGGTTGAAGTTGGTTGCTTGTTGAAGTTTGAAGCTTGTTGAAGCTTGGTGCTTGTTGAAGATTGAAAGTTTATTGAAGCTTAAGGATAGGAGCATTCATGAAGATGAAGGCTGTTGCTGTCAGAGCTGATGCTTGTGCTGTCAACTGTAGGAGTTTGGTGTTGCTGCTTGGGCTGCCTCCTCTGCTGTGGTTTTTGTCTCTCTGTGTTGTTTGTTGGCTTGTGCAGCTTGCCCCCTAGGTTTGAGGTGAATGTTGATTCACTTTGCCTGTTGTTTTCCCAGGTTCGAGGTTGAGCCGGACTCCCTTGCCTCACTTGTATTGCTGCATTGCATGCATTTTACTGTATTTGCTTGCTTTCTTTTCTGTTTATCCCCTAGGATCTCTGATTTCCTCTGTGCAGGAGGGAATTATGACAGACATTAGGATTCTTATCCATGCATGACAACATTAGGTTAGTTTTTATTCCCTTTTCAACCTTAGGCTTTTTAGAGCTTCTTTCTCTTCTTATCTTAAAACAACTCAAAAATACAGTAATAAGGTTAATCGATGTCGTACGTTACGAGCCTTAAGCTATTTGAGAAAGGGTTGCTGGAGAGCTTCTTTCCAGTAGTCTGGCTGCTTAGTGTGGCACCCTTTGGGTGACACGCGACGTGGTCACTCTCAAATCATAGTCTCTAGTGCGCCAGAGATTGCAAACAAACTAAAAAACACTTCTTTCGTAAAAGATTCAAAACAAACATCAAAGTGTCATTTTTGTCCGCTTGGACTCTTAATCAAGAAAAACCCTTTTTGAAGGTAATAAAAAACAGTCAGACAAGCTTGTGTCTTCCGTTGCCCGAACTACGTTTGCTCTGATCTTTCATGCTGTATGAAATTACGTAGGCATAGGATGTTGTATCCTAGCGAGCAACCTTCCCACCTTCATCCGTAGTTAGACGAACTACGTTGACTCTGATTTCTCGTTCCAGACGGGAATACGTAGGCATAAAGTGCGATACTTTGCCGAGTCATTTTCTTTTCTTTTTAACCCAGACCTTTAGTATAGATAGAGTAACAATCCGTACCAGAAAACAAGCGTGGATCCCGTCGAGTACGACGGACATGAGGGGTGCTAATACCTTCCCCTTGCGTAATCGACTCCCGAATCCAGGAATTTGGTTGCGATGATCATTCCTTTCCTGTTTTGCGTTAGGTTTACTCTGAGCGTTTCCTTTCCCTCCTTTGGGATAAATAACGCACGGTGGCGACTCTTCTGTCATAGCCGGCACCGATTTTCGCAGTAGCGACAGCTGGAGGCTCGGTTGGGGACTCCAACGGTTCCCTATGCGAGTCAATCCTAGCGCTTGTTTTCCCGTCGTGGGTTTTGTATGGATTTACCTTTCTGTATTTACTTTCAGCATTATATTATTATTGTTATGCTGGGTAGGGGGTCAGATTGAGAGATAAGCCGGACCTGGGCTTGAGTGCACCTAAAATTAGTTGTGGAAAGTAGTGGGCGCGTGCATGCTTTGCATGTACTAGTGTCCCGCAAAATCCATGCTCGGACGAGGTTCCTCTGGTTGACTTCTTTTTCAACCCTTTGGGTTGAGGGGGTTGTTGGTTAGTTGGATTGTCGACTCTGGGGATCGATCAATTGGAAGCTGGCTAAGTGAGGCCTCTTCGGGACATGATGATGCCACACCTTCTGGGTATCGTATCATCAGTCTTGAAAGTTTGTGACGCCGACGACCGCATAGGATGCCGTACCTTGTGTCAGTTGATAGGACACCTACCTGTGAGAGGGATTGGGACATGCAGGAAACCTGACCTCCAGACTACCCGGTTTTCTTAATATTGGATCAGTATGTGTGGTTACTTGGGGTTCTTCATCAGGGCAGTGTTATAGGCCTGTTGAGACCAAGTTGGAGCATTGTTATGGGTCTGTTGAGACCAGGTTTGAGCAGTATTGTGGGTCTGTTGAGACATATATTGTGGATGGATCTCTTCAGCAATATATCACTTGATCCCTGTTGCATGTTCACATATTGCATTGTTACATACTCATTTTGCATATTATTAACGTGTGTCTGTGCTGCAGGTGTATTTCATACCCTCTGATTCTAGTTGCCCAGATTTCTGTCTGCAGCTATCATGGATACTTTGAAGAAGACTGTGGCATACAAGTTGCCTACTCCAGATGTTTCTCCTTTGCTTGGTTTGATGTCTTTAGCTGATGATGATGTGAAGAGAAGCTTCAGGAAGAGTTATGGGAAACTGCTTAGGTTGGTTTGCAAACCATCCACGTGTGAGCTGAATGGATTGTACGCGCTGATACAGTTCTATGATCCCCCGCTGAGGTGTTTTACTTTCCCTGACTTCATTCTGGCTCCGACCATGGAGGAATATGCTGAGATCTTGGAGTTAACCATTCAGAACAGGGTACCCTTCATTCATATGGATGCTGAGCCCAAACTGGAGGACTTGGTTGTTGCTTTACATCTAGACTCTTCAGAGTTACTGTTAACCTCATGGAATAGAGTTCCTAGTTTTTCTCTCAAGTTCTTGGTTGGGAAAGCACAGGAGTATGCCATGAGTGGCTGTTGGATTATGTTTAATGCTATCCTTGCTTTGTGTATCTATGGCA
Source organism: Lathyrus sativus (assembly GCA_963859935.3). Taxonomy (NCBI): domain Eukaryota; kingdom Viridiplantae; phylum Streptophyta; class Magnoliopsida; order Fabales; family Fabaceae; genus Lathyrus; species Lathyrus sativus. The sequence goes on from OZ012737.1 coordinate 370,190,435, forward strand.
TTGTATTGTTCCCTAATATGCCTGACTTTGTTAATTTGGATGCGTTCCATATATTTGCTTCGGGCAATCCTGTGCCTACACTGATTGGAGACTTCTATCACTCTCTGCATTATAAGAACGAGAATAGGAGGGGCAAGAACGTCTCTTGTTGTGTGCCTTTGTTGTATATGTGGTTTGATAGTCATCTGCCCAAGAAGGGTATCTTTGCCGAGTCTGCAGCTACGGTGGAATGGTCTGAGTGTCTGATGGGGCTTTCTTCAGAAGATGTTGTCTGGTTTGATAGGGATTTACTGGGATCTGAGATTATGTACAGCTGCACAGGATACCCTAACGTTCCTCTGATTGGGAGGAAAGGGTGCATTAACTACAATCTGTCATTGTTGGTCAGGCAATTCGGTTATGCTTTGAGGAGCCCGCCAAAAGAGGAGGAAGTGCAGGAATCTCTGTACTTCACAGGTGATTTGAAGGGAGAATTGTTATCCAAATTTCAGCATGCTTGGAATAACATCTGCAAGAAGGGTAAGCCATTGTTGGGTAAGAATGATTGTCAAGCCTATGCTCCGTACCAAGTCTGGATCCAAGATAGGGCAAAGCAGGCGCTGATGCCGTTTCCTGCAGTATTACCTCCTGCTCCCCTCGTGGTTGAGGAGCCAACTATTGTGTCTATTGAGAGATATGAGCAGGTTGTAAAAGAGAAAGAAGAGCTGATGAAAGCCAACGAGAAGTTGGAAGAAGAGCTAGTTCAACTCAGAAGCGAAAGGAATGAAGTTGTATATTCCTTCGAGCAGCAAACAAAGCTGGTGAACTAGTTAGGTACAGAACTGACTGAACAACAAAAGAAGCGTGAACGTTTGGGGATAGATTTCAAGAGCTCCCATGATATGCTGGAGTCTAAGAAGAAAGCACTTGATATATCCTACCGGGAGATCTCCACATTTAACAAAACCTAGAATGCTACACTGGCAAATAACAAAGAAAGAGGAGACAAACTGAAGCAGCAGATCTCTGAACTGGAAGATTAGTTGAAGGCTAGCCAGAAAAAGTTTGAAGAAGAGGTTATGCGGAGATACGACGTTCAGAATTCGTTGAACAAAGTTGTCAAGAGTAAGAAAGAGTCTGCATCCCAGAAGCGGAAGCTGGAGGAGTGCTTTGGAGAGGGTGCTTGGGAGGAATCCATTGGGGATCTCCAGCGTGTTATCAGGCAAAGAGACTCGCTCGTTGAAGGGTTGCTTTCCCAGCCGGATCATCCCAAGACTAAGAAATTGTTAGAGGAGTATCGGGCATATGGTCGCACTTGATTACCTTATGCACTTTGTATATGCTTTATTTGCATTGTGCTGGCCATCACCAGGATTGTTGGTTGAGGTCATGCCTTCTTGTTACTGTACACTCAGTGATATTGTATTTCTGCCTTGATGGGATTTTCTGCAATATATGAGATGTTTTCTCCATGGATGAATCCAAGCTTCTTAGCACTGTCACTACACTGGCACTTTGGCACTAGAATCAGGGGTTGATCTCCCTAACGCACAGACACATATTGCATCTGCATATTCATTTTTGCATTGCCAATTACTTGTTGAATCTGTATGTTATTTCCTGCATCTCCCAGGTTTTTTAGGATTGACGACCAAAGAATCCACCGCTACTCAACCAGAAACAACTGTAAGAAAGTAATGGATCAAGTTCAAGTCGAGATGCAGGAAATTCGTGAGAAGCTGACTCTGTTCATGCAAGCTATGGAGAGCATAGCCAAGGGCCAGGAGAGCCTTCAGACCTTGGTGCAGCCGCTGCTGACGCGGACAAACGGAAATGGCAATACTGACCACAATTCTGTTGAAACTCCTCGCCGGGAGGATGAGATACCAGTAGTTACTCCACCTGTTGTGAGTGTCAACGGAAACACTGGTACTGGTGCAGGTGATGGCGCTGGTAATGGCAATACTGGAAATGGTGGTGATGGGCATGTTGTTAACAACAAAGGCAACACTGGGGATGCCGATCAAGGATTCGGTGACAATGTTGGCTTTGGAAACAATGGGTATGGCAATGTCAATCAGGACGAGAACTTCGGGTTCAACAATCAAGGCTTTGGTAATGACGGTTACGACAACAATCAGGGGTATGGCCACGGTAATGGTGGATTCAGTAATGTGAATAACAACGACGCTAGAGCATTTCCTTTCAGCAATGGTTTTGGACCCGCTGGGGTCAATCAAGGGTTCGGCAACCGAGGACAGGGTCCTATGTTCAATCAGCAAGGATTTGGCCGCAACATGGGTTACGACGGGTATGGCAATGACTGGAATGTGGATCACCAGGAGGACGCTTTTTCGGGAAGAGGTATGGGACCTGAGGGCCCCATTGACCCTGTTCATAGGATCAGAATGCTAGAAGAGCAGATGAAAGGTGTGGTTAATCAGAACTCCGCTGGGTTAGATATGACTACTATGGGGTTGGTACCAGGGCTGAGGGTGCCATTAAAATTCAAGGCTCTAACATTCGACAAATACAAAGGGGATACCTGCCCGAAGGTCCATGTACGTTCTTACTATAGAAGGATGTCTGCATATTCCAATGATGAAAGGATGCTCATGCATTTCTTTCAGGATTGCTTATCGGGACCATCATTGGAGTGGTACATGGGACTGGAGCCCACTCAGATTAGGAGCTGGAAGCAGTTGGCTGATGCTTTCGTTATGCATTACAAATATAACAGCGATTTGGCGCCAAACAGAGTTCAGTTGCAGAGTCTGTCGCAGAAAAGTGGTGAAAGTTTCAAAGAGTACGCGCAGCGGTGACGCGATATGGCAGCTAGGGTGCATCCTCCTTTGGTTGAAAGGGAGATGAATGATATGTTTGTGGGGACATTTACTGGAATGTACTATGACAAGTTACTCAATGTTTCGATGGGTAGCTTCTCCGATATGATCCTTATGGGAGAAAGGATCGAAAATGGAATTAAAATTGGAAAGATTCAGGCAGGTGAATCTACTTCAGCTGGGGGTGCGAGAAAAGCGTTCAGCGGAAGACGACAAGGTGATACCAGCGCTGTGTTTGGTGGTAGAGGCCGGGGCAGAGGTAGAAATCAGTACATTCAACCTCAATAAATAGCCAGTGTTACTATTCCAATTCCTCAACAACAACAACAGCAACAACAACCACAGCAGCAGCAGAGGCAGAATCAGGGTCAGAGAAGGTTTCAGAATGCAAAGCTGATGAGGGTATCTGATAAGCCTCCGTTGATATATGCAGAGCTTCTTCAGACACTACTGTGTTTGAATTTGGTCGAGAAAAGGACATTGGAACCGCCTACAGGACCGATACTTCCTTATGGGTATGATGCTAATAAGCATTGCGAATTCCATTCCGGGGCGCCCGAACATGATGTAGAATCTTGTCATGCTTTCAAGCATAAAGTCCAAGACTTGTTGGACAGTAAAGCCATCAACTTTGGCCAGGTGGGGCCCAATATTGTACAACAGCCTATGCCTAATCATGGGGCAAATGCTATCTTAACAGAAGAGAGTTTGAACTTGGTGTTGGATGTCAATAAGTTGAAGACACCATTGAGTGAGGTGAAAAGCAGGTTGCTCAGAGGGGGAGTATTCCCTGGTTGTGATGAATACTGTTTAGAGTGTTGGACCCAGCCCAAGGGTTGTACTGATTTGAAGCAGGGCATTCAGGCCATGATCGATGAAGGGACCTTGCAATTTGATCGAATTGCGGTTGAGAAGCCTGCGGAGGCGTTGTGTGATGAGCATAATGATATTGCAACAGTGACGATCCCGAGGAAGACTATAACGATAACGGCGCCCGCCCAACGACCAACTATTACGATTACTAAAGCAGGGCCTGTTCCCTTTGAGAGTACGAAAGCTGTCCCGTGGACATACGGATTAGAAGCATATTGCAACGGTGAAAAGATTGTGGTGAATAGCCAGCCAGCTGGGGCTGTTGATAATGTCGTTGGAACGGGGGGCATGACCCGTAGCGGAAGGATCTTTACCTCACCTGAAATAGAAGCGGAGAGATTGGCCAAAGGCAAAGCCAAAGTAAATGAAAGTAGGCCTACTCAGTTGGAAGAGAAGGATACGTCACTCAAGGACGTAGAGGAGTTCATGAGATTGATTCGCAAAAGCGACTACAAAATTGTTGAACACCTACAGCAGACGCCGTCGAAGATTTCTATCTTGTCGTTGTTGTTATGTTCCGAGGCCCACCGGAACGCCTTGCTAAAAATTCTGGATACGTCATTTGTGCCTCAAGAAGTTTCTGTAAATCAGTTAGAGGAGATAATGGCGCATGTCAATGCTGGGCATAGCCTGGGTTTCACAGATTTTGATCTAACACCCAGGGGTCGAGAACACAACATGGCTTTGCATATATCGGTGGAATGCCGGGGCACCGTAATGTCGCGTGTATTGGTGGATACTGGATCGTCGTTGAACGTACTGCCAAAGAAATCCATGATGAAATTGGATATACGGGGAATTATTTGCACGCCTAACGATTTAGTTGTGAGGGCGTTTGACGGGACGAAAAGATCAGTGTTTGTGGTCAATAACGTTACCGCTTCAGGTGGGGCCAGAAATTTTTGATACCGAATTCTACATCATGGATATCCATCTAGCTTATAGCTGCCTTCTTGGGCGCCCATGGATCCACGCTGCAGGGGCCGTAACGTCCACATTGCATCAGAAGTTGAAGTACATGGTGGGTGGTAGCGTTGTTACCGTTTGCGGGGAGGAGGACATTTTGGTCAGTCACCTGTCATCGTTCAGATATGTTGAGGTCGACGGAGAAATACACGAGACACCTTGTCAAGCCTTCAAAGGGTTGAGGATTAAAGACAAAGCTCAGGGTCCCAGCATAATGCCTGAGGTGGCAGTGTCATCCTACAAGGAAGCTCAGGCTTTAGTGCAGACTGGTGAGACTAAAGGTTGGGGGCAGGTTTTGGAGATTCACGTGAAGAATGACAAGTTTGGGCTAGGGTATCGACCGACATCGTCAGCGTCATCTTCAGGAGCGCCCAGGTTCAAGGGACCGATAACGATTATGCCAAGTAGGGTGTGCTTTGAGACAATCAACGCTATTTCCGATGCTGAAGACGGAGATAGTGACTGCGATATGGACGCGTGGATCAAGCCAAGCGTGCCAGGACAAAGTCTCTACAACTGGTCCATCCGGGAAGTTGTCCCAGTGACTCTTAAACAGTAATGATTTGTTTTGTCAATTGTTGAATAATCCTATGTCCTACCCGGGGCATAGTGATTTTACCTTAGGGCTACTTGATTATGTGTATTGCACTGTTTTAATCATGAAATAAAGGCGTTTTTCATATACAAATAGTGTGATCCCTGTTTTTCTTGTTTTTACTTTAACAATAAATGGCAACGTGGTTATTTGCTTTGTTTGCGTGTTGAAGCGTTTAACCATTTCCTTTGCACGATTAATATTTCAGATGACATCTTCTACGAACCTCTTATGACTCGTTTCGACTTCGAGCACCCGGTATTCCAAGCAGAGGAAGAGATTATTGAGGATAGCGACTTGCCAGAGGAGCTGACTCGTTTGTTGAAACAGGAAGAGAGAATCATTCTGCCTCATCAGGAGGAAATTGAGATTATCAACTTGGGGTCGGAAGAAGTTGTAAGAAATATCCGTATAGGGGCTGCGCTGCAGAGCGACATCAAGCAAAGGCTGATTGAGATACTGCGAGGGTATAGTGATATATTTGCTTGGTCGTATGAGGATATGCCTGGGTTGGACACGGACATGGTTGTGCACCGTCTGCCGTTGTGAGAGGAATGTCCGCCTGTTAAGCAGAAACTCAGAAGAACCAGACCAGACATGCTTGTGAAAATCAAAGAGGAAGTTCAAAAACAGTGGGATGCTGGTTTCCTAGCCGTTACAACTTATCCGTCATGGGTCGCTAATATTGTACCGGTGCCGAAGAAATACGGTAAAGTGCGAAAGTGTGTAGACTACCGTGATTTGAACAGGGCGAGCCCGAAAGACGACTTTCCACTTCCTCACATTGATGTGCTGGTTGATAACACTGCTCAGTTCTCCATATTCTCCTTCATGGACGGCTTCTCAGGCTATAATCAGATCAAAATGGCACCAGAAGACATGGAGAAGACTACCTTCATTACTCCCTGGGGAACATTTTGCTACAAAGTGATGCCCTTTGGACTGAAGAACGCTGGGGCAACATATCAACGTGCTATGACGACTCTCTTTCATGACATGATGCACAAAGAGATCGAGGTTTATTTTGATGATATGATTGCCAAATCTCAGACAGAGGAGGAGCATTTGGTTAATCTGCTGAAACTGTTCAAAAGACTTAGGAAGTTCAGGTTGAGACTGAACCCTAACAAGTGCACCTTTGGGGTGAGATCGGGTAAACTGCTGGGGTTTATTGTGAGCGAAAAGGGAATAGAGGTTGATCCTGCAAAGATAAAAGCTATACAAGAAATGCCGACGCCTAAAACAGAAAAAGAAGTGTGTGGGTTTTTAGGGAGGTTGAACTACATTGCTCGGTTCATATCTCACCTAACTGCAACATGTGAGCCGTTATTCAAGTTGTTGAAAAAGGATCAGGTGTTGACCTGGAATGAAAATTGTCAAAAGGCGTTCAACAAGATAAAAGAATACTTGCAGAAACCTCCTGTTTTGATACCCCCAGTGGCCGGGAGACCTTTGATTATGTATTTGACGGTTCTTGAGGAAAGTATGGGTTGTGTTCTCGGTCAACACGACGAGACCGGACGTAAAGAGCATGCGAGTAAGAAGTTTACCGACTGTGAGTCCAGATACTCAATGCTCGAGAAGACGTGTTGCGCGCTAGCCTGGGTCGCCAAACGTTTGAGGCAATACATGCTGAATCATACAACCATGCTAATTTCAAAGATGGATCCAATCAAATACGCGTTTGAGAAGCAAGCACTCTCCGGAAGAATTGCCCGATGGCAGATGGTGTTAACAGAATACGATATCCAATATGTCTCGCAAAAGGCTATTAAGGGTAGCGTTCTGTCAGAGTACCTTGCTGAGTAGCCGGTTGAGGACTACCAATCGATGAGGTTTGATTTTCCTGATGAGGATATCATGTACCTGAAGATGAAAGATTATGAAGAACCGTTGCCGGACGAAGGACCAGAGTTGGGTTCCAAATGGCAGTTGATATTTGACGGAGCAGTTAATTCCTATGGTAGCGGAATAGGTGCAATTATCACTACTCCTCATGGGTCGCACATCCCATTTACTGCCCGATTGACTTTTCCTATTACCAATAATGAGGCTGAATATGAGGCTTGCATCATGGGTCTGGAAGAAGCCATTGATTTGCGGATCAAGAACCTGGATGTATACGGAGACTCAGCTCTAGTGGTGAATCAGATAAAAGGGGAATGGGAGACACGTCAGCCCAATTTGATACCCTATATGAATTATGCAAGGAGATTGTTGCCTTTCTTTGACAAGGTGGAATTGCATCACGTACCGCGAGAAGAAAATAAAATGGCTGACGCCCTGGCAACATTGTCTTCAATGTATAAAGTTAACTTCTGGAACGAGGCTCCCCAAATTGTTATCTCTCGGCTCGATAGGCCTGTCTTCATATTCGCCATTGAGGAAGCTCCCGATGGTAAACCCTGGTACTTTGACATCCAGAATTTCCTGAAGAACAAGGAGTATCCGGCTGGGGCATCCAGTCGAGATCAGAAGACTCTCAGGAGATTGGCTGGCAATTTCTATCTGAACCCGGACGGTGTCCTGTACAAAAGAAACCACGACTTGGTGTTGCTACGCTGTGTAGATGAGAAAGAGGCGAAGTTGCTCATGGAAGAGATACATGAGGGTACATTTGGTACGCATGCTGGTGGGCATGCTATGACGAGAAAACTGCTGCGGGCAGGTTATTATTGGCTGACTATGGAAACAGATTGTTTCAAGTTTGCAAAGAGGTGTCATAAATGCCAGATTTATGCAGATAAAATCCATGTGCCTCCAAGTCCTCTGAATGTGATGTCATCACCGTGGCCTTTCTCGATGTGGGGAATTGACATGATTGGCAAGATTGAGCCTACAACATCAAACGGACACCGATTCATTTTGGTGGCAATCGATTACTTCACCAAATGGGTGGAAGCAGCATCATATGCCAATGTGACCAAACAAGTGGTAGCCAGATTTATCAAACAAGATATTATCTGCAGGTATGGAATCTCTGAGCGGATTATCACCGACAACGGTTCAAATTTGAATAATAAAATGATGAAAGAGCTGTGTCAGAATTTTAAGATTGAGCATCACAACTCTTCTCCTTATCGGACCAAGATGAATGGCGCTGTCGAAGCGGCCAATAAGAACATAAAGAAGATTGTTTAGAAGATAGTTGTGATGTATAAGGACTGGCACGAGATGTTACCTTTCGCTTTGCACGGTTATCGTACGACGGTACGCACATCAACCGGGGCAACCCCTTTCTCATTGGTATACGGGATGGAGGCGGTGTTACCGTTGGAGGTCGAGATTCCTTCCCTGAGGGTTTTACGTGATGTCCAACTTGACGAGGCAGAATGGATTAAAGATAGACTGAATCATCTCAGCTTAATGGATGCGAAGAGACTGGCTTCTCTAGCATATGGTCGGTTGTATCAGAGCCGGATGAAGAAAGCTTACGACAAGAAGGGGTGCCCTCGAAGCTTTCAGACGGGCGATCTTGTTTTGAAAAAGATTCTCCCACCACAAACAAATCACAGGGGCAAGTGGACCCCCAATTACGAAGGTCCCTACGTTGTCAGAAAAGTCTTCTCTGGAGGAGCCTTGTTACTATCCACCATGGATGGTGCGGACTTTACGTCTCCTGTGAATTCGGATGCAGTTAAAAAATACTTTGCTTGAAAGTGACCCGCTGGACAGTAAAAAGAGAGTCCAGGCAAAAATGGGGCATCCCGACGAACCATAAAAAAATGAATAAAAGGTTCGGGAAAAAGTTAGGGATAAAATTGAAAAAATGTACACCCGCGAAGTCGAAAACCTGAAAAGGGCGACTTCGGCAAAAAAGGGTATCCCGGTGAATTGAAAACCCGCAAAGGGCGGTTCACGCAAAAGTTAGGGATTGAAAAAAGCAAATGACTGCGGTCCGGATTTGATACGGCATTGCTTAGTGGTTTGGGAGTACCTGGGGGCCGTCTATCCAAAAAACAATCTCTTCCAAAGATCGAGTACCGGGAAAGCGCAGAGTTAGGCGAGTCATAGGAGGATCAGCTCATGGTGTTTGTCTGTACCACATTGCCGACATGTATACAAATATTGTTTTGTATTTTCTTTATGCTTCTTGTGCATATATTTATGTGTGGTTGTGCGTAACTTCCTCTTTTCAGGAGTTGCATCCAGTGTACAAAAACTTTGCCTATTCAGAGGCCCGTTATCAATAAAACATGTTATTCAGTACTTGATGCTTGTTCTTTACTGTTTTGTTTGTGAAAGACGCCGATGTTTTTGATAAACTTGCACTTACATAATCTTGCTGGCCCTTGCCAATAATTGCTAAAACTTCGAATTGACTGAAGTGATGTCACAGATGCTAACCCGGATAGATTCTGTTGTATAGGCCTGTTTTGTCTCGTTTGTGTTTTGCAAGGTTCTTACCTTTGGAGCAAACGGTCAGAAATTGTATTCCCCAGCCAAGGTCGCTTGACGTAAGACCTGACTCCAGTTGATGTCATTCCTCAGCTAGTCGCAGCTTATCCCCAGAGATTTGAAATAACATTTATCCCTTCCCGAAGGAGGAAATTATTTTCCCCAGGAGAGCGTCCTCATGGAAAGCCGTTCATAGGATTAACCCCAGCAAGTCAAAATCAATGTCCCCTGCAGAGGTTGCGCTCCTCAGCGAATCGAAGATGCGCACGTTCAATCTCCAGCATGGGAGATTCCCGCAATAGTTAACCAAGTTGTTGGTTCGAAAGGTTTATATCCGTGAAGGATGGTTTTCTTGCTCCCCGCAGGTCGTCTTGCCTCCGTCGGGATGATTTTCCCCAGCGGAGTGGTAACTCTGAATGTGTAAACTGTGCCCAGACAGTGTGCTTTGCCCAAAAGTGTCGCTTCTTCCCCAGCTAAGTTTGTTCACCAGCAGGGTGTTTGTTCTTTCCTCCCAGTGGAAATTGATGTTTAATCTCTCCCCGGCAAAGTTGACTGTGTTTCTGGCATTTATTTTACCGGAATGCCTTATGATACTTGTTCTCCCCAGCGGAGTCGGCTTTATCCTCAGCATTCATGTTGTTGAGACATCATTATCAGAGTGGCCCCGGCAGCTTGAGCCTGCATTTGCATTTGCATATATCGTCATATTTGCATCTACTCAAACGCGTAGCATTTCCGTGCCGTACGGAGCATTACGCCATTTTCAAACATACGCATTTTGAAACATAAATCAGGTTGGTTAACCTTTTGCTTTCAGGTGTGTTTTCTCAGCAGGAGTATGGAGTTCTAGCTCAGATCTATTACCAGGTATTCGAGGTCTCTCCGTGAGACGTGTGATGATACAGTTCATCTTACTATTTTCCCTACAGAGTTGCTTGTTGAAGTTTCTCTTATCCGGCCAGCGGATTATTTTCTTCAAATTCTCTGTTACATCAGCGTCAAAGGGTTTCATGAATCAAAATTTCAGAAGCTGTCGCCGGTTATTGAAACAGGCGTCCGGCAGTTTGGTTTCCAAGTATCCCCAGTAGAGTCCGCCTCAAAGTCGTTGTCACGTCAGTGCTAAAAGGTTTGTGGGTTGGGACCAATGGAGTTAGCTACTGCAGAGATAAGCAGAGAAACTGTATTCAGAGTATCTTCCCGTGTGGATAAACGAATGTATTTTCCTACTGGTTGACAGAAGCATTTCCCCGGAAATCGCCAAAATTTTATTGCCTATGTTGATAGGAGTTCCTCGTATTGACGAGATATGAGTCCTGACATGGACAATTTATTCCTGTATTGACGGGATTTCTTCGTGTTGACGAGATATGAGTCCTAACGTGGACAGGTTTATTCCCTCGTGCTGACGAGATGTGCTAGTCCTAACGCGGGCAAATTTTATTTCTCCGTGTTGACGGAATGTGAAGTCTTGACGTGGACAAGTTGATTACTTTCCGTGTTGACGAAATGGTATCCTGACGTGGACCGTTTATCCCCAGCAAACATCTTTCTTCGTTTTGGCGAAATATGCGTCCTGACGTGGACAAGTTTATAGTTCCTCGTGTTGACGAGATGCGCGGTGTCCTGACGTGGACAAATTTATTTTTCTTTGTGTTGACGAAACGATGTCCTGACATGGAAAATTTACTCCTATGTTGATAGGATTTCCTCGTGTTGACGAGATGTGAGTCCTGACGTGGACAAATCAAGTTACCTTCCCTCGCGTTGACGAGATGCGAGTCCTAACGTGGACAAGTTTACCGTTCTTCGTGTTGACGAGATGGAATCCTGACATGGACAATTTATTCCTATGTTGATAGGATCTCCTTGTGTTGACGAGATGCGGACAACTCATCCCCAGCAAAGTCGCTGGGATTTCTCCGTGTTGACAGAATGTGGCGTCCTAACATGGACAAAGTCTTATTCCTATGATGATAGGATTTCTGCGGGTTGACGGAATTTGAGTCCTAACGTGGACAAGTTTATGATGGGATTTATTCATGTTGACGAAACAAGCGTCCTAACGTGGAAAAAGTTCTATTCCTGTGTTGTTGAGATTTCTTTGGGTTGACGAAATGTGAGTCCTGACATGGACAAATTTGTTCGTGATTTGACGAAATTTGGGTCCAAATGTGGACAAGGTTACCCCTGTGCCGACAGAATCTCTATTTGTGTTGACGAATTTGTTTATCTTCTTGTGCTGACAAGGTTAGTCCAGTTGTGGACGGAGGTGTTTTGCAAAAATTGTGCAGTACCTGTGGCGTTACATAGGTGGTTGAAGTTGAAATCAGAATTATTATCAGACGTTGGATCAGTTGTTGCCGTAACAACCAGATTCAGATAGGGGATGTTGCTCCCCAAGCAGTGCAGTTTATTTCTGCGGTTGGCAAATTTCCGGGTTTCTTGGTATTCAACCGTCTCGTACCTCGATTGTTTGAAGGCCGTTCGCTCTTCACCCAGTCGGTTCCAAGCCGTTTGAATAGGGGCAACTGTTGCACCCCAAAATTTGCTCAACCTTTTCTTGCCTGATTTATGTTTCATTGCATTTCATTTGCATAGTTACATCATTCACATAGTTCTAATCATTTGCATATCATAGCATAGCATGCCTCCAATAAGGGATCAAGGGTGTCTATCAAGAGAAGAACCTATCAAGAGGTCTTATCCAAGTTTGAGAAGTCATCCAAGCCATCAAGAAATGAGTTGAAGTCTTGAGAAGTTTGAGTGCCTACATGTGGGTTTTGCTCCTATCTTGAGGAATATTGAGAATCATCAGTGGGATGCAAAACATGGAATGTGAACTTGAGGTGTGTATGGATCTCATGGGATGCCTAGAGGGCCCTATTGAAGCTGAGATAAGTCATTGATTCAAGTACAAGAGCCACAGTTGAGGTGCAGTCAACTAGGGTTTCATCTGGGTCAATCCTAGGTCAATTGAGTAATTGAAGAGCATCAAAGCCTACTTTGAGGTCATGGGGTTCATGGATTGGTATGTTGATACATGTGTGGTGTTGTGCCAAGATTAATCATAGAAGAATCAAGAATGCGGGAAGTTGCTAAATTAGGGTTTCAGTGTAAAATCCCATGTTTAGTGCCTGACTTCAAAGCCACATAAGTCAAAATACATGTTCCAAATGGATCTTTTGCCAACATGAAACTTGTAGAGAATCTCAATACCTTTAATTTGAGTACTAGAAGTCCTCAAGGGGATTTATATAACTCAAGTTATGGTCCTTGCAAGTTACAGGTCATCAGATGACTATGAAATTTATCTATGAAAGTCACTTGACTTCCAAGCAACTTTTGCCCTTCAAGTAATTGTCAAATGGACTTTTGGTCAACATGAATGTTGTTCCTTATCCTCTTATATTTCCATAGAGTACTAGAAGTCCTTGATAGGATTTGTAGAACTCAAGTTATGATCTTTGCAAGCCAGGGGTATTTTGGGTATTGGTGATTATAGGTCATTTGTGATCATAGGTCCATAACTCCAACTTGCAAGCTTCAAATGGAAAATTTTTCAACATGAAACTTGTTCAAAATGATGTTTTGAGTGCAACCAAGTGGTTATGAGAGTTTGGTTTGGCTTGGAACACAAATTCACTTGAAATGGCTTAAAAAGGAAGAAATTAAAGTCATTAAAAAGCCAAAAAATGGAATTTCTTGATTTAGGGTCAAACAAGCTCATGTTATATGTCATTTTGATCAGAAAAGACATTTTAAGAGTGATGACATTGTTACATTTTGGATTTGAGGTCATTTTCAAGCACTTCCCTTTTGTAACTTAAGGTGGAAGTAACACTTCAATCTCACATCCTTGGATCAAAATCAAGGAAGTTCTCACTCCCATTCATTTCTAAATGTCATAAGAGGAGAAATTCAAGTGAAATCAAGAGCTAGAACAGAGCAAAACCCAACTGTGGCATATGAGATTTTCAAGGAATATGAGATTTTCAATTTCTCATTATGGCAGTTACAGAAAGTTCTAGAGAGTTCTAACACTCTCTATATAGCCAATGCAATGTATTCAACAAGTTTTTTGGGAAGAATTGAGCAAGGAACCAGAGCAAGCAAGTGAGTTTTGTAGAGCTGCATCAAGAATCGAGTTTGAAGATTGGTGAGGATTCATTGCAAATTGTTGATTGGAGAAGCTTGAGAAGGTGCTAGTGAGTGATTCTGGAAGAAATTGGAGGTTGATTCGAGCCATAACACCTTTTGTTCATCCATTTTTTCCAGGTATGCATCTTTCAACCTATGGCTTAGAATAGAGGTAATTGATTAGGATTCTTTATGAGGATAGGTTAGTATTGATGCTAGGTTGGATTTTAGTACAAGAATTGAGTGATTAGAGACACTTTAGAGTGTGATGCAATTTCTGTTGAGAGGAGTATCTTTGGATTCTTGAGGTTTCAATCATGTTTAGATAGCAAGATTTGATCAGTGATGCGTGTAGATAATTTTAGGATCATTAATTTTAGGTTTTGAGTCATTTAAGACTTGGTGAATTTCTGAACCTTCGATCGGTTTTGGATTTAGAGGATGAATCAATAATTTTGGATGGTGGATTTGAGTTCAGGGTGAAATTCTGAGTGGGATAGGATGTTTAAGTGTCAAGTTTAGTGCATTTTTGTGACTGCCTCGCCGGAGACGACGGTGGCGCAAAGCTCAGGCCACCGTCCTGAACATTTCCCTCCCAGTTTCGAAATTTGGAGAAGATGAAGTTTCAGGCGTTGAGTTAGGTTTGACCTTTGACTGAAGACTCAAACCAATGACCACGATCTTGTTTCGTTTTCTGAAGAGAATGAGTTTGATTGAAACTCACCGTTTCATTAAACTGAGTGGTCTGGGCTTAGTGATTCTCTTGCTAACTACACCCTACCTTAGGCTCATATCCTGAAATGAACGTGAAACCATTGCTATTTCACACGCAGGTTTATTCATTTTCATCTATTTTCTTTTATTTTTTATGTTTGCATATAGGTTAGAAATAAATTCATAACAAATAGGAAAATTAGTCTTTTTAGGTTATATTTTTTCCCCTGACTCTTGAAAGAGTCTAAAATTTAATAGAATAAAAAAATTCATAATTCATGCATTTTATCATTTTAATTGCATTTTTGCATTTTAATTGCTTTTATTTTGGATATAGTTGATACATGTTCTTGCTGATTTTGGTATGGGAGATTGGTGTTGATTTTTGAGTTGATTCTTTTTGGTATAGTTAGCTTAGATATGCATGTACCCCTAGTAAGTTTCTCATAATTTTGTGAGATAATTTTAGGCTATTTTGAATATTGAACACTAGGTGTTGTAATTTTAGGGTTTTAAGATAGTGCCCTTAGGTTTAGGGCATAGTTTTAGGTCTTAATGAATGGTTAACCCCCTGGTTTTTGTATAGAGTGATTCTTAATAGGTTTAGGAACCCTTAGAATTTTTTATAGGATTTTACAATCATTTTTGGTATTTTAGTTAGAATTAGTTTTAGGACTAACTTCTAGGTGTTTCTAATGAACTAACTTGACTAGTTTAATTCAATAGTTCCCCTTAGATTAGGGTGGTGGTGCTCTTGTGCTTGGATGACCATGAAGACAACTTGAAGATGATTTGGAGAGCTTTAAGGAGCTTGGAGTTGAAGCCTTGTCCTCTTGTGGGTGCTTGTCAGGAGCTTAGGGAAACTAGGGTTTTAGGAAGAGCATTAGATTAGTTTTGCTTGTTTCTTCAAACATGGAGTATATTGTTCATCTCCATTCAATCCAGTGACATAAAGTCCTCTTAAAGAAGTCACATATCTCCTTTGGAGGGATGAATGGCATGCTTTAAGATTAGAACTTTGAGGATGCCATTCTCTTATAATGTTAGGTTCTTAGTGGCTTCCTTTGGTTGTAATTAAGTTACTTAACATTCCAACTTGATCTTGTTAATTGATTCTCCCTTGGAGGTTGCTTGTTGAAGCTTGTTGAGAATGAAGTTTGTGCTTGTTGAAGCTAGAAGCTTGTTGAAGCTAGGAGTGTTGCTTGTTGAAGCTGGTTGCTTGTTGAAGCTAGGAGTTTGTGCTTGTTGAAGCTAGAAGCTTGTTGAAGCTAGGAGTGTTGCTTGTTGAAGCTGGTTGCTTGTTGAAGCTAGGAGTTGTGCTTGTTGAAGCTGGTGGCTTGCTGGAGCTAGGGTTTTGCTGCTTATTGAAGATGAAGCTAGGAGTGTTGCTTGTTGAAGCTGGTTGCTTGTTGAAGCTAGGAGTTGTGCTTGTTGAAGCTGGTGGCTTGCTGGAGCTAGGGTTTTGCTGCTTGTTGAAGATGAAGTTAGGAGCTTGTTGAAGTTGTTTACTGGTTGAAGTTTGCTGGTTGAAGCTGGTTCCTTGTTGAAGTTTGAAGCTTGTTGAAGCTTGGTGCTGGTTGAAGATTGAAAGTTTATTGAAGCTTAAGGATAGGAGCATTCATGAAGATGAAGGTTGTTGCTGTCACAGCTGATGATTGTGCTGTCAACTATAGGAGTTTGGTGCTGCTGCTTGGGCTGCCTCCTCTGCTGTGGTTTTTGTCTCTCTATATTATTTGTTGGCTTGTGCAGCTTGCCCCCTAAGTTTGAGGTGAATGTTGATTCACTTTGCCTGTTGTTTTCCCAGGTTTCAGGTTAAGCCGGACTCCCTTGCCTCGCTTGTATTGCTGCATTGCATGCATTTTACTGTATTTGCTTGCTTTCTTTTCTGTTTATCCCCTAGGATCTCTGATTTTCTCTGTGCAGGAGGGAATTATGACAGACATTAGGATTCTTATCCATGCATGACAACATTAGGTTAGTTTTTATTCCCTTTTCAACCTTAGGCTTTTTAGAGCTTCTTTCTCTTCTTATCTTAAAACAACTCAAAAATACAGTAATAAGGTTAATCGATGTCGTACGTTACGAGCCTTAAGCTATTTGAGAAAGGGTTGCTGGAGAGCTTCTTTCCAGTAGTCTGGCTGCTTAGTGTGGCACCCTTTGGGTGACACGCGACGTGGTCACTCTCAAATCATAGTCTCTAGTGCGCCAGAGATTGCAAACAAACTAAAAAACACTTCTTTCGTAAAAGATTCAAAACAAACATCAAAGTGTCATTTTTGTCCGCTTGGACTCTTAATCAAGAAAAACCCTTTTTGAAGGTAATAAAAAACAGTCAGACAAGCTTGTGTCTTCCGTAGCCCGAACTACGTTTGCTATGATCTTTCAAGCTGTATGAAAGTACGTAGGCATAGGTTGCCGTATCCTAGCGAGCAACCTTCCCACCTTCAACCGTAGTTAGGCGAACTACGTTGACTCTGATTTCTCGTTCCAGACGGGAATACGTAGGCATAAAGTGTGATACTTTGCCGAGTCATTTTCTTTTCTTTTTAACCCAGACCTTTAGTATAGATAGAGTAACAATCCGTACCAGAAAACAAGCGTGGATCCCGTCGAGTACGACGGACGTGAGGGGTGCTAATACCTTCCCCTTGCGTAATCGACTCCCGAATCCAGGAATTTGGTTGCAGTGATCATTCCTTTCCCGTTTTGCGTTAGGTTTACTCTGAGCGTTTCCTTTCCCTCCTTTGGGATAAATAATGCATGGTGGCGACTCTTCTGTCATAGCCGGCGCCGATTTTCATAGTAGCGACAATATGAAACTGAAAAATTGGGTTTTTGAAGGTTATGAGTCGACCTAAACAGGACAACGGTCGGCGCATGCTGTAAACTTTCAAAATTATCAAAAAAATGTACAGTATGCGTCGACGCATGCAGGGGCTATGGTCGACGGCTCGCGTAAAAACCCATAATTTTTTTCTTTTGAAAACCGTTCCAAGTTTCCATTCCTCTACATTTAATGTGTAGTCAACTTTTGTTATGATTTGATATGGCATTTGTCTTGTAAATTGCATCTAGGCATCTATTGTGTCCTCTAGTCTCCTCCCTCTTCCCAAAAACCCTAAAACCTCTCTCTATTAAAGGGAATAGTCTTCATCTTCTCCAAAATTATCCTCAACTACTCTCTTCAAAGTTCATCTCTACAAATTCTCCAAAAATCATCATCAATGGCTTCTTTTCTCCGCAAAAATACAGGTAAGAGATCAAGGGCCTCATCATCATCTGCTTCAGTCCCCATTACCGCTGTTTCACTAGTTCATCCACCTGCTGTTGAAAACTTCAACAAGAGTCTCAGCAAAAGAGCCATAGTTCCACAACATGCTTTCTACCAGGCAACAGGGGAGCGCTTGCATCTCACCCAAATTCTGTCTCTGCTGGAAGTTCAGGGGTTCTTCAATTTTCTAGAGTGCAACACAAAGTACAGTGAGGATTTGGTCCGGGTGTTCTACACAATCCTGCGGGGTAACTTTCAAGATCAACATTTCCACACTTCTGTCGGCAATAAACTGGTAAACATAAATTCTGAAGTATGGAACAAGTATTTTGATTTAACTGTCGATGCTGATGCACCACCTCTTCATGAGGTAACGGACACTCGTACGGTGCCAGGGTATGAATTCAAGAGCGCTCTGAATGACATGCTCAAAAGACCCTATCTAGATGCCATTGTCAACAGTGATGCCTTTCCTAGAACGGTCACAGCCGGGAAACTCAGTACAGGGGAGCGCATCCTTCAGTGGATTGTCGCTCGCATACTACGACCGAAAAAAGGTGGATTGTCCCGTGTCGAACAAGCTGAGGTACATCTCATCTATATATTGAAACATAAGATCAAAATAAACTGGCCATACTATATTGCAAGCAGGATTTTTGCTCTGAGAGACTCAAGTAGAGGCACTGCTTTAGCCTATGGGTCGTTTATTTCGGAAATTCTTGCCGCAACAAATGTTGTATACCCAACATTTCCTTGTGTTTCAGTCCCATCTGACAAAGAATTTAGAACCAAAACCCTTGCAATGATGGGGTATTTTTGGTGTGCTGAACGACGATCATACAGATTTGTCCGTCGCGCCAATATTCCTCCGGTGACTCGTGACAGTTTCGATGACTGCTCTAAAGAAGAAAGTGAAAAACAAGGTGAAGAAGACGATGATGAAGAAGATACAGCTGCAGAGGTACAAGAACCTGTCTGTGAGTCTCAAGACTATCATCAATCTCCAGTTCAAGATACACCTCCAAATACCGATTGGGTCCAGTATTCAGCTCCATCAGAAGCACAAGAAGACGATTATACAAATCAGGGATGGGGTGAATGGCAATACACAGGCTGGACTACCCTGGGTAGATTCTACGACCCATATCACGGCTACCCTCAAGACTATCAACCTTCCCAGCACTCATCACCTCCTCCACCTTCGGACAACTCTGAAGTCATTAATATGCTGCAGTCCATGCAGTTAGATCAACAAAATTTCATGAGGAGTCAAGATACTCAAATGGAGCAGATTAGAGCTGAGCTTCATACCCAAAATGAAAGGTTAAATTCATTTTCGACTCGGATGGACGCCCGTATTGAAGCTCTGGTTGAATCACATGAAAGGCAAGACTTGGAAATCACCGACTCTCTTCATCACCTCAACATGTCCGTAGAAGCCTTTCTGGACTTCTCGGATCCTTACCGCAATCCCGATACTACATACCGGGGGAGGGGCCGAGGTCGTGGTCGGGGATATTAGTTTTGTAGTTGCATATTTCATAATTGCATATGTGTTTCGTCTATGTACTTTTCATTTTTCTGTATTATGTGTGCCTGAATATTCACCTACTTTGCATGTTCTCGTAATTATCTATTAATTCAAGTTACTTTTGTTCATTATCATGCTTATGTGTGAAGTTTGGTAATTAACTATCACCTATTGTCTGTTCTCTGTTAATTGATGCGTTCTCCTTCTCTTTTTGATGGTGTCAAAGGGGGAGAAGAACATGTAGCAAGCTAGCCAACACCAAAGCCAAGTCAGGATATTAACAACAGTTGATGGCTGTTTGTTCTACAGCCTTATATTACAAAAGAAAGGGGGAGCTTGTGTATACATGTGTGTATACATTGCATATTTGGTGTTTTAGTTGTATACAGGTTGTCATCATCAAAAAGGGGGAGATTTTGGAGGCAAATCGCCGCACATCACACAAGTCTGCAAGACATTGGTCAATGCAGGTTTCGATGATGACAAATTCCCTGGATAGATTGGAAATTATAAACTCCAGATCTACTAAAACAGATGCAACGTATCACCCACCATATCCTTTTATACTTGTCTTAAAACTGTTGTAATGAATATACTATGTGTAGATAAAATGCAATCATGACCAAAGGCATGAAAGACCACACACAGATGAATTTTTGCAGGTTTGCAGGGCATGAGTCGACCATAGGGTCGACGCATGCATCAGAGCAATTTTCCACTAGTCAGCGCACAAGGCAATGCGTCGACCATAGGGTCGGCGCATGAAGGAAAAACTTTCCAACGGGTCAGCGCATAAAGGCATGAGTCGACCATAGGGTCGGCGCATAAGGGAAATAGTTTTCAACGGGTCAGCGCACGCCGACTGTATGGTCGACGCATACTGATGAATTTTCCAGATTTCCAAACAACACAGGCCATGCGTCGATGCACAGACCTGCTGTGGTCGACCGTTCGCGCGGAGATTCTGTTTTTAAATGATTCCCTCTTATATTTGAAATACTGTTATGTCTAAAATTGGGTTGGCACTATATATACTTGTTTAACCACTTGTGTCATTTTAACATTTGATATTCTTTTGATTCATGTGTTCAAAAACAAGAAAGAGTGAAATAGGTGTCCAAGATTCATCATCTTCGTCTTCAACATCTCACAACATTTCAATTACACACAATCATTTTTGAAATGCATTTGTGAGAGATTCAAGGTGATAAGGTTCGAAGCTTAGATTGGAGAATCAAGTTCGGGTTGAAGCTTGTGACATGTTCTTTCTTGAATAAAACCGTTGGGGTTTTACCCTCCAATATTGGTTTGAATTTTGGGGGTTTTTGGACGAGATTCTTCATCAAGGGTCAACCGAGCGAAGGTGATTGTGAAGAGGTGTTCTTCACAAGTCTAGTAGCGGATTCAGTGATTTTGAAGGGAAGATCTCGGGGTCGATTTGTTGCTGTTGAGATCAGCCGGAGCCGAAGGTTTGAAAAACAACGTGTTATTCAATAAGGTGGCTGGAGTCGGAGGTCCATCAACACAAATCGGAGGACTTGATTCATCTTGAATCAAGGGGCAAGGAGTGAAAGCAACTTTCAACACATTGAGATTTCTGTTGTATATTTGCTGCTCAATCCTTGTATAAACTGTTACATTCAACAGGTGATATCTATAAACTCTATCTCAATTCTAGTTTTAGAATTGAGGGCAGACGTACCCCGAAGCGAGGACGACGGGGGAACTGCCTCACCAAATACTTGTCTTCTCTATTTTTCAGCATTTACGTTATAGCTCAAAATAAGTGATTTTTGTATAAGCTCTATTGTCAAAATTGTGATATCAATTGAGTAAGAGGTTAAAACTCTGTTTTTGACTCCAAAGTACAACAAGACATTGTACTAGGCTAGTTGGAATCACTTACTCAACATAAATATCACTTGGAGTGTTTTGCACACCAAGTGTTTGACATATTGCTTGAACCAAAATTATCTTACTTGTGTATCTAGTTTTGGTTTGCTCTTTGAATCATTGGAACTAGGAATCCTTACAACTGAAGTAGATAATTGATAAGTGTGATTAGTGTTGTGATTCTATTTTCCAAATTGTCATTAATCCAAAGGCTTACGCATATCCGGTTTTCCAATAACCATTCGTTTTAGACTATATTTTCCTCGGCCGCTTCCGCACTTAAAACATTTTTAAAACCAATTTTAATTGGTAGCGCCGACTCAAATTTTAATTGGGGATCTATTCAACCCCCCTTCTAGATCTGTGCCATAGTCTAACAAGTTCTTTCCGTTTAGCTTTAGCAGCCGTAGATAGATTGTTTTTCACCCATAGACTAGACTACCCTATGTATGGATCCCGTCGAGTACGACGGACGTGAATGGTGCTCATACCTTCCCTTTGCGTAACCGACTCTCGAATCTAGACATGGTTGTGATGACCTTGTCTTTCCCTTTTCGTTAGGTTTTTCCGATCGTTTCCTTTCCCTCTCTTTGGGATAAATAACGAAAGGTGGCGACTCTTCTGTTTTTTCCGCCAGTTGTTTTTTTGCAGTAGCGACAGCTGGAGACTCTGTTGGGGACAAGAATATCCCCTATGCGAGTCAATCCTAGCGCTTGCTTGTTTGTCTTTGGGTGTGTATAGTATTTGTGCTTTTTCTTGTATATTATTGTATTTACATTTTCCGCACTATATTATTATATGTTGTTGTTGAGCTGTTGAGTGGTTGTTCCTCTGAGAGATAAGCCAAAACTCAGGTTTGAGTACGCACCTAGCATTAGTAGTGGAGATTAGTGGGTGGACCTGTTTGCTTAGCAGACACAGTTCCCCATGAAATTCGCGCTCAGACGAGATTCTCTTTAATGATTTCCTTTCTGATCCTTAGGATCCGACTGGATTTTGGATTTGAGAGTTGTCGACTCTGGGGACCGATCATTTGGAAGTCAGCTAAGTGAGGCCGCTTCGTGAGGCTATGATTCTAAACCAGAAATGGTGAATGTATCATCGTTTCTCGAAAGTGTGTGACGTTGACGACCGCATAGGATGTTGTACCTTATTAGTTTAGGTCCATACCTATGAGTGGGAGGGTTTTTGCTGGAAACTTAACTTCCAGCCAACCCGGTATTTTGGTTTTCTCTTCAGAGCGAACTTACTCAGTCAGTAGCACAACAGTATTCAGAGCTTTGTGGGGGATGTGATCCCGTGTTTGCTGCATCCTGCATTGCATTTGCATAAGCATCTTTGCATCATTTTGCATATCATTTCTCCAGCTAGCCAGAGCTCTTATCCAGCCTTTGTTTTGCTTCAAAAGGTGATTCTCCAGTGTTTGGTCTGAGCAAGTGTTGATTGTTAGAAGACGACCAAGGGAATCAAGCAGAATCAAGCAGTGTCAAGCAGTGTAGTCAGTTGAAAGTTGTCGGTAGATATGTTTGGGAACGACTTCCAGATTGTTGATACCTTGTCAGGTTTTACGGTAATGACCAATCCACTGTATGGTTCTTTGCTCGATGAAGATTTTCCGCAAGTGAACAACCTGACTGAAGCTCAGCCTGTGCAGCCTTCTGTTGAGAACCAAGATCAGCATGAACAGTCTGTTGCCCGAAGTGAACGTTCTTCTTCTCTTGATACCTCAGATTATCATGATGTTGTTTCCTCTTTGTTGGTTTCCAGAAGAGAAGTTCCAGTAGTGAAGACTGAAGACCCGAGAGCTCTCGTGTATGCCGAAAGGTTTCATGCATTGGAGGAAAGATTCAAAGCCTTGGAAGTCAAAGATGTTGTTGGTCTCAATGCTTCAGATATGTGTCTGGTTTCCGGCCTAGTGTTACCTCCGAATTTCAAAGCACTGAGGTTTGAAAAGTACAAAGGGGATAGCTGCCCGAGGCAACATTTGGTGATGTTCTACAGAAGAATGACTTCGTTTGTGCACGACGACAAGTTGATGATTCACTGTTTTCAGGACAGTCTGATTGGGGCATCTCTGAGTTGGTATATGCAGTTGGAGAGTAATCAGATCCAATCGTGGGTGAATTTAGCCAAAGATTTTCTGAAACAGTATGACTATAATCTGGACATGGCCCCTAGTCGCATGCAGTTGCAAGAATTGTCTCAAGAGAACAATGAACCTTTCAGGAAGTATGTTCAGAGATGGAGAGAATTTGCTTCCAGAGTGCAACCACTGCTTCTAGATCGAGAGTTAACATACATGTTCGTAAACTCCTTGCAGAGCCCGTACTTCGAAAGAACACTTGGGATTGCACCAAATTTATTTGAATTGGTAAGAGCAGGAGAACGTATTGAGTATGGCGTAAAAACTGGAAGAATTCAGAATGTTTCAAGCGGTCAGGCTGGTGAAACCGATTATCTATGTAGCTTTCAAACTGGAAGAAATCAGGATGTTTCAAGCGGTCAGGCTGGTGAAACTGAATCTCTCTGTTGCTTTCAAGCTGAAGACAAAACTGTAGTCAATGCAGTCATGACAGATGTTGGGTATTCTCAAGATGAATCGGTGAAATATTTTGGTTCTTCATCTTCTCAGCGGTTAGTATCTTATGTGTCTCGTTATTCTGGACAGACAACTGTGCCTAGGGCACCACATCAGAAACTTCGGGTCGCTCCTCATGAAAATCACCGAGCCCGTGGCCGAGGTTATCAGAATCAGCGTCAGAATCAGAATAGGCCTCGTAAGAATTTGGAACGAAGGAATGCTCATTTTCATCCAGTTTCTGTTCCGTATAGCCAACTTTTGCCACATTTGATTCAGAATTCTTTGGTGGAACCTAAAGCTCTTAAGCCAGTTCCAAAACCTTACCCTCCAGGGTACGATCCCCATGCTCAGTGTGGATATCATGGTGGATCTATAGGGCATTCAAAAGAAGATTGCAAAGCTTTTCAAGAAAAAGTGCAACAGTTGATTGATGAAGGGTGCATTTCCTTTCTAGAAGGAGTTTTGGTTGTTCATGTCAACCTCTCAGCTGTCTGAGCTCACAGATTCAGAGTCTTATTTCCAGAAGCTAGTGGTCCAGACAGGCAGACGTCCTCAGCATTGGCAGTCCTCGAACATTTTATCATTTGCATTTGTAGTTTCTTTCATGTTAGTTGCTACTTGCTGTTAAATTTGTGTTTTGAATGGTAATATTAATGAAGTGATTATGCATTTTTATGAACTAATCATGTCGCTTTCGCTCATTTATTGCACAACACAGACACATGCACTTTTTATCCACTCCACTTTATCACTGTGATTAGCAAAGATTGGAGGGAGGATGACGAAACTAAATACTCATAACTGGTGATCGTATGCTTTCGGATAAAATCTTGCCTATGATGTACATGCATTGTTTCAAATCCCCTAAACACCGGAGATATAAGGAGTTAGTCCCTAGTTAACCACTTCGAGCCTAGAAGTAGGAGTTTTCTTTCGGACTTTTAAACCCTCACATCTTAACTTGGGGCAGGGTAGTTTTCAGTTAGCTTGACCGAACGTTCAAATGTTACGAAGGAGTGTTTCCATTCATGGACCAATCACATATTATCCCTCTCAAGAGGTCGTCCTCACCAATCAGGAGTGAGACAGTTACAACCCTTTCGGAGAAATCAAGACAACCAGTGTCGCACGTCTTATTCAAAAGGAAAAGAAGGAAATAGAAAAAAGAAAGCCCGCTAAGTAAAAAGAAAAGAAAAGCTGGAAAGCAAATACTTAGGCAAAAATGGGGCATCCCGCTGGACTTCAAAATCAAAAGAACTCAAAAAGAGTCAGTCCAGGAAAAAATTAGGGAACAAAATAATATAATGAAAGGATCTCAAAAGAAAAATCCTCAAACAAGGACAAAGTCGTGTGGATACAGACACCGAAAAAAAAAGGAGTGATTGTCACTCCGAAAACCTTGTGAGTTCTTTAACCGTTGCTCCTACCATTCAATAAATATTTTGAGGAGATGAGTGCTTATGCCAAGTTAACTGAACGTAGGATTGGAGATCATCACGTAGAAGGGGTGGGTACAAATCATACTTTCAGCCTAATATTCTTTGTTTCATAAACCGTGAACCTGACCACGATACAACCCTTAAAAGACCTAATTGAGGCAGGGTTTATTCTGAAAGCGCATTACGATAAGGTTGAGTAACTTGACTCCTACATTATTTGCTAATCATATCCTTGTTGCATCTTGCACTAATCAAATCAGCACTACGTTTGCACTTTTGGTTCATTCGTCACTCACTATCACGACACTTGATAAGTGACATTCCTTTCAAAATCTGCATAAACACCGCATAAAAATTACCATTCGTGAACAAACAATTGCAGGTCGGTAGATGACATGGAGGAAATTCCAACAGGGAATAATCGAACATTACTAGATCGTTCAGCAGTCTGAATCAGAATTGTGTATACTTTGAAACCCTGTGAATCTGGGGCATTGACATCTAGTGAGTTTGGAATTAGTTAGTTTGAGGACAAGTCCCGAAGCGTCGGTTGATTATGGGACAGTTTATTCAAGAAGCAGTTGATCAACAATGAATCATCTCGAGACCTAATCAGGGGAAATCGCCCGGAGTTTCTGTATGTTGAGGGCAGATCCCTCCGGTATTCAATCAGATCAGGTTAAGTCGCTTCAACGCTCATTCAGGGGCAAGCCATTTCAAGAGTATATTGAAACCAACCGTGCTAAGAGTTGGTCAACCGAGGATGAATCCTTTTGTTGTATGGACTCTGGGGCAAGCCATGTCGTGGTTGTCTCATGCAAGCTACTTTATGAACTTTCCCAAAGAGTCGGACTGGGGCAAGTTGAACTGCACTGGGGCAAGTTGTTCAAGCTAGTTTTCTCTCCCCAGCAAGAGTTGAGTGTCGAGGAATCGTGTCATTACCCTCATCAAATAACCTAAAACCTCCAAGGCCCAGTTCTCGTCTGGAAAACCCTTAAACCAGTTCCCGTCTGGTCAACCTTTCCGTAAACACCAGTTCCCGTCTGGTGCGTGTTAGCTTTTAAAATCAGTTCCCGTCTGGTCACCCTTTCTTTAACTTACTGTTTAACCAGTTCTCGTCTGGCTAACACAGTTTTAAAGTCCAGTTCTCGTCTGGAAAACTAGAAGTCAGTTCTCGTCTGACAACTTAAACCCTTGTACCACCAGTTCTCGTCTGGTAGTCCACCCTTGAATACTAGTTCTCGTCTAGTGTTCTCCCTCTAAAATCCATTTTGTTAGTAGCCAGAAATAAATCCATGTCACCATAAAACTTTTTCCCATCCCTAAAACCAGAAAAAAGCCTAAATATACCTGGCACAATAAGTCTCAGTGACTCTCATGTTGTCATGTTCCCCGATACGAGGCTTGATTGACTTCACTCTTCATTAGTATAGATTCTGTATTCCCTGTATTGAGGTTGTTGAATCAGGAATATCTCGCCAGCAGAGATGTGCATTTTGAGTTTGTTTCTCCTCAGCAGTTTAGATTGCAACATGTTGAGATGGCACCTATCCTTTAGCAGAGTGTGATCAAGATTATCCTCAGCAGGTCGAGATTGATATCCCCGACAGAGTGTAGCCATTCCTAGCAGATTGATTGTGTATCTTCAGTGGGTTGGGTTTGAAGTTCTTCCCTGACAGGCAGATTTGGGTTTATTTCCCCAGCAGTGGGACGAATGCAGTGTTGTTACCTCACAGAGTCCAAGTATTTGGCTTCTTTCCCTCCGAGTCTAGGTCACTGACTCATTCCCTAATCAGAGTTCGATGTTGATGAGTTTAATCCCCAAGAAAAGGTTGATACCAATTCCCTTATTGAGTAATCTATAGCAGAGGTAGATTATTCCCCAACTGAGTATCTCTGGCAGGTTGGATTTTGACTTTGTCCCCAACAAGTCGTCACTTTCGGGAAAGTTTGGTGAGCTTTTCAGGGCTGTTGTTTTCCTCAGTGGAGCGAGATTCAATTTCAGCGGTTGATTGTTATTTCCTCGGCAGAGTCATTGATTCCCCAGTAGAGTGGACATGATTCCTTCAGCCGAGGCGTTTGTTTCCCAAAAGAGTTGTATTCTGGTGGGCCATCCAGGGCATTTTTCTCAGTGGGGTTTGATTTGATCCCCGACGGAGTTGGCTTTCTTCTCTCCAGCATTTACTTTGCTGGAGCGGTTCCCTTGCATTTTACATTGTCATATTATCTACCTAAATGCGTAGCATTTCCATTTCGTGTGGAGCATTACGCCATTTTCAAACATATGCATGTGAAACATAAGCCAGGTTGTTAACTCTTTGTTTGCAGATGTATCTCCGAAGAGTGATTGATATCTTTTCCCATATGGTGTTCAGACCATGGCAAGTTATTGAGTTTCCGCCAGCCCGTGTGGTATCCAGACTCTGGCTTGTTTTCCCCGGCAGTTGGTTATCTTTGCCAAAGTAGTATCCAGACCATGATAGTTCCCAATATGTTTTGTCTGTTGAGTACCCAGACTCCGGTCAATCTCCTTATGATATCAGATCACAACAGGTGTGGTTATGCTATCTTTGCCCTTATGGTACCCAGACCATGGCAGATTTTTGGTGTTATTATGCTGTCTCCAGTGAGTATCCAGACTCTGATAAAGACAGTTGGGTATCCAGACCCTGATGAGTATGTTTCCGACTTCCTCCGTCGAGTATCCAGACTCCGGTAAAGTCACTTGGGTTTCCAGACCTTGTTAAAATTATGGATGTATTTCTTTACCCGTTGAGTATTCAGACTCCAGTAAAGGTATTTGTGGTATCCAGATCACAGTAATCGGGGTTATTTCCTTATCCGTTGAGTATTCAGACTCCGATAAGGACAGTTATGGTATTCAGGCCATGTTAGCTTATTTGATGTTTTGTGATAGCCAGATCACAGTAAATGTTGTTGCTTTCCTTAAGCCCGTGTGGTATCCAGACCACGACTCATTTTATTTCCCAACAATGTCGTCGGATTTCGGCTGGTCGTGTTGTCTTGAACTCATATGATATCTAGATCTTAGTGAGTATATCTTCTATATATCTTCCTCGTACGTTGAGTATCCAGACTCCGGCCGTTGGCTTCGAGCATCTAGGCTCCGGTTTCTCCGTCGAGTATCCAGACTCTGGTGAATTTTCCTTTTGGTGATAAACTGCTTTATCCGTTGACTATCCATATTCCGGTAAAGTCGGTCAGGTATTCAGACCTTGGTAAATTTTGTGGAATATCCAGATTCTAGTAAAAGTTTGCAGTTCATGGCAAACTCTTTATTCCGTTGAGCATCCTGCCGACATTGTGGAGGACTACTCAGCTGAATTATTTACATGTTTTTTATTAAAATTTGATTTTCCATTGCCATTACAATGCATGTTTATTTATCATTCTGCCATTGTTTAATTATACGAGTTCCAAATTCCATGTCTAGCTAAAACGCATTAATCGGTATGTAATAAATTAGTAGGAAGGAATTCAATAACATCAGATGCTTTTTCTGCCTTTCAAAACATGTTTCTGGCCGTAGTTTTTAATTAAATTTTCTAAATAAACCTTCGTCGCGACAACGAGAAATTATTTTACAGTAGTTTTGCCACGACAGTGGAAAATTCATTAAGGTACGAACCTAATAGTTTTCAAAAAGCAATTTTAACCCCAAATGGGATAGAGAAAGCATACATTCCGCCTTAGAGTTGCGATTAGTGTCAATAACCAATGTGAGACGAGAGTCTTTAAACCATTATTTTCTCCTGAAAACTACTTTGAAAATATTAAACCGCGCCGGTAACGTATCGAATTCCCGAAAACTAGGGTATTGCATACCGATTTGCCTTGTCATTATTTTAAAGAAAAGCCTTATTACTTTCCTTTACATTAGTCTTTAATTCCACACTTGCTTATTAGAAACCCTTTTCGACTTAGCTAAACATAGTAACACTCAGTAGCACTAGGTTGATTACGAGTCCCTGTGGGATCGATACTTTATTACTACGCGATAGACTGTGCACTTGCAGTTAGTTCGGATAGACTCAGAAAGTCGCGATCAAGTTTTTGGCGCCGTTGCCGGGGACCTGTTTAGTCAATAGTGTAAACCTCTGTTACGTAATATAGACTAGGTTAACTATTTTATTTCCCTTTTACTCGTTCATCGATTGTATGCCAATTTCTCGCTCACAAAGCAAAAATTTGCTACCAACAATCGCCGAACTTGAACGTTTCCTTCACTTAGGAAGACGATTCGTAGAACATCAACGAAGACGTAATAATCCTCAACTTCTCGCTCACACTCCTAAACCTAAAGAAGAATCAACGATGGCTGAAGGACCTCAGAACAGACCTCTGAAGGATTACGCTACCCCATCACAGCTAGAGCCTCATAGTAGCATTGCTGCCCCCGCTATCAATCGGAATGATTTCGAACTAAAACCGTCATTGCTGTCAGCTGTACAACAACATCAATTCTCAGGAAATGCAACTGAGGATCCGAACGAACATTTAACGAAGTTTGTGCAATACGCAGACACAGTGAAGGCAAATGGAGTAACTGCAGACGCAATAAGACTTCGTCTTTTTCCTTTCTCTCTTAGAGATAGAGCTTGGGCTTGGTTACAATCCTTGCCATCCAACTCCGTTACAACGTGGGAACATTTGAAGAACGTTTTCTTAGCGAGATACTTTCCGCCAAGCAAAACGGCTATGCTAAGAGCTAAAATTAACGGATTTCGACAGAAAGATGCTGAATCTCTCTACGAAGCATGGGAAAGATTCAAAGATATGATGAGAGCATGTCCTCACCACGGTTTAGAAAACTGGGTGACTATTCATACCTTCTACAATGGGCTTTTGTACAACACCAGATTAACAGTAGATGCCGCCGAAGGCGGTGCACTTATGGATAAGCCTTACGATGAAGCCTATCAACTTATCGAGAACATGTCTCAGAACCATTGCCAGTGGGGAGGTGAAAGAACTCCATCAGAGAAACCCACAACAAAAGGTGGGATGTACGAGATCAGTAGTCTTGAAAAGTTCAACGCTAAGGTAGATGCCTTGACGCAGAAGATCGACAGTTTAACTGTAACACCGCCTGCTACCGTAGCTGCCGTAACCCCAAACTGTGAGTTGTGCGGAATCACTACTCACAATGCGCTCGAATGTCTGTTACTGGCAGGAATTCCTGCAGACCAGGTGAACTACGCCCAAGGAAATCCTTACGCGAATACCTACAACCCAGGCTGGAAAAACCATCCAAACTTTTCCTACAAAAGCGATAACGCATTGTATGCACCTAATCAAGCACCTGCTGTTCCACCAGGATATCAGAAACCAACCGTAGCTGCTCCAAATGCCCCTAGGAAATCAAATCTTGAATTGATGATGGAAAAATTCATAGCTACTCAAGCTCAAACGAACAAAGAATTCCTGAATCAAGACATACACACTAGCGAGCAGATTAAACAGCTAACCAGCAAAGTAGACGCTTTAGCCACCCACCACAAAATGCTTGAAACACAGATATCACAAGTGGCTCAATAACAAGCCTCTGCAGCCGCACCCGCTGGCACATTTCCTGGACAACCAGAACCTAATCCGAAAGGGCATGCAAACGCTGTCATATTAAGAAGTGGAAAAGAACCGGACGAACTAATCGATCCTAGGAATGAAAACTCAACCATGCATCAGAAAACTGCCAAACAGGCAGAAAAAGAGTCTGAAAGTGAAGAGAATGGAGATAACGAGAAAGAGGCCACCAAAAATGAAAACCCATATGTGCCTCCACCGCCGTATAAGCCACCGATTCCTTATCCTCAAAGATTCATAAATTCCAAAACTAAAGGGCAGTTTAAGAAATTTGTAGAACTTCTGAAGCAACTGAATATCACCATTCCTTTCACAAAAACTATCACTCAAATGCCCTCATACGCTAAATTTCTCAAAGAAATCTTGTCTAACAAAAGAAAAATCGAGGATAATGAAACAGTTACACTTACTGTCGAGTGTAGCATGATCATTCAAAATAACATGCCTCCTAAACTAAAAGACCCAGGTAGTTTCTCCATACCTTGTGTCATAGGAAAGTTCATCATAGACAAAGCTTTATGCAACTTAGGAGCCAATATAACTGTTATGCCCTTATCTATATGCAAAAAGCTTAATATGGGTGAACTAAGACCAACCAAAATATTCGTGCAATTGGCTAACTGATCAGTCAAATACCACGTCAGTGTACTGGAAAACGTTCCAGTGCGCATAGGTCAATTCTACATCCCAACCGACTTTATAATCATGGATATTAAGGAAGACTCTGTTACCCCGATTATCTTAGGAAGACCCTTCCTAGCAACAGCCAGAGCTATTATAGACGTAAAGAAAGGTAGGCTAACATTCGAAGTAGGAGAAGAAAAGATAGAATTCATCCTCACCAAGTTCTTACAAGCACCAGCCATAGACGACACATGCTATTTAATAGACGTCATTGACGAATGCATAAGAGAACTGAAGAAGGAAGAAACTACATACTGGGTAATAATGAAAATCCAAATCCCATAACTTCATGAAGACGACAATTGGCGTGCGCCATACAAAGATGATAGTCTAAGCGAAATCTTAGCACTAACTCCTAATCACATGCCAAGTCCCAAGAACCCAGCTTTAGAGCTTAAAGAATTATCTAAAACCCTCAGGTACAAATTCTTGGATACCGAATTCAAAAGACCAGTGATAGTCAACGCCGATTTAGGACAGTTAGAAACCAAGAAACTATTAGAAGTCCTAAGGAAATACCCAACTGCGTTAGGCTATAGTATAACTGACCTCAAGGGTATAAGTCCTTCCATCTGTATGCATCGAATCATGCTAGAGGAAGACTGCAAAACTTCTAGAGAACATCAGAGAAGGATAAATCCTATCATAAGCACTGTGGTCAAAGATGAAGTGAAAAAGTTACTAGATGCAAGAATCATATATCCGATCTCTGACATCCAATGAGTTAGCCCAGTGTACGTCGTACCCAAGAAAGGAGGTGTCACTGTGGTAAAGAACTAGAAAGGTGAATCGATAACCCAAAGAGTTATAACCGAAAGCAGGATGTGTATCGATTACGGAAAACTGAATAAGGCCACTCGAAAAGATCATTTCCCTTTATCTTTCATAGATCAGATGTTGGAGAGATTGGCCAAACATTCGGATTTCTGTTATCTAGACGGTTACTCGGGATTTTTCCAAATTCCTATTCACCTTGATGACCAAGAAAAGACTACATTCACCTGTCCTTACGGCACTTTTGCTTATCGACGAATGCCGTTTGGACTCTACAATGCTCCCGCAACTTTCCAGAGATGCATGATGGAAATCTTCACGGATTTCATAGATGACATCATGGAAGTGTTTATGGATGACTTCTCTATGTGCAGACAAAGTTTTGAAGGGTGTTTGTCGAACTTAGAGATGGTACTCGAAAGATGTGCGAAAGTGAACCTTGTTCTCAATTGGGATAAATGCCATTTCATGGTCTGACAAGGAATTGTTCTAGGACACGTCATATCTGACAAAGGGATTGAGGTTAATAAAACAAAAATAGAAATTATAAAGGATCTTCAACCTCCGAAAACCGTACGAGAAATATGAAGCTTTTTAGGACACGCCAGATTCTACCGACGATTCGTAAAGATTTCTCGAAAATTACAAAACCTCTAACAGGTCTGTTAATGAAAGATGCTGAATTCGTCTTCAACGAGGACCACTTGGAAGCATTCGAAACTCTAAAAAAAGCCCTCATCATCGCACCAATCATGCAACCCCTAAACTGGCAACTACCATTTGAAATCATGTGCGATGCGAGTGATTATGCTGTAGGTGCAGTTCTAGGACAAAGGAAAGACAAGAAGCTTCACACAATCTACTATGCCAGTAGAACTTTGGATCCTGCCCAAATGAACTACGCCACAACAGAAAAGGAACTTCTAGCAATTGTGTTCGCCCTCGACAAATTCCATTCCTACTTGGTAGGAGCGAAAATAATCATCTACATAGACCACGAAGCCATTAGGTACCTGATAGGCAAAAAGGATGCCAAGCAGAGATTATTAGCTGGATCCTATTGTTACAAGAGTTTGACTTAGAAATCAAAGACAAAAAAGGAACCGAGAACGTAGTGGTCGATCACTTATCCCGAATAGAAGGCATTAAGCCAGAATCAGTGCCTATCAACGACGATTTCCCTTATGAACGCCTGATAGCCAGATTGGAAAACGATATGCCACACTTAACCTCGGAAGAACCAGAATTAGAAAAAGCCGTGGAAGACGTCTACGCACAAGTCACCCTGCTTTGGTATGCTGATATTGTAAATTACTTAGCCGCAGGCGTGCTCCCACCGGACTTAACTTATCAGCAAAAGAAGAAATTCTTCCACGACTTAAAACACTATTACTGGGACGAACCTCTACTTTTTAAGAGAGGAGTTGACAACATATTCCGTCAATGCATCCCAGAGGAAGAAACTGAAGACGTCATCTCTCATTGTCACTCCGCCCCTTACGGTGGACATGTCAGTACCTCAAAGACATGTGCGAAAATCCTACAATCTGGCCTATTCTGGCCCAGCCTTTGGAAAGATGTCCATGCTGCTATACTAAGGTGCGACCCGTGCCAACGCACTGGAAACATTTCAAGGCGCGACAAGATGCTCCAAAAGGGTATTTTGGAAGTGGAAGTCTTTGACGTATGGGGGACCACTCCATTTAAATTAGTCTATGGAAAATCCTGCCACCTGCCAGTGGAGCTAGAGCATAAAGCCTTTTGGAATATTAAAACGCTAAACTTAAACTATGCTGCCGCAGGAGAGAAACAAATCTTGAATCTGCATGAATTGGAAGAGCTTCGACTAGACACATACGAAAACGCCCGCATATACAAGGAAAGAACCAAAAAGTGGCACGATAAGCGATTAGTCAGAAAACAGTTCAATGTGGGAGACATCGTGCTCATATTTAACTCAAGATTGAAACTTTTCCCAGAAAAACTAAAGTCAAGATGGTCAGGCCCTTTCGAGATAACTAAAATCCTTCATAGTGGAGCAGTCGAAATCAGCGACAAAAAGAATGCGCCGTTCATAGTTAACAGATAACGTTTGAAGCATTACAATCAGAATGAACACAGTAACCGCGTGAGCAGTCTGAAATTGTCACAGCTTCCAGTTAAACACACCAACTAGCTTGTCACCAAGCTATCGTCAGGCTTTTGACGTTAAAAACAACGCTGAATGAGAGGCAACCCATTTTTCCTTTATTTGTTTACTTTATGATTCTTTCCTTTTACACATCTAACTTTTACCTTTTACTTTGCTGTTATTTTCTCCATTTTATTTTCATATTATCGCCTTCCGTTTCTAAAACTTAATTTGAATAAATCTGCTTTCAACTGTTTTCAGGATTTTAAGCCTTCCTACTTTCTCCTCTTTTTATCTGACTAACTCTCGAGCATGGATAACATCGACTACATGGTTACCGTATTTAGAGGATGAGCTCAGGAAGCCAGATTTCAGGCCCTGACACAGAGAGGCATCGCCTTAACCATTTACCCCGATCCATCCACCATAGACCAACTAGGAATCCACGACAGCATCCTCTTCCTGTATAACCAATTAGGATGGGAAAACGCTGCCCTGCAGACTCGATTTGCTACCTTTAGAGAACTCACTTTTTAATTCCTTAGTTCCTTAACCTACATACCCGAACATGGTTATGGCTCCAGTAAGGAACTGATTTGCTTTAGACTCTTTGGTATCAATTTCACCTACAATCGTAAGTCACTAGCTGACCTCTTAGGATTTCCTAGCGGACCATTCGTGTATATTGATGCCCATGAAGCTGACATGGATATAGAGTTGGATTATTTCTGGGGAACAATCACATGAAATTATCACCCTGAACAGGATGACATGAACTCGGACGAAATACATAATCCCGTGATCCGTTATTTCCATAGGATGCTAGCCCATACCCTCTTTGGGAAGGAGGAAAATATCACCTCCGTCTCTAAGGAAAAACTTTTCATTCTGTACTGTGCCTCTCAAGGTCGACCCGTTAATGTCGTACCTTTCATGATGAGAACCTTCGAGAAACTCAATCAGGATCCTGGCCTGTCCATCTTAATAGGCGGCCTTGTAACCATGATTGCTAGTAAAATTGGCCTTAGGTATCAGATGAACCGAGCTCTTCACTTTGACAGCAGATTTATGGACATAGAATTCTGCTTTAACCAGCACATAGTTGGTAACTTAGGACCAGTGCCATACCAGTACCTCATTGCTAACCAACTGGTCCAACTTTTCACGCTACCCAACCATGAGCTGACCAGTGTCCATAACCGAAATAACTGGTTGTACGAGTTGAATGAGCCTATGGGTCTGCCTTCACCTTATTCTACACCGCAAGATTATATGTATGATGATGATCACATCTCAGAAGCACATGATTTTATGTATTATGAGGACTACGTGTCAGAAGCTAAGACAGAACCCGAAACTCCGCCACATTACTATGATTTCCCTGAACCCAATCCTAACCAAACCACTGAAAAGCTAGAAAACATCTTGAAAACCATGGATGGATTCAAGACGGAAATCACAACAGTAAAGGACGAACTGAAAACATTGCAAAAGGATTTGACCAATTTCATGGACATAGCTGTCGAGAAGTTCGAATACATAACTCAAGAGTTCAACAAGTTGAAGAAGCAGAAGGAGTGATTACTTTATCTTTTATTTTGTTTTTGTTTTGTTTTAGTCCTATTTTTACCGCAGTGGAACACTTTTACAGCTTTTTAGTTTATGTTATTTCCAATTTCTGAATTTACTTCGTTATTGTATTCAGTTTGAACAATCGCATTATTTCTAATTCAATTGATAGTTTGCATTCCCCTACTGTTAATTCTTTTTTACCTTAATTTACATTTTTGCTGTTTATCATACTGGCTTGCACACAATTATCAAATGATTTTAATCCCAGTACGACCCCAACAACAACTTTTCTGCATCTACAGAATTTGCAGATGTGACGATCGTCAAATGCCCATTACGAGCGTCACAGGCGTCACGACCGTGACCCCCCTGTTACGACCGTCACGTTTAGAAAACCCCAATTCTGCTAAATAGCAGAATACGACCGTTCCTCTTTCATTTCCCCCCTTCATCTTGTAACCCCCCACTACCTCTATTTTCAAATGTTCATTTACTTCATTCAACCCTCCACTAACCGTTCCACTTCCATCCTTCGCTATAAATCACACATTTCTCCGTTTTCCTTTTTCACAGAAACCCACTCTCCCTCTCCACCAACGCTTTTTCCTAATACCCAAACACATCAATGGCCCATCAAAACCGCGAATTGCCCGACATGTTCGCTATCACTTTCAGATAAGGAGAGCGCGGTGACCAACAGCGAACAAATTACGTCGCCTTCTTTCAACACTCCGTTCAACCGACTCGCTACGTGCATGTCACTTGCTTAATTGAGTTAGGCATTTTGGAAGGTGTATCGTGGATGCTGCTGAGTTCCAGCCTCTGGCATCTTTGCACCACTCCACAAACAACCTACGAGCAGCTCACCCTGGAGTTCTTAAGTTCTTTCTCATACATTACCCCAACCGGCGAAACAAACCAACTCACCGGAGTCGTATGTTTCCGGATGTTTGGAACGGAGTACCAGCTGAACTAAAACCAGATTGCAGAGATGTTGCAGTTCAACCGCAGCGACGATGCTCACCGCCGGATTCCCTCAGATAAATTCTTTCAAGAAGCATTCGCCCTTTGGAACTAGCTTACGGGTACCACCGCTGATGCATGGGACAGCCTGAATGCAACCTACATTCATAATCTTGCCATCCGGTACTTCCACCGTGTCCTCGGTAATACCATTTTCTCCAGGGGCAGCAACCATAAGGTAAACTCCAAGGAGCTCTTCTTTCTCCATTGCGTGTTCTCTGCTGAAGCCGTTAATGCTGCCCCGTTTCTTTTGGCCCACATATAAGCCAACTGCAGCCGTGGTTCGAAGCCTTTTTACATCGGAGGTATCATTACCTCAATAGTCTTAGCCCTCGGTTTCAGCGAGCGTCTGCAGAACCTACCCTCACTGCCTTCGCTCCTACTTGACATTGAATACTGTCGATCCTCCTACCTCATCAAAGTCCGATCCGACGGCAAATATCATCTGGTGGTACGTAACCATACCGTCCGCAGCATAATCATGCCATGCCGTGACAGAACAAATCCACAGGACCGCGCAAACTGGCTCTTTGATCTTTCTGCTCCTGAAGCAGCTGCAGATCCTCCTCACGCTGAAGCCAATCGGCCCGCAGATGAGATGGAAGATGCAATAGACCAAGCCTCCCTTGCCGAATCACAACCACCAGCAGGTGAAGGACCGTCCTCCCGACACCGACGCCGCCATGAGTCCGAGGTAACTAATGAAGAAATTCCTCGCAGTATTTGGCAACAAAACGAGATAGCATCCCGGCTCGAATGTCGTCACCAAGAATAACACCAGCAGTTGATGGAATTATTGGTAGCCCAAGGGGAACGCCTCGACAACGTCATTGATGAGATGGCTGCTATAACCGTCCGTGTAGAGGGCCTAAGTGAAACCATCTATCACACTGGCGCTCTGTACCCCACGACCCGAGGAGGACGACATCGCGGCAGAGGAAGAGACAAAGAGTAGTGTACTCCATAGCTATCTTGCTGCTGTTTTATTTATTGCAATTTCATTTTTGTTGATGTACACCTTCCACATTCATTTCAAATCAGTGAGGACACTGCTTGAGATGGTGTGGGAGCGGCACTTTATTTCCTTTCATTTCTGTTATGTCCGTTTTCTATTTCAACTATTAATCCAGTCATTTCAATTCAGTACAATAAAGCGCATTTTTATATTCTTTTCCGTTATGCGAATTTCCCCGTTTTATCCGTTTTCCTCAAGCTATACAAATTTTTTTCCAAAATCGATGCAACACCCGATGCGCCAAGACAAAGGCCTAGTTGAGGAACCTGGAGAACGATTGCTAACGATACCCATACCTCTTTGACACCTTAGACCTCTGGTTTATGTGAGTTAGTTCCACTACCTACTGTACCAAAGCCTCAGGTTCGAGCACCAAGCGAAGCCCCTAGTAGTTTATACAAACAGTCAGCACCGCTTTAAGCACATGCCACGTGGAAAGCCGATGCAAATAAGTGATCGGTAAGATCATAAAGAAAAGAATTGCTCCGCAGCCATGTAGTGATTATCTACCTCTGATATCTCGGAATAACAAAAATAAGCTCATAAAGAAAAAAAGTCCTCTGTCAGTTGGTCCATAGGTCTCTGGTTATGGACTTGGTAGGGCGAATTACGGTTCGATCCCCCACAACTTACAAAGAGGACATATCAAAGGGTACCGCACTCGTGCACCAGACCCCTTACAAAGAAAGACCGAAATCACTAACAGGTTATTCCACTACATGCGTGCAAAGAGGTAAAGGGCTTAATGTGATTACACTGGAACGAAACTGGGCAAAACTTGGTACGATGAACTTTACGCCGAGCTACAATAGCATGATTGGAACCGGCTCGTATGAGAAGGAGGCCTTCGAGAGCATACCGCTCAGTGTCACTGTCGTATGCGTGTTGTTTTAAATCCTCTCCGACTTCCCGACTCAGCGCCTCTGAAGCTATTTTGAAAATGCAAAGGAACGCGTCGTGTGACTGCATCGTCCCAGAATTTAAAGTTTAGGGGAGTTTGATAACGCGAAAACGTATATATTAAATGCCGTGATTTTATGTTACTAATGTTTGGTTTCACCACGATTTTAGATCGTTTCGAGCTTTTTCGTTAAATGTTTTGCAGGTATATGAAGTTCACATTCCAAATGAGCAAGACAGAGAAAACTCATGTTAAAATGCATACAACAGATGAAAAGAGACGAGAAATAGAAGAAACGAGGATTCTGCTGATATCACGGTTGTCAAGCCCATGTGACGCCCGTCACAAGCATCACGACCATCACGCTCCAATGATGACCATCACGCTCATCACGAATGTCACACCCCCTCACGATCGTCATGCAAGCAAAAACTGAATAACTCCCAAAATTTAAAACGTGCCCACGAAACTGATAAAGTCTGAAACGTTTTTCCTACTTTGTCTCACCATGAGCTCCACTTCTCGAGGACTTCACGTAGAGATTTTAAACTATAAAAAGAGAAGCCAAGGACCATAACAGGGGAGCCGCATTGAAGACCATGTAGTGCTGCCAATTTTATTTCCGAAACCAAATACTTACTTGTTTCCTTTTTCCTTCTTTATTTTCCATTTCCTTGTTCTTATTTACTTTTCTGCACGATAAATTCTTGCCCAAGTAGAATCCTGCCGACATTGTGGAGGACTACTCAACTGAATTATTTACAGGTTTTTTATTATAATTTGATTTTCCATTGCCATTATAATGCATGTTTATTTATCATTCTGCCTTTGTTTAATTATGCGAGTTCCAAATTCCATGTCTAGCTAAACCGCATTAATCGGTATGTAATAAATTAGTAGGAAGGAATTCGATAACATCCGGTGCTTTTTCTGCCTTTCAAAACATGTTTCTGGCCGTAGTTTTTAATTAAATTTTCTAAATAAACCTTTGTCGCGACAATGAGAAATTATTTTACAGTAGTTTTGCCACGACAGTGGGAAATTCATTAAGGTACGAACCTGCACGTGAAAGATGGGGTTCGAACCAGATAGTAAAAACTAGGCATTCATTTTAAATACAACGAAAGCGCTTTAAAAGGAATCAAAACCTAATAGTTTTCAAAAAGCAATTTTAACCCCAAATGGGATAGCAAAAGCATACATTCCGCCTTAGAGTTGCGATTAGTGTCAATAACCAATGTGAGACGAGAGTCTTTAAACCATTATTTTCTCCTGAAAACTACTTTGAAAATATTAAACCGCGTCGGTAACGTATCGAATTCCCGAAAACTAGGGTATTGCATACCGATTTGCCTTGTCATTATTTTAAAGAAAAGCCTTATTACTTTCCTTTACATTAGTCTTTAATTCCACACTTGCTTATTAGAAACCCTTTTCGACTTAGCTAAACATAGTAACACTCAGTAGCACTAGGTTGATTACGAGTCCCTGTGGGATCGATATCTTTATTACTACGCGATATATTGTGCACTTGCAGTTAGTTCCGATAGACTCAGAAAGTCGCGATCAGACACGACCACAGATGGGTTCAAGTGTTTTAACTGAGTAGGGTTAAACCTTCGTTCTAGCAGTTAGGGGCGATGCCTGTTTGCGGTAGAACCAAAGCTTAACACCCTCTTTCTGAAAATGGTTTTCCATTAATCCCGAAGGATAAAAAAGTTTGATGTTTGTTTTTGTGTTTTTTAGTGAAGTGGATTGATTTGATTTGTGATTCACGATACACTAAATACTATGACATAGGAACGAATGCATCGCATATCTCCCCCAAACGGGACGTACACTAAACACTCTAGACAAGCAAGAGGAGACCCCTCACTCATCATTTCCCATGTGCTTAAGGCTTGTAGCGTACACTATTCATCGTATTTATTAGATGAGTTAAAATGTGTTTTGAGATGAGAAGAGAGATGCACGGAAGGTCTAAGGGAAATTCGGCCCTAACGTTGTCATGCAAATGGACCTAAAGTTGGGATTGAAAGGGAAATCTACCTAATGTTAGCATGCTTGGATTGAACACCTAATGTCTCTCCTACTCCCATCCTAAACGGAGGGACTATGAATCCTAAGGGATCATGGCAAAGGACCAAGAAAACACAAAGCAAATTCAATCACAAGTAGAAAGAAATGGAAGATGAAATGCAACATGAAATGCAAACACAAAAAGATGCAAGGATGAGATGAAATGGGAGAAGCAAGCTCCTACAACCGTTACCATCAAGCATCAAAGAAGAGTGGGAGGAAAAAAGTGTGGGGTAGCAGCCACCACAAGCACATCTCAACCAAGCAATTCTTTAAAATCAAGCAAAGCAAATGATCATGACTTGAACAACATCCACAAAGTATGCATTCAAGTGGAAACCAAAAAATGTGTGTTGAAGAATCAAGATTAAACAATCAAGAACAGTGACACATATCCAAAGAATCTCACTTAAATGCATCATATTGATCCATGAAGATTCCAAGTGAGAAGCAACCAAAACATGCTTGAAAATAAGCAAAAGTGGCATTCTGTTTCAGTGTTAATCGGTTAACGCTATAGGTTAATCGATTAACCATTAAAAAAAATTTGAAATTCCCACTAGTTAATCGATTAACCAATTTATGCTGCAACTGGTTAACCGATTAACACTGTACCAGAACCAGAAAAACAGCAGCTCAAAAGCACTTTCAGCAATTAATCACTTATGCAATAATCCAAATGATCTTGTAATCAATTATGCACGAATTTAACATTAGAAATCAGTGATACAACAACATGTAAACACCTTCAAACAACAAGATCCAAAATCACATGAATAAAAATCAACAAAATCCACCAAAACTTGAAGATCAACATGATGATTATGCAAAATAAGCTCAAAATAGCATCAGATCTAGAATTTCCAACTTACAAAGCGGAGATTTGCTTTGGTGAATGTTGATTCAACTTCAAATGAGCAAATCCAAGCAAGAAACCAAGAGATTCTTCAAGATCCAAGTGATTTCTTGTTGTAGAAATGAAGATCCACCAAAATTAAGCAAAATCGATCCAAATAAGCTCTTGCAAATCAACTTCCAAGTTCAGATCCACACTAGCACGAAAATTGAATGGAGAAATGAAGATAATAAGGATGAAGGATGAAGGTTTAGCTCTAGAATTCAATGATTCAGATGGTGAATCAAAGAATTCAAGGTGAGAACTCTAATGGAGGTTTGGAGTGAAAAAGTTGAGAGTAAAATTCAAGAGTGAGAGTGAATTCTGAAAATAAAATGGAATTATCAGGATTTTTTCTTTAGGTTTGGAGCAAATTCACTTAAATATGCTCTAGGTTAGGAGTCGAATTATGGTTTGGAGTGTGATTATGAAAATTGGAATGAGATTAGGAATGAGAAATTGGAGGGAATTTGAATTAATTTTAAAATTAACCAAAATTTGGAATGATTCTAGATCCTTCTTCTGGTGTAAAATCAAATTCACAAGTGATCAAAATGGACCCCAAAGTGGCTGCCTTTGAAAACTCACGTGCAAAGCAAAATTTGCCTTGGTTAACTGGTTAACCATTTTGGTTAATCGGTTAACACCTTTGAAAATTCAAATTTGTCCTGATTTTCCTATGGTTAACCGGTTAACCATATTAGTTAATCGGTTAACACCTTGAAAATTTGAATTTTGGTGCCTTCTGGAGGGAAAAGTGCACATTTGTCCATTTTCACCCGTTCTGAGCCCCGTTAAGCCTCTAAAATATGCCCTTGAATATCATAACTGTGAGAATGCCTTAGGTAGCTTGGGTGTTGTCTCCTGAGCTGAAAATTATCCTGCAAAATAAAATAAAATCGACCGCTCGATCGCTGGGCAAAATAAATGTCAGAGCCCTTGATGCTCGCTGTTCAGACTTTTGCACTAAAAATGACGCCTGAGCCACAAAAATGCCTTGATCCCATGCCTTAAGACAAATGATATGATATGCAGAAATGCAGAAAAACAAAAGCCAATCCAGGTTAAAACAGAAGGGCAAATTTTGGGGTGCTACAGCTGCCCCTATTCAAACAACTTGGACCTGAAGGGATGAAAAGCATCAGCTTTTAAACATTCAAGGTAGAAGGTGATTGAATACAAAAGAACCCAGAAATTTGCAACCTGCGGGGATGCAAAACAGTGAATACCAGCCAAAAGTTGGAATCAGACACGCTGAGGATAACAATCCAAAAGATACCAACCAAGAGTTGGAATATAACCAAAGGATACCAACCAAAATTGGAATGATGACTCCGCTGAGGAGATAAAAGAGAAGCTTAACCAAGCGATCTCATGGGGAACAAGCGTCCAACATAAGATAAAAAACAAAGGATACCATCCAAAAGATGGGATGACCACCAAATGAGTACCAACCAAGAGTTGAGATAAAAGTCAAAGAAAACCCACCAAACCGTGCCAGAAGTAACTTAACGACTTTACGACCCGACGAGGACTCCACTGGGGAAAGAGTAAACTAACCAGACAACTCTGCATAGGATAAAACATCCATCAAAAGATAATAATCAAAGGATATCATCCAAAAGATGGGATAAGGGTTACTCTCCAGAGAAAAGAAACTGTAAACTACCAACCAAAACTTGGAATCACCACAACACTGACCGAAGGTGAAATGGCGGGGCTACTAAATTGGGGAGTATACTGACCAAAAGTCAGTATGCAACAAAAGGTAATGAACACAAGCTACCAACCAAGAGTTGGGATCGCCGCAATACCGAACAAAGTTGAACTCAAACTATCAACCAAAAGTTGAAAACACCCGATGAAACACAATGACCGCAAGCTACCAACCAAAAGTTGGAATCACTTCCAATTCGCAAGGAACAACCTCCAACCCAAAAGCTGAAGGACAAGGTCCCTAACCAAAAGCTAGAATCACCAGAACACCGACCGAAGACGGACTCTGTGGGAAGAAAGTATCAACCCCCCATAGTTGAAAACTACCAAAAAAAGTTGGAATCATCCACCCAACACAAAGACTGCTAACCGAAAGTTGGAATCGTCAACCAGGAAACAAAGACTACCAACCAAGAGTTGGAATAATGTATTCAAGAAGACCAAATTGGAGATTACCAACCAAAAGTTAGGATCAGACTCCAGAAGCGAAGCTAAGGACTACCAACCAAAAGTTGGAATCACGTCAACAAAATCTTACCAACCAAAAGGTAGAATCAGACAAAGCTACCAACCAAAAGTTAGAATGACGACTCCGCCGGGGAATGGAGGAGGACTACCAACCAAAAGTCGGGATAAACATACCACCACCAAGGGATTACCAACCAAGAGTTGGAATAACAAATCCAGGAACGGAAGACTACCAACTAAGAGTTGGAATCACGTCAACAAAATCTTACCAACCAAAAGTTGGAATCAGACAAAGCTACCAACCAAAAGTTGGAATGACGACTCCGCCGGGGAATGGAGGAGGACTACCAACCAAAAGTCGGGATAAACATACCACCACCAAGGGATTACCAACCAAGAGTTGGAATAACAAATCCAGGAACGGAAGACTACCAACTAAGAGTTGGAATAACGTCAACAAAACTTTAGACCTAACTGGGAATACCAACCAAAAGTTGGGATGACGTCTAACAAGCGACAGACTACCAACCAAAAGTTGGGATAACGACTGCATGGGATAACATCCAACCAAAAGTTGGGAAACAAGGCTACTAACCCATAGTTAGGACCTCCCGGAAAAGATTATCATCGACCAAAAGTCGGAACAAAAGTTACTAACCAAAAGTTAGGATCGCTGTGGACGCTAAACGAAGTTGACTCCACCATAGAAGACTATCAACTAAAAGTTGGGATGATCATCTAGAACTACCAACCAAAAGTTGGAATAAAAGGCTACTAACCAAAAGTTAGGATCGTCAGAAACGCTGAATGAAAGCGAACTGACCATAACAAAGGT
The DNA here is from genome assembly GCA_963859935.3 of Lathyrus sativus. Classification (NCBI taxonomy): domain Eukaryota; kingdom Viridiplantae; phylum Streptophyta; class Magnoliopsida; order Fabales; family Fabaceae; genus Lathyrus; species Lathyrus sativus. The sequence goes on from OZ012737.1 coordinate 370,235,352, forward strand.
TACCAACCAAAAGTTGGGATATCCGACTTTGTTGAGGAATACAAGGACTACCAACCAAAAGTTGGAATAACATCCAACCGCCAACGGGTCACCAACCAAGAGTTGGAATGGAGCAAAGATTACCAACCAAAAGTTGGAATAAGGACTCTGCAAGGAGAAGTTTAAACAAACGACTCTGCCGAGGAAAATTGGTTCACCAAACAACTCAGGTGAGGAAAAGAGATGTATGAACAACAAGCTCGACCAGGGAAAACGTTTACAAGCGACTCACCTGGGGAGAATGTAACACCCCCTTCTATACCCCCAAATAAATAAATAAATCACATAAGCACATAATAAAATTTCATCAGAGTAAATTTGAAACATGGTATAAAAGAAGTATGCCACATCATTCACCAAAATAACATACAACACCTGCTCTATAAAAGACATGTAACAGTGGGGTAGCACAACAGAGGAACTTAGTCCTTACACCCACATCTCAATATTTAGAATTAAAGCGGAAAATCTGAACATTGAATCACTTAAAACAGGTAATCATATAAATACATATCATTCAGTTTGATTCACCATATCATTCATGTTTACATAAACATTTATCATCAGATACATATAAGCCTAACTACCCGGTGCTACATATCAGAGCTGACAGACAAAAGAATGAAGCTATACTTCATAAAAAGAAACCTCTAGCAACCTAATCTGCAATGCCTCATAGAGAATTATAAAACAGATGAAGGGTGAGAAATATTATCATAATAATCAATGCATATAAGTATATATATACATACACAAGTATAAAACACATATATTCCACATTTCCTCACCATAATTCATTTTAATCATCATATACATCATAACATATGTACAAAGAAATATGGATAATTACCAAGCACATTTCATCATGCACACATCCATAATTCTCAACTCCACAATTCACACAAACATACTTTCATACAACATTACACATTTCCATGTGACTCAATGCAACTCATGCCATGTGGTACCAACACTCGTTATCATTTTTCGGTTTTTACACTTAAACCGGGTCCACCCTTCTAGATCGATAACCACAAAAGCCCGTTCTCTAAGCTTTCAAACCCACTCATCTAGGTTTGGGAGAACTCACTAGTCTCCACGAAACTAGCAAACATTGCCTCTTGACTAAATCCACTTTTGCCCTAAATGGAAGTTGTAGAAAAACATATAACATTCTAACCCAAGCATACATAATCATATACATTGACAAGATAATGATATTTCAAACCCTTACCTTGGTTAAATCGATGCTTGAGAGTTGTTCTTGAGCTTTTCCAACTTTTCCTTCTTCTCCTTCTCTTTTCTCCTCTTTCTCCTTCTTTCTCTATTCTTTCTCTTATGTTTCCTTTTTATCTCTTTTCTTTCCACTTTTCCTTTATAAGTCTTTCTCTTCTATTCTTTCCATCATATTTCTCTTCTCAAACATCTAGCAATTTCATTTAATTTATCATCCATCAATTAAACAATCCCCACAAATCATTTAATTAACATAAATAATTAATTAATAAAAATTGGGCTGTTACAACTCTCCCCCACTTTAGGAATTTTCGTCCTAAAAAATGTTACCTGTTTCAAACAACTCTGGATAAGACTCCCTCATCTGACTCTCAAGTTCCCAAGTCACATTTCCACCAGCCGGTCTTCCCCAAGCGACCTTCACCAAAGCAATCTCTTTGCCTCGAAGTTGCTTCAACTCCTGATCCTCTATCCACATAGGTGATGTATCCACAGTCAGGTTATCCCTCACCTACACATCATCTACTTGGACTACATGAGACAAATCCGCAATGTATTTCCTCAATTGAGATACATGGAACACGTCATGGAGATTAGCAAGCAATGGCGGTAAAGCAACTCGATAGGCTACCTCTCCTATCCTCTGCAAAATCTGGTAAGGACCAATGAAATGCGACGTCAACTTACACGACTTCAATGCCCTACCAACACCAGTCATAGGAGTAACCCGAAGAAACACGTGATCTCCCTCCTTAAATTCAAGTGTTTTCCTCCTCTTGTCATGATAACTCTTCTGACGACTCTGAGAAATCTTTATCTTCTCTTGAATCATCTTAATCTTATCGGTAGTCTGCTGGACTATCTCGGGTCCAACCACAGAACTCTTTCCAGATTCATACCAACACAATGGCGTCCTACACCGCCTACCATACAATGCCTCAAACGGTGCCATACCAATGCTCGAATGAAAACTGTTGTTGTAAATAAATTCAATCAAAGGTAAGTAGCTATCCCAAGCTCCTCCCTTCTCCAACACACAAGCTCTCAAAAGATCCTCAAGTGATTGAATCGTTCTCTCAGTTTGACCATCGGTCTGTGGATGATAAGCTAAACTCAAATTCAACTTCATACCCAAAGCACTTTGCAAACTTTCCCAAAATATCGAAGTAAACCTCAGATCTCTATCTGACACAATGCTAGACGGAATACCATGCAAACTGACAATCCACTCAATGTACAGCTTTGCCAACCTCTCCAATGGGTAATCCATTCGCATAGGAATAAAGTGAGAAGATTTGGTCAATCTATCCACAATAACCCAAATAGCTTCAAAGTTACTCGGCGTCCTCGGTAAACCAGATGCAAAATCCATAGAAATGCTATCCCATTTCCACTCAGGAATAAACAACGACTTTATCAAACCCGACAGTTTCTGATGCTCTATCTTTGACTTCTGACAAGTCAAACAAGAATACACAAACTCGACAATATCCTTCTTCATACGAGGCCACCAAAACACTTTCCTCAAATCTTGATACATCTTAGTAGCACCCGGATGAATACTCAATCCACTACGATGTCCTTCTTCAAGAATACTCTACTTCAGCTCAACAACATCAGGAACACAAACTCTATCATGACACCTCATGATACCATTTTCATCAATCCAAAAATCACCACCTTGACCTTGATTGATCAGAGTCAACCAATCAACTAAACCCGAATCATATTTCTGTCCTTCTCGAATCTCGTCCAAAATACCACTAGTAAACTTTAACATACCCAGCTTAACTCCATAAGAAGTCTTCTCACACACCAAACTCAAATCACAAAATTGCTCAATCAATTCCAACTCTTTCACCATCATCATCGACATATGCAATGATTTCCTACTCAACGCATCAACTACCACATTTTCTTTACCCGGATGGTAATTCAAACCAAAATCATAATCCTTCAGAAGTTCTAACCATCTTCTTTGTCTTGCATTCAATTCTTTTTAATCAAAAAGATACTTCAAACTCTTATGATCACTAAACACCTCAAATCTCGAACCAAACAAATAATGCCTCCAAAGTTTCAGCACAAATACAAAGGCGACCAACTCTAGGTCATGCGTCGGATAATTCTTCTCATGCACTTTAGTTGCCTCGAAACATAAGCTACAACTTTTTTATCTTGCATCAACACACCTCCTAAACCCATCAAAGAAGCATCACAATACATAACAAACAGTTATGTCGGATTCGGCAAAATCAAAACAGGAGTTGTCGTCAATCTTCTCTTAAGCTCTTGGAAACTCCGCTTCAACCTTCGATGGATCAACTGCAATACCTCTACTCAAAATCACGTGACCAAGAAAATTCACTCCCTTCAACCAAAATTCACACTTAGAAAGTTTAGCATATAACTGCTTCTCTCTCAATACAGATAACACAATCCTTAGATGCTCGACATGTTCTTCTTCACTCTTCGAATAGACCAAAATATCATCAATGAACACAACCACAAATTTATCCAAATAAGGATGGAAAATCCTATTCATGTACTCCATAAATACACCTGGTGTGTTAGTCACACCAAATGGCATTACAAAATACTCATAGTGTCCATACCTCGTTCTAAAAGCAGTCTTCTGAATATCCTTCGCCTTCACGCGAATCTGATGATACCCAGATCTCAAATCTATCTTACTGAACACACTCGCACCAACCAACTGATCCATCAAATCATCAATCCTCGGAAGTGGATACTTATTCTTGATAGTCACCTTGTTCAATTGTCTGTAATCCACATAAAGTCTCATAGAACCTTCCTTCTTCTTAACCAACAACACTGGTGCACCCCACGGTGACACACTCGGACGAATAATCCTTTTCTCAAGTAGATTTTCAAGTTGACTCTTCAACTCTTTCAATTCCGATGCGGACATACGATATAGAGCCATCAATATTGGACTAGTTCCAGGAATTAAGTCGATCACAAACTCCATTTCTCGTTCCGGCGGTAAATCTATTATCTCCTCAGGAAAAACTTCTGAAAAGTCACGTACAATTGGTAAAGCATCAATCGTTCCACTCTCACCAATGCTCACCGTTGCCATTAACAAAAATACCTTAGCACCATCTTGCAGTGATTCCTTCACTTGCTTAGCAGTCATAAACAAATCTTCCTCATCATCAGGTTCAGGAAAAATAACCGTTTTGTCAAAACAGTTAATATAGACACGATTGAATTCCAACCAATTCATCCCAAGAATAACATTAAGTTGATCTAAGTGAAGACACGCTAAATCAACTCCAAAGTCTTTACCAAAAATACTCAACGGACAATTCAAACACACATACGGGGTTGTTACCGAACCCATAGCAGGAGTATCAATAACTATACCTCCACTCATAACAGACAACTCAAGACTTAATCTCTTAACACAATCCAAAGAAATAAAAGAATGCGTAGCTCCAGTATCAGTTATAGCGATCAAAAGTATACCATTAATGAAGCACGTACCTCGGATCAATCGATCTTCACTAGCAGTCTCCGATCCTGATAAAGCAAACACTTTCCCATTCCCTTGAGTCTTCTTCGGCTTGTCACACTTGGTACTAATGTGCCCTTGCTCACCACAATTGTAGAAAGTCACGTTCGCACCGCTTTTGCATTCAAGAGCTTTATGGCCTGACTTCCCACACTTGAAACACTTCATCCCAACATTCTTGCACTCAGGAGCACGATGTCCCGCTTCACCGCAATTATAACATCTTACCAGGGTGGAAGCTCCTCCCCTACTCGGCTTCTTGCCGTAACCAGCTTTCTGTTTCCCCTTATCTACAGTAGTCACATACGGCTTTCCTCTAAATTGGCCCTTTCCTTTCTTGTTACTTAAATTCTTGTAGTGGCTAGACCGAGCCCTACTGTCTTCATCATAAATTCTACTCTTGTTCACTAACTTAGAAAATCGTCTAATCTCCTAATAACCAACAACTTGCTTAATTTCCAGCCTCAGACCATTCACAAACTTAAGACACTTAGATCTCTCAGCATTAGCAGTGTTATAATGAGGACAAAACTTAATCAATTCCTCAAATCTGGCGGCATACTCGGCCACAGTTGAGTTACCCTGCTTCAGCTCAAGGAATTCGATCTCCTTCTTACCACACACATCTTCTGGAAAATACTTCTCCAAAAATATCTCTCTAAAAAGATCCCAAGTAACCACAATCTCATCCCCTTCAAACCTTTGGCGAGTATTACCCCACCAGTCCTCAGCTTCCTCTTCAAGCATATGAATGCCAAACTGCACCCTCTACGCATCCAAACAATTCATGACTCGAAAGATCTTCTCAATCGTTTTAGCCAAACTTGTGCTTTGTCAGGCTCATGGGTTCCTTTGAAAATCGGTGGATTGTTCCTTTGGAACCTTCCCAAAGCAAGAAACTCATCATCAGTGTTATTTCCAACATTCACATTGGCTTGAGGATTCTGCTCAATCGCTCCAGCCAACCTCGTTAACGCCTCAGTAATCGCTTCATCATTGCTGTCTGCAACCATTGTTCTTGATTCCCACAACAAATCCTCGTTAGAACAACCATATGGATAGTGCTACACACATATACCAAATGCATAAGGGAATGAACACGTTAACAACTTGGTCAACAAACCGACCTGCTCTGATACCACTTAATGTAACACCCCACTCTATACCCCCAAATAAACAAATAAATCACATAAGCACATAATAAAATTTAATCAGATTAAATTTGAAACATGGTTTAAAAGAAGTATGCCACATCATTCACAAAAATAACATACAACACCTGCTCTATAAAAGACATGTAACAGCGGGATAGCTCAACAGAGGAACTTAGTCCTTACACCCACATCTTAATATTTAGAATTAAAGTGGAAAATCTGAACATTGAATCACTTAAAACACGTAATCATATAAATACATATCACTCAGTTTGATTCACCATATCATTCATGTTTACATAAACATTTATCATCAGATACATATACAAAATGTATCCCAAAAGAATACTATACAAGCCTAACTACCCGGTGCTACATATCAGAGCTGACCGACAAAAGAATGAAGCTATACTTTACAAAAAGAAACCTATAGCAACCTAATCTGCAATGCCTCATAGAGCATTATAAAACAGCATAAGGGTGAAAAATATTATCATAATAATCAATGCATATAAGTATATATATACATACACAAGTATAGAACACATATATTCCACATTTCCTCACCACAATTCATTTTAATCATCATATACATCACAACATATGTACAAACAAATATGGATAATTACCAAGCACATTTCATCATGCACACATCCATAATTCTCAACTCCACAATTCAAACAAACATACTCTCATACAACATTACACATTTCCATGTGACTCAATGCAACTCAATGCAACTCATGCCATTTGGTTCCAACACTCGTTATCATTTTTCGGTTTTTACACTTAAATCGGGTCCACTCTTCTAGATCGATAACCACAAAAACCCGTCCTCTAAGCTTTCAAACCCACTCATCTAGGTTTGGGAGAAGTCACTAGTCTCCACGAAACTAGCAAACATTGCCTCTTGACTAAATGATGCATATGCAATCAACCACCAAATGCACTTAAGACCGTTCTCGCATCTTAATCTCATGCATTCTCAATTAATTCATCACATACGAATTATAATCATGATTGCACACACAACATATTCATATTCAATATCATCAATATATTTACCAAGCAATGCACACATATTCACAATATGTTCTCATGCATTATTCACAACATCGCATACAAACAATATGCATTCACAACATCGTGCTCACGACAACGAATTCAATAACATTCATCATGCATTTTAATCAATTAAAACAATGCATTATATTTGTCAAAAGACCACAATTCATAATCTAGAATTTCACGCCATACGGCTACCCACAACATATACTTCACGACACACAATTATTCATTCCAACAAGGATCGAACACAATCGAACCAAGAAATCAACATGGAATGGAATCACAGAGAAAACCAATTGCTGTCACGCTTGCTAGCTTGCTCGCCTAGCGAGTCTCTAGCGAGTGCTCGCTACCTGTTCGCCTAGCGAACAAGCTCGCGAAGGAAAAAATAAGCTATTGTCTTGCTTCGCTACCCAGTTTGCTACAACGAAGTCCTAGCGAACCTTCGCTGCCCCATTCGCTACTAGCAAAGAACCTCAAATCCATTCTGCCCAAGTCTGGGACCGCTCGCTACCTACTCGCTACAGCTCGCTGCAGCGAACGTTCGCGACCAGCTCGCCTAGCGAACAAGCTAGCGAGTGTCTGCGAACTTCAAAACCCTCACTGCCCAACTTTCATAACTCTCCACAAAACCGACCGATTCTCACCAAACCAGTTCCATAGCCTTAGTCTAACCTCCCTCGACTAAATTATACCACTTATTCTCATTTTTTACCGTTAAAACTCGGTTTCTATCGATTAAATCCACTTTTGCCCTAAATGGAAGTTGTAGAAAAACATATAACATTCTAACCCAAGCATACATAATCATATACATTGACAAGATAATGATATTTCACACCCTTACCTTGGTTAAATCGATGCTTGAGAGTTATTCTTGAGCTTTTCCAACTTTTCCTTCTTCTCCTTCTCTTTTCTCCTCTTTCTCCTTCTTTCTCTATTCTTTCTCTTATGTTTCCTTTTTATCTCTTTTCTTTCCACTTTTCCTTTATAAGTCTTTCTCTTCTATTCTTTCCATCATATTTCTCTTCTCAAACATCTAGCAATTTCATTTAATTAATCATCCATCAATTAAACAATCCCCACAAATCATTTAATTAACATAAATAATTAATTAATAAAAATTGGGCTGTTATAGAGAACAAAGGCGTTTATACAAACAACTCTTGGGAAAAGAAAACGCTTACCCAAACGACTCAGCTGAGGAAAGAAGACGTTTAACCAAACGACTATGCTGGGAAAAATCCAACGACATGAATAACCCAAAGATCCACCCCCACGGGGATAACACGAAAATCTCCTGAATCAAACAACTCCTGCCATCAAAGGTAACCGGCGTCCAAGGCACCAAACTTGGCTTATGCTTCAGATGCATATGTTGAAAATGGCGTAATGCCCCATACAAAATGGAAATGCTACGCATTTGGTAGGATGCTATGCAAAATGAAAATGTTAGGGAACCAGTCCAACAAGTTAAATGCTAGAGAGAAGAGACCAACTCCGCTGGGGTGAAATCAAACTCTACTGAGGGAAACATCCTTGATGGCCTACCAGAGTAGACTCTTCTGGGGAACACAAGACTCGGCTGGGGAAACTCCCTGGACGGACTTCCAGACAACTCCACCTTGTTGGGGGAAACACCAAACACTCCACTCAGTGGGGAATCAAGAACAACATTGACAGCTCCACTCTTCTTGGAAGGGACTTCCACCCTGTTGGGGATGTACAGGTAACAACCCGCCATGCCGGGGAATATCATAGACTTCTGATGAGAACTCCATTCTACTAGGGAATGGATCACTCTCGGCTTAACCATCTGCCCTGCCGAAGGAATCAGCGCTAAACTCTGCTCGAGGAAGAAAAACCTGAATACCGATATTACTGGGAAGAAACCACAACATCGACTCCGTTGGGAATGAACATCAAGGACGTCGACTTTGCTGGAGAATAATACTGAATTGAAACCCACCCTGCCACCGAGGGAATATCCTTCAACCTTACTCTGCTGGGAATATGCTGAGAACAAATCCACCCTATTGGGAATCAGTCTTTGTAGGGAGACAAAACTTCATTTTGCCGGAGATATGCTACACCTCCGCTGGCGACAACATTCCTGACTTGATAACAAGATTCTGTGGGGAAGACAAAATCTCTGCTAGGGGCACAAACATCTTCATTAAACAAAATGCCTAACTGAAATCTACCTGAAGTAGTCGACCATCACAAACTTGCTGGGATGCATGAATCCACTTAAATTGGGAGGTACAACTCTGAACTCCTGCTAGGGGAGAAATGAATCATTCTGTATTACAATTTCACCATCGTGGAGAAACACTCTACTGGGGAGAGCTGCCATCCTGCAACAAAACAAAAGAATTCCCCACATGCGAAATGGTTACCTTAGTTACCATCCATGACACTTGTCGCTCAAGCAAAGTCATTGCTTTCGTTACGCTCTATAAAGCCTCATGTTTTCACCTGTAATGTTTATCAAAACATCAGACGTTTTTTTGCAAACAAAACACTAAAAGTAAAAAAAAGAAAAGGAAAGCTCTTTGACTGAAGTGAATACTTTATTGGTAAAAGGCCTGTAAATAGGCAAATTACAATTCTGAAGCAATTCTTGAAAAGAGGTAATTGCGCAAAAACAAAAGAAAATATACAAATGTCGGCAATGTGGAAACGGACAACCACCAGGTGTCAATTCAGCTATGACCTGTATGTCCTCGATGTTCCCCGTGTTTCGCCTTCTGAAAAGACTGACTGGACTGATTCCTTTCCTTCGGGATAACTGCTCACAAGCTTACAGATCGAACACAAACCGCAGCCGTTTGCTTTCAAATCCATAAATTTTTCCTGGATCGCCCTTTTGGGTTTTCAATCCACCAGGATACCCATTTTTTCCAAAGTCGCCTTTCCAGGTTTTCAACTTTACGGGTTTATCATCTTTTCTTTTATCCCTAATTTTTGCCTAAGCCCTTTCTTTTATGGTTCGCCGGGATGCCCCATTTTTTCCCGGACCTTTTCTTTTTCTATCCAGCGGGTCTCTTTTAGGCAAAGTATTTTTCAACCACGTCTGCGTTCATAGGGGACGAAAAATCTTCACCATCCATGGTAGATAGTAATAAGGCACCACCAGAGAAAACCTTTGTTACCACATATGGACCTTGTTAATTGGGAGTCCATTTTCCCCTGTGATCTGTCTGAGGAGGAAGGATTCTTTTCAACACCAAATTACCTGTCTGAAAGAACCGAGGAAACACTTTCTGATCAAAGGCTTTCTTCATCCTACTCTGATACAACCGGCCATGAGCAATGGCTGCCAATCTCTTCTCGTCAATCAAGCTCAGTTGATTCAACCTGGTCTGCACCCATTCAGCTTTGTCAAGCTTCACATCCGACAGTACCCTCAAAGAAGGAATCTCAACTTCTAATGGTAGGACTGCTTCCGTACCATACACCAGTGAGAAAGGAGTTGCCACGGTTGGCGTACGCACCGAAGTACGATAACCGTGAAGAGCGAAGGGCAACATCTCGTGCCAATCCTTATAGGTTACAACCATCTTCTGCATAATATTCTTGATATTCTTGTTCGTTGCCTCAATAGCGCCATTCATCTTCAGACAATATGGAGAAGAGTTGTGATGCTCAATCTTGAAACTCTGGCATCGTTCCTTCATTATCTTGTTATTCAAATTTGAACCATTATCAGTAATGATTCTCTCCGGAATTCAATGACGACAAATAATGTCCTTCTTTATGAATCGGGCGACCACCTGCTTCGTGACATTGGCAAAGGAAGTTGCTTCTACCCACTTTGTAAAGTAATCAATTGCAACTAGAATAAATCAATGTTCATTAGAAGCAGTCGGCTCAATCTTTCTGATCATATAGATTCCCCACATAGAAAAAGGCCACGAAGACGTTGTCGCTACGCGAAAAATGACACAGAGTCGCCACCGAATTTTATTTATCCCAAGAAGGGAAAGGGAAATAGCGATAAAACCTTTGGGAAAAGAGTGTGGTCATCGCAACCAAGTCTTAGGATTCGGGAGTCGGTTATGCGAGGGGAAGGTATTAGCACCCCCTCGCATCCATCGTACTCGATGGGAACCTCCTAGGTTATTTGGCATGAACGGGTGTTTTGTTCTAAGAGTTTGCTTGTTTAAAGAAAAGAGGGGTTGGTTTATTTATTTTAATGCTCGCCAAGGATTGTGGCCCTTGTGCCTACGTATCTTCACTTAAAAGAAGTGAAGAATCAGAGCTCCGTAGTTCGGAGACTTACGAAATTGTTGTTTGTTGGTTGATTTTATACCTTGAAAAAGGGTTTTTTGATTGAAGCCCTAAGGCGAAAATAAGTTTGATGAGTTGATCTTATTTTTAAGTTTCTTAAGAGAAATTGTTCTTGATTAGGATTATACACAAAAGACTTTGGATAGAAATGAATGTTTCGAATAACCAAGTCGAGCGCCTTGTATTCAAAACATTCGGAACGAGTGTAGGAGGACTCCATCCTCATTCCTTTTCCACCACTTTAAAGTTCATAGTGCATGATTCTAATCGTTTATATTATTGTGTTTTGGATTTTTATGAGAAAAGAGAAACACTTGACGTTGGATCAAGATTTATTGTTTGTAAAAGTATTTGAGGTGATTCGAACAAGGTCGATGGCGGACGCACAAGGCGGCCGACTTACAAGGGATAAAAATGGCTCGATAAAATCGAGAGTTTACTCTTGAAAATAGTTTTTGGAATCAAAAGTCACCAAGGACAATAGCAACATTCATACTAAAATCATACAACATATGGGGTTAGTCGGCTAAAAAAAATCGAGACATGCAATAAAAACGGTGCCATCAAGGAGTTCGCTGTGCGAACACCTTGAGAAAAAATTTTTTGGAGGTAAAAATAACAAAAATAAGTGGAAAACAGTGGGGTAACACGGGTGGCCGTGTTGTATGACACGGCCCGTGTCATAGGGTACCTGCAATGTGAGTTTTTAGGGCATGACAGAGGTGCAACACGGGTGGCCGTGTTGTGTGACACGACCCGTGTTGTAAAGTCTGGGTGAAAAATGATTTTTTAGGGCAAACACAGGTGCAACACGGGTGGCCGTGTTGTGTGACACGACCCGTGTTGTGAAGCCTGGGGTTTTTGGATGTTGAAACCTCAAACAGAGGTGCAACACTGGTGGCCGTGTTGTGTGACACGGCCCGTGTTGGGCGACACGGGTGGCCGTGTTGTGGGACACGGCCCGTGTCAGGCTACCAGAGTGAAAAACCTAACTTTTTCTATGTTTTTTCTTTCGTTTTTGTGGTTTCTTAAGAACGGTTTCTTGTTCCCTTTGGAACCTTACATGAAACATACAATACAACAATACATAAAAGAGTAAACAAAATAAATGTAAGAGCAAAAAATAAAGGGAGAAAGGTTGGAGGAAATGGATACCCGAGAGCTTTGTATCCTTCTTGCAAGTCCTCCTTGGTCTTAGTTGAAAGTACTTCACTCCTCTTCACTCTATGTTGTGAAGGTTTTGTTTCTCAATGATCCTCTTGGTTCTATATCACTCTCTTTTTCTGGTTTGCAAAGCTTCCTATTTTTCTGGTTTTTAGGGTATTGTTTGCTCTCTCTATTTTCTGGTTTTGCAAGTGTGTGTAGAATGAATCTTGAATGAATGAAGAGTGATCCCTTTTTGTTTACAACCCCCTCCTCTTATCTCAGCTCCTCTAGGGTTTTCACTTCTCCCCACATATTAGATTTTTCATGGAGTGGTGTCTCTTACCACCTTTTCTCATGCCACTCTCTTTCTTTCCATTTCCATGCAAGAGATATGTTGCATTTTGCCTATGCTGTTTTTCTGCAGCACCTTGTGCCTTGCACCCATTTTGTTAGTTTGTGTTTGGACAGCTCCTCTTGGTCAAAGCTACTACCTCTTGACAGCATTTTGAAATCTGCTATTTAGATGCATTGTCACATGTTATTCCCTGGGTCTTGTGACATGTGATCTTGTGACATGAAGAAATTTGTCACCTCTTGCATGGGACTGTTTTGCCATGATTAAACATGCATATTCTTGGTCTTAAAACATTCCAATCTTGATTTAATCCTTGCATGTTTCTTGGATGTTTGTAAACATAATGTAGACTTGGTGTGGTATTACCATAACATGAATTTGACTAGAGAATTGAATGAAGTATTAGAAATAAATTAATTTCTAAACATTACTTAGAGTTGGAAATCTTGCAACAAATTACATTCTTGTAATGTCATAAAACTTCTCTTTGTAATATTCTTGCCTTTAATCTTGAATTCATGATGAATTTACTTAGAACCATTAAGCTTGAAATGGATGAAGTCTTGAATTATGGACTTGTAATCTTGACTCATGCTTTGCAAAATTGAACTCCACTTGATCAAGAATTTAAAACAAAATTGGATGAAGCAATCTTGAATTATACCTTGCATTTCATGGTCATTAGGAATATATCTTGAATATCCTAATATTTTGTCAAGTAACTTCTCTTTGAAGAAATCTATAAGAGTAGACTTTCCAATTTAGATCAAACTTTAGATAATGAAACTTTTCTTCCATGTAGTCCAAGATAGACAAGTTATCTCATTTGAAAATGAAAAATGACAAATCGACCCAATCCGTACCCACATGCCCGATATGCAATAAAATGATGTATGATATGGCGAATGTAGGGTATAAAGGCTAAAGGCGAAAATGAGGGTGTGACAGCTGCCCCTATTTAATCCTTTTGGACCTGAATGTCTGGAGTGTAGAGGTGCTCGAACATTCATGGTAGAAGAGGATTAAATACTAGAATACCCGGGATTTTCCACTGGAGATGTATGGTGTGAAAGTAAACAGTCAACGATATGGCTTGAAAAAGGTTTCTTGTTATTGGAGAAGGGGTATGAGGGATATAATGATATGCTTGAGATGCAATGCAGAATGAACATGAGTGCTTTGCCAGCCAGAAGAGGAGGCTCCTCGTAATATGGAAACATAATTGGTCAAGAGATATTCCTTATATAAAAGATAGAGAAGACTCAAGAGATGGAAATGTGAGATATTCCTTCCACGAAAGAGAGAAAGGACTCTAGAGATAGCAATGAGATGTTCCTTCTATGAAAGGTAGAGAGGACTCTAGAAACTGGTTTTTCCTCTTACAAAAGGCAAGGAGGACTCCCGAACAAAAGGTCTGGAGAAAATGTTTTCTTCTACAAAAAGTAGAGGAGACTCCAAGACAAAAGGTCTGAAGACAGTATTCCTTCTACAAAAGGTAGAGGCGACTCGCTTGGAAGAATACGATCGTATTTCCTTCTGTCACGGCAGAAAGGACTCCAGAACAAAAGGTTAGGAGAAAATGTTCCTTCTACAAAAGGTAGAGAGGATTCCTGAACAAAAGGTTAGGAAAAAAATTCCTTATACAAAAGGTAGATAGGAAACTCCCTTAGGAGGGGATGATCGTATTTTCTTCTGCGAAAAGCAGAAAATATTCCTAAACAAAAGGTTAGGAGAAATATTCCTTCTACAAAAGGTAGGTAAGATACTTACGAAAGGTAAGCTGACAAGAACCTGTACAAAAGGTACGAGAGGTCTTATTGAAGGTAAGTTGAATTTGTTGCGAAAGGCAAGGCAGGGATATTTCGAAAAGACTCACAAAAGGTAAGTTGAGGGTAATAACCATCCTTCTGCAAAAGGTAGAGGAAATTGTATAGGGTATTAGAACATCATTCAATCTCACAGGCACAACGGCGGAGATGATATTCCTTAAGTATGGCGACCATTCAGTTCTTGGCCACATAGGCATCAAGCGTCCAAATAGGTCGAAGATACCCAAAACAAAGTTTTGTCGCATGTAAAAGACAGCGGGAAACGCTTACAAAAGGGAAGCGAAGGGAAAAGATTTCACGCAAAAGGCAATGAAATCCCTTACGAAAGGTAAGGTGATAAGACAATCTCATGTAAGGCTCAAAAGGACTTACAAAAGGTAAGTGAATGGATAAACACTCCAAAAGGATCCTTCCAGGATTTCCACAGGAAATTCGCATCTTTGAGAATGAATGGCTAAGCACATGTAATGATGCAGTATGTATGCAAAAATGTCAGGGACGTAAGGACGTGAAGGTTAGGGGCGATAATTTATGCCAAGTGATTGGGCTTTGATTTGGGGCGTCGAGTTTTGACTTCCCAACATCCTCGTGACGAAATTTCGATTATCTCCAGATGGTCTTATCAGACAAGCTGTGCTGGCCAGTCAGGTTGCCCTTGATTTGGTCAAGTTCCCGACGAACTTTATGATCAGACGATGCTTAGGGTACACGTGCGCCTACTAGAGATCGCTTTTATCCTTCATACACCTAGGTCGAAGAGCAAATTTATGCTTTCTTTTGTTATTATTATCGTTATCCCATAATTTTCAATGCAATATTTATTAAGAATGAAAATTCCACTTTTTGCAAACATAGAAGAAAATAAATGTGACACACGAATTGATGAAAGAGATTTTTTTATTGATGATAAAGTGACCCATAAATGGGTATTTTTACATAAGGATACAATTCCTAAAAGAGGTAATTGCAAAAAAATATGAAAAAAAGCACAGTGGCAATATGAAAAAGATCGGATTTCCACTGAGTTCCAATTCCGCTATGATCCCTATGGCCTTGAAGCTTCTCGTACATTGCCTCTGAGGAAGGTGGATGGATTGATCTTCCCCATGTGTAGTTCTCCTTATTCGGATGATGAGCTCACAGACTTTTCGCAGACCTCAGTTTTTTCTTTTTTAGGTCCCTAACTTTTGCCTAGACCTTCCTTTCAGGTTTTCAGTCTACCGGGATACCCATTTTTTTGCCTAAGTTGCCCCTAAGGGTTTTCAACTTATCGGGTATTATTATTATTTTTTATTTTTAACCCTAATTTTTGCCAGGACTTTTTCTTTTTGTTGTCCACCGGGTCTGCTGTCAAGCGTAGTATTTTTTGACTGCGTCTGCGTTTACAGGGGATGACAGATCTTCACCGTCCATGTTGGATAATATCAAGGACCCTCCAGAGAAAACCTTCTTTACAACATATGAACCCTCATAGTTAGGTGTCCATTTGCCCCTTGGGTATGTGTGGATTGGCAGAATCTTTCTCAATACCAAGTCTCCCACTTCGAAATCTCGAGGACGAACTTTCTTGTCAAACGCCCTTTTCAACCGCTTTTGGTAAATCTGGCCATGGCATATGGCTGCCATGCGCTTTTCATCAATAAGATTAAGTTGATCAAATCTCGATTGCACCCATTCGGCTTCATCAAGCTTGACATCTGTTAGAATTCTCAGGGAAGGGATTTCTACCTCGACAGGGAGTACCGCATCCATGCCATACACAAGAGAAAATGGAGTTGCCCCAGTTGAAGTGTGCACTGAAGTGCGATAGCCATGTAAAGCAAATGGTAGCATTTCATGCCAATCTTTATATGTTTTCACCATTTTCTGAACAATCTTCTCAATGTTTTTGTTCGCTGCTTCAACGGCGCCGTTCATCTTCGGGCGATATGGTGACGAATTGTGGTGATCGATCTTGAAACTTTCATACAATTCCTTCATCATCTTGTTATTGAGGTTTGAACCATTGTCAGTAATGATTTTATTTGGGACCCCATAACGACAAATGATTTCCTTTTTGATAAAACGAGTGACCACTTGTTTGGTGACATTGGCATAAGATGCGGCTTCTACCCATTTAGTAAAGTAGTCAATGGCCACTAAGATGAAACGATGTTCGTTTGAAGCAGTTGGCTCGATGCGTCCGATCACATCTATGCCCCACATGACGAAAGGCCAAGGCGACGTCAAGACATTCAGAGGAACTGGCGGCACATGTATCCTATCTGCATAGATTTGGCATTTGTGGCATGTTTGCACGTGACGATAGCAATCAGTTTCCATCGTCAACCAGTAATAACCAGCTCTCAAAATCTTCTTAACCATCGTGTGTCCACTGGAATGTATACCAAAAGATCCTTCATGGATTTCGTTTATGATCCGGTCGGCTTCGTGTCTATCCACGCATCTGAGCAAGACCGAGTCATAGTTTCGCTTGTAAAGCACATCTCCACTAAGAAGAATTTGGACGAAAGCCTTCTTAAATACTTCTTGTCTGTGATGGAAACATTTTATGGATACTCTTGCTTTTCTAGATATCTTTTGATATCATAGAACCAAGGTTGATCATCGGTTTCTAACTCTGCTTCCAGGCAGTGAGCAGGCTCATCAAGATATTCAATACGGATAGAGGGTGCCTCATTTTTCCATTTAACTTTGAACATGGATGACAACGTGGCAAGAGCGTCTGCCAATTGATTGCTTTCTCTAGGAATGTGATTGAAAGTAATCTCATCAAAGTATGGGATTAACTTTAAGACGTGATCCCGATATGGCACTAATTTGCTGTCACGTGCTTCCCAATCGCCTCTGACTTGGCTGATGACTAGAGCTGAGTCTCCATACACTCCCAGAATCTTGATTCTATGGTCAATTGCGGCTTCAATCCCGAAGATACATGCTTCATATTCTGCCATATTATTGGTGTATTCGAAATATAATCTTGCGATGAATGGAATGTGGAAACCGGTAGGAGAGGTGAGGATTGCCCCTATCCCATTGCCTTGAGCATTTGCGGCACCATCGAACACGAGCGTCCATCACGATCCTGGTTCGGGTCCTTCGTCTAGGCCTGGTGTTTCGTAGTCTCTGACAAACATGATATCTTCATCAGGGAAGTCAAAACGCATCGGCTAGTAATCTTCCACGGGTTGGTGGGCAAGGTAGTCATTTAACACACTCCCTTTGATAGCTTTTTGCGAGACGTACTGAATGTCATATTCTGTCAGTACCATTTGCCAACGAGCTACTCGTCCGGTGAGAGCAGGCTTCTCGAAGATGTACTTGACTGGATCCATCTTTGATATCAGCAATATGGTATGGGTCAGCATATACTGCCTTAAGCGTTTGGCAGCCCATGCGAGTGCACAACAGGTCTTCTCCAACACTGAGTATCTCGTTTCATAGTCAGTAAACTTTTTGCTTAGGTAGTAGATAGCATGCTCCTTTCTACCTGTTTCGTCATGCTGCCCCAACACGCATCCCATGGATCCTTCTAGAACGGTCAAGTACATGATGAGAGGTCTTCCTGGCACGGGAGGCACCAAAATCGGTGGTTCTTGCAGATATTCCTTTATTTTCTCAAATGCTTTTTGGCAATTGTTATTCCACACGATTGCTTGATCTTTGCGAAGCAGCTTGGATATTAGCTCACAGGTAGCTGTTAGGTGAGATATGAATCTGGAAATGTAGTTTAATCTCCCTAAGAAACCACGAACCTCCTTCTCGGTTCTTGGAGCTGGCATATCTTGGATAGCTTTTACTTTGTCAGGATCGACTTCAATCCCTTTTTGGCTCACGATAAAACCTAGCAATTTACCAGATCTTACCCCAAAGGTACATTTGTTTGGATTGAGCCTTAGCCTAGCAAACAACTTTTCCAAGTGGATGAGATGTTCCTCTTCAGTTTAGGATTTTGCGATCATATCGTCTACATAGCATTCAATCTCTTTATGTATCATGTCATGAAAGACAGTCACCATTGCTCGTTGATATGTCGCGCCAGCATTCTTCAGACCAAATGGCATAACCTTATAGCAGAAGGTTCCCCAAGGGGTAATGAAGGTAGTCTTCTCCATATCCTCTGGAGCCATTTTGATTTGGTTGTATCCGGAGAAACCATCCATGAAGGAGAACACAGAGAATTGGGCCGTATTATCCACTAACACATCAATATATGGTAGCGGAAAATCATCTTTTGGGCTGGCTCTATTTAAGTCTTTGTAGTCAACGCACATCCGCACCTTACCTCCTTTTTTAGGCACAGGTACAATGTTGGCGACCCATTTAGGGTATTTTGATACTGCCAAGAATCTGGCATCAAGCTGCTTTTGTACTTCCTCCTTAATCTTCAGGGCCATGTCAGGTCGAGTTCGTCTCATCTTCTGCTTTACCGGCGGACAATCTTCCTTGAGCGGCAATTTGTGCACCACGATATCTGAATCCAATCCGGGCATGTCTTGGTATGACCAGGCAAACACATCTGCATACACGCGTAGGAGCTCGATCAGTCTTCTCTTCACACCTTCTTCTAGGGCAGCGCCTACCTTGACCTCTTTCCTGTTCTCTTTGGTTCCAAGATTGGCAACTTCCAATGACTCCTGATGCGGCTGGATGATCTTTGATTCCTGCTTCAATAGTCTGGCTAACTCCTCGGGGAGTTCACAATCTTCTTCACAATCCTCGTCGGCGTGGTAGATTGGATTATCAAAGTCATATAGAACCGTAGCAGTATCGTTATCAATGGAATCCGGGGTGGATCTGCATGATTGGTGATTTTATGCTTTATTTTCAGGAGATGGAAAAGAAACATGCAAGAAAACATTGCCATTTATTTATGCAAAAAGTAAAAAAGAAAGACAGGGAACACAATTGAATGCAAAGAGGTTCATTTCATTCATGATAAACATTATTTGAAAACATGGGGGCCCTACAAAATAATCCTTACGCCTTGGGCAGAGCATAGGATTTGAAAGCAGAACAAGGAAAATTACTCTTCAACAAGGGTGACCTCCGGTATTTCCGTAATGGTCCAATTGTTAAGTTGTTGGTTTGGCGCCTTTGGGTACACCATGCAGACTTCCTTTAATGCATCATCTTCAGCTTCCACAACGGCCACTTGATCATCCACCATATGTCCACCACTAACAAAGGAAAGTGGAGAAATGAACCTTTTGCCTTTGTCAATGGTTGTCTTCTGCTGATCTTTGTGATTGCCTGGGTAACCCAAACCAGTTCTGTTTTTGTTGACGGGTAGCTCCAGCACTCTTCCCCAACCTTCGGGGTGACCGGCCTCAATTACGGTCCTTGCGTCCTTCCAAGTAATCATGGGGGGTCCTGCCCTTTCTAATTTCTTTTCCTCCTTCTTAGCAGGGATCATTTCTACACTTATCACATCAAACGCTTGAAAAGGGGTCTCATGAACTTCCCCTCCCACTTCAATATAACGGAATGAAGACAGATGGCTTACTAGCATATCCTCCTCTCCCTTGATGACGGCAAGTTGGTTATTGACCATGAACTTTAGCCTTTGGTGAAGAGTGAACGTTACAGCACCGGCCACATGAATCCATGGACGACCTAGTAGGCAACTGTATGCCGGGTAGATATCCATCACATAGAATTTGATAATGAAAGCGTGAGGTCCTATTTTGATGGGGAGATCAACTTCCCCTATCACGGTCCTTCTTGCCCCATCGAAAGCTTTCACTATCACTGAACTGGGTTTCATCATTAATCCTTCAATGGTCAGCTTGGCCAATGAATTATTTGGTAAAACATTTAAGGATGACCCAGTATCTACTAATACTCTCGACAACACAACATCCACACATTCAATGGAGATGTGCAAAGCCTTATTATGGTTCTTCCCCTCGGGGGGCAACTCTCCCTCATTAAAGCTCAGAATATGTGCGGAGGCAATGTTTGATACCACTCCTTCAAATTGTACAACGGATATTTCTTGAGGAACATGAGCAGTCTTCAAGAACTTGATCAATGACTCCTAATGGACAGGAGAGCACATTAGCAATGACAACATGGAAATCTTTGAAGGTGTTTGGTTGAGCTGGTCCACCACCTTATAATCGCTTTTTCGAATGATTCGTAAGAATTCTTTGACATCTTCATTGGAACCCCTTTTTTGAGTAGAAGTCTGCCCCTGCTCAATCATTGGCTGCTTTTCACTTGTACCGTTTGGTGGTGGTACGGGCGCAAAAATTCTCCCACTTCTGGTTATTCCACCGGTCCCAACCATGTTCTCTACAGGATTATCAACTTTCACAGCATCCTCTTCCACCTTCTGCCCATTAATGTAAACAGTTGGCTCATATTTCCAAGGGACAGCCTTGGTGCTCTCAAAAGGGAAAGGAGCAGGTGTAGATATCACTAATGGAGCAAGTGAAGGTGGGGATAACGGAATCTCTAGTTGGTCATATGGTATTTGCAATGGTTCACGAACTTGATTGTATGGGGTCTGAACAGAATGCCAATCATAATCACATGGGATTTCCAAGGGCGCACGAGGCTGGTCACATGGAATGGTCAGCGGTGTAACATCATATGGGATTTGTAGTGGAACTTGGGTAGGATACCAATCTTCATCGTACGGAATTGTTAAAGGTACACGGTTTTGACCATACAAATTGTTCAACAGTTCTTCATCATAAGCAAACTCCATTGGATCATAGGGAATATCAAGAGTGGCCACTTCTTCAGCACTAGACATCTGTTCTATCAGTATGACACCTTGATCTAACAAATTTTGGATGCCCATCTTCAATTCACGACAGTTTTGGGGATCTTTCAAACAGTGTTGGCAATCCTCGGCACATCCTGGGACAATATTCTTCATTAACAATTGTTCTTTAACAACAGCAAAGGGGGTTTTTATTTTATCAACTTCTGATACCAACTTCTTTCCTTTAGATTCTTCAACCATGTTTGTGGCATGGTGCGGCATTGGATTTTTAGTCACGTTGGGAGTGTTCTTTGTGAAATTAATGGCTTTTGAATCAATGAGATCTTGTACCACATATTTCAAAGTTTTGCAGTTTTCAATGTTATGTCCGGGAGCTCCAGAATGGAATTCGCAACGGGCATTTGCATCATAGCCGGGAGGTAGAACAGCTGGAGGAGCCTTCATTTCTATTAACTGCACCAATGAACCCCTAAGCAAGAGCGAAAGCAACCTAGCGTACGTTGTCGGAATAGGATCAAATTTTTTCTCAGGTCTCCTTTGTCTTGGCGGACCTTGATAATAGTTTTGACGTTGTTGTTGATAGGGAGCTTGAGCATCCGGTTGACTTGCGGGTATGGAGAGAGGCTGATTTGGAGTAACTGCGGCCACATGATGATAAGAGCCTTGGTATGCTTTGGCCTTCCCTTTGTCCATAAAAGCAGCGCTCGTTTCACCTTCCCTTTTCCTTGCAAAACCTTGGTAGGGCTTCTTAGAAGCTCCATCAGCAATTTGAATCTTTCCAATCTTTATCATATTCTCTATCCTCTCACCAACCATCACTAAATCTGAGAACATAGTAGATGTGCATCCCGCCAAACGTTCTAAGAAAGGACCTTGAAGAGTCCCCATGAACATATCGGTCAATTCTCTTTCAAGAAGAGGAGGCTGGACTCTAGCAGCTAAGTCCCTCCACCTTTGAGCATAGTCCTTGAACGCTTCACCAGATTTCTGGGTCAAGCCTTGGAGTTGTGTGCGATTGGGTGCCATATCAGAGTTGTATTGGTAGTGTTTCAGAAATGCCTCGGCTAACTCTTTCCAAGTCTTGATGTGCGTACCTTCTAACTGCATGTACCATTCAAGGGAAGCTCCACTGAGGCTATCTTGAAAGAAATGCATTAGTAGTTTTTCATCATCAGAGTAGGCAGCCATCTTCCTATAATAAGATCGGATGTGAGTTCGGGGACAGCTTGTCCCTTTGTATTTTTCAAAGTCAGGGACTTTGAACTTGAGCGGAATCTTAACACCGGGTACCAAACACATATCCGCAGCCTCTAACCCAAAAGTGCTTGGGCCTTGTATTCCTTTGATCGTCTCTTTCAAGGCGAGTACCTTCTTTTCCAAGTCAGTAGTTGGTGCTCCAGAGCCGTCTGCAGCCAATTCATTGTGAGAGTTGTAGAAACCTTCGTGATCGTCAAAGTGGATTAGAGGGGTAGTCGTACCACTACGAGGAATAGGGATTGCACCTGCGCCAGCAGGAGTAGGGATCGGGCCACCAGGAACGGGGATTGCGTTTGTAGGAGTAGGAATGACATTGTCAGGAGTGGGAGTTGAGCCTACAGTAGTAGGGACTGGAGTGTTGGCAGCGTTTCTCTCCATAGCTTGCTTCAACTCTTCTTGTCCTTTAGCCATAGCCTGGATGACTTCCATCAACTGGCCCATCTGAGTCTTCATGTGGGTCATCTCGTCTCTGAAGGCGGCTTGGGTCTGTTCAATTTGATCCATCAGTAATCTTTGCTTGCCATGAGTGTAGTAGGGATGTTGGGAAGTCAGCTTGTTTACTGCGAATGGAGGTCAAGTTTTTTGTAAGTTTTTGGTTTTGTTTTTATGAATGCGACATGATGCGTATGTAATGCATATGAACAATGTTATGCGCAAAGCTCTTAGTAACCTTGTTAGTTATTGTTGAGAATATAAACATTTTCCATCGCAATTAATCAGAAGAAACATAATAGAACAAACTCTCATTTCATTAAGGCTCGAAGCCAAGTTCAAATACAAAATACAAAAGATACACTTCTTAAGAAAATTACAAATCAACTCTAAATGTGACTCCTTGGGCTCTACGAACAGCCTTTAAATCTATAACAAGTTCCCCCATTGTTTCCTTGCAAAACTTCACAAAGTCGAACACAGGGACAGGAGTGTTTTCAGGAGTCATCACTAGATCGGCTACCTTCAATCTTTCAGGGATCTGCTGAAGCACAAAGTTGCAGAATCCCGCCAAGTTTATGAATTTGTCCTTCCACTCCTCATAGAGAATTTGGAGATCATGGATGACGTCATCTCTCTGAAGTACCGCAGCTTCTGCCTGACGACAACTTTCTTCCCAATAATGGCAGTTGTCCTTTAACTCTAGATATAGCTCTACCCAATTGGTACTCTACTTGCACGAAGTCTCGCTGTGCATTCTCCTTTTCCAATAGCTCACGAGCTAATTGATCTTTGCAGCCTTTCATAATGCCTTTCAACTTGTGAATCTGAGCTTCAAAGTTTTCCCTTTCATCTTTCTTCATCTGGGTCGCTATTCTCACATCATTTTCTAAGTCTCTGACCTTTCGCCACACTTGGTCCAATTTTTCATTTTGGTGATCCAAGTCGGCGTTGGCGTTTCTGAGAGCTCCACCGACCCATTCTTTCTTTCCTTTCTCTTCCCTAGCCCTTTTCTTGCTATCCTCGAACTTTTCTTTCAAATCTTTGCTTTTGTCTTCCCAAGCTTCGCTTTTCTGCTTAGTCTCGTTGAGTCGAATTCGAAGCTGAGTGTTCTCATCTTCAAGTTCTTGGATCTTAGCCTTAAGTTTCTCCATATCTTCGGGTAAGATAGGCTCGGGTTCAGAATGAAATGGGAAAACAGATGCATCAAAGATAAAAGGTAATCTGACCTCTTTCACTCTCTCTTTCACCCATTTGACATAAGGTTCACGATCAAGGATGTTCTTCCGCCCATTGTCTGGATTGCTTCTTTGGATGTTTACCCATGCTCTTCTTGCTCTTCATACAGACGGATCACTTGGATCGGCCGTATTAACAAGGAATGTCACCAAATCTTCTTCCTTAGGAGGGCTATCCATGGAGTGTCCAAACTGTCTCTCGAGTAACACCGGGTTGTAATTGATGCAACCTCGCGTCCCCACAAGAGGCACGTTAGGAAATTCTCCATAAGAAAAGATAATATCTTTGGTTTCCCATTCCCTCTTGTACCATGTGATGGAACTAGCGGTGAGTGAAGCGAATCTTTGAGGCCATGAGAGTTCCTTGGAAGCAAAAGGACCTTTTTCGGGTATGTGGGTCCTTAGCCTCTTATGCAGGAGCGGGGCGCAACAAAGGAACATTCCACCTCCTTTTGTATGTCTTATATGGAGTGTGTGGTAGAAGTCACCTAGGAGGAAAGGCACAGGGTTCTTGGTCAAGAAGATTTCCACTGCTACTTGGTCCATAAAATTTTCCCCATTTGGAAACATCACAATTCCATAGACTCAGAGCGCCAGAATTGAACCACATATTTCCCATTTCTCTTCCTTGGCATACTTCCACGCTTGTTCTTCCAAGAATTTCCTCGATAAACCCCTAGCTCCTTTGGGTGCCCAATTGGCTATCACATCTGATGTGGGAATCCCTAAGGTAGAAGCCACTTTCTTCAAAGTGAACTCTTCTTCGAGCTTGGGAAAAGGATTGCGATCTTTGATGTAGAGGTTCAAAATCTTCTCAAATTCTTCCAAAGTAGGAGCTATCTGAAAATCGGCGAAGGTGAAACAACGGAAAGACGTGTCATAGTACTGAGCCAAAGCTGTGAGAGCTTCAAACTCCACCTTCTCTGTCAACAGATCCAAAATTCTCCCATAAGAAGAGTGAAATTTGTTGTGCTTGATGGGAGTGATCTTGGCATTTAGAGCTTTTAGACTGTCTATTGAAGGATCTTTGTATTTGAAAGTGAAAGTGCTCTTTCTGTCGGTTTTCTTGTTTAGCTTCATTGTTCCTAAATTCACATTCATCATGACTGCTTCTGAAAAATGCTTATATCTGTAACAAGAACAAGACACTAAGAGCTTTATTTTTTTTATGAAGTATGTATGTATGAACAGATGCAGAATTCGAGCATATGGGTTCATAAGTCCGTGGTATGGATGTGGTCGATACTGTTTGTTTTATGGAAAAGGTTCTCACAAGGTGTGATCTAGGGTTTAAAAGGGATCCCAAAATCATGGATTCACATGACTGTTCATCATACATGACATGAATCTCTTTTGGGTGAGGTCCTCGTATCGACCCACATGAGAAGAACTTCTCGGGGGCCCATACTACGAGACACGTCGACATTGGGTTCTAGACAAGGATTTCAGAGTCACGGACTTTCTTGACTGTTTGTTACGTATGTCATTCATTGCCAGGAAACAACTCCATCAAGAAAGTCTCTTCTGAACTAGGTCTTCGTATCGATCCACACGAGAAGAGCTTCTCGAGGACCCATACTACGCGACCATCAATCTTAGTTGGCCAAAGGTTTAGGGTTCTAAAAGGTCCTTAGAGTAATGGATTCTTGAGAAAACATTGATCAAACACGCCAAGAGCTTGACGGTTCTCATCATTCTCAAATGAATCTACTCTAAGCGAGGTTCTTGTATCGACTATCACGAGATGAGCATCTCGGAAGCCCATACTACTCAACCTTTCCTATCTCAATTTTAACACTCTAGACTCGGGTATAGAGTCTTTCCCTCAAGGTTTGCCACCAAAGTTTTCAATCCATACCAAGAACCAATGAAGCCAAACACGGTGAGATACAATTGAAAAAACAAGGAAAGCGATAAACAAGCAAAAAGGAAAGAACCCAAACACGCAAAAACAACCTTGGTTAGGCTTGACTCGCTTAGGAAAAAGTCCCCAGCAGAGTCGCCAGCTGTCGCTACGCAAAAAATGACACAGAGTCGCCACCGGATTTTATTTATCCCAAGAAGGGAAAGGGAAATAGCGATAAAACCTTTGGGAAAAGAGCGTGGTCATCGCAACCAAGTCTTAGGGTTCGGGAGTCGGTTATGCGAGGGGAAGGTATTAGCACCCCCTCGCATCCATCGTACTCGATGGGAACCTCCTAGGTTATTTGGCGTGAACGGGTGTTTTGTTCTAAGAGTTTGTTTGTTTAAAGAAAAGAGGGGTTGGTTTATTTATTTTAATGCTCGCCAAGGATTGTGGCCCTTGTGCCTACGTATCTTCACTTAAAAGAAGTGAAGAATCAGAGCTCCGTAGTTCGGAGGCTTACGAAATTGTTGTTTGTTGGTTGAAGCCCTAAGGCGAAAATAAGTTTGATGAGTTGATGTTATTTTTAATTTTCTTAAGAGAAATTGTTCTTGATTAGGATTATACACAAAAGACTTTGGATAGAAATGAATGTTTCGAATAACCAAGTCGAGCGCCTTGTATTCAAAACATTCAGAACGAGTGTAGGAGGACTCCATTCTCATTCCTTTTCCACCACTTTAAAGTCCGTAGTGCATGATTCTAATCGTTTATATTATTGTGTTTTGGATTTTTATGAGAAAAGAGAACCACTTGACGTTGGATCAAGATTTATTGTTTGTAAAAGTATTTGAGGTGATACGAACAAGGTCAATGGCGGACGCACAAGGCGGCCGACTTACAAGGGTTAAAAATGGCTCGATAAAATCGAGAGTTTACTCTTGAAAATGGTTTTTGGAATCAAAAGTCACCAAGGACAATAGCAACATTCATACTAAAATCATACAACATATGGGATTAGTCGGCTAAAAAAATCGAGACATGCAATAAAAACGGTGCCATCGAGTTCGCCGTGCGAACTCCTTGAGAAAAATTTTTTTGGAGGTAAAAATAACAAAAATAAGTGGAAAACAATGGGGTAACACTGGTGGCCGTGTTGTATGACACGGCCCGTGTCATAGGGTACCTGCAATGTGAGTTTGTAGGGCATGATAGAGGTACAACACGGGTGGCTGTGTTGTGTGACACGGCCCGTGTTGTAAAGTCTGGGTGAAAAATGATTTTTTAGGGCAAACAGAGGTGCAACACGGGTGGTCGTGTTGTGTGACACGGCCCGTGTTGTGAAGCCTGGGGTTTTTGGATGTTGAAACCTCAAACAGAGGTGCAACACGGGTGGCCGTGTTGTGTGACACGGCCCGTGTTGGGCGACACGGGTGGCCGTGTTGTGGGACACAGCCCGTGTCAGGCTACCAGAGTGAAAAACCTAACTTTTTTAATGTTTTTTCTTTCGTTTTTGTGGTTTCTTAAGAATGGTTTCTTGTTCCCTTTGGAACCTTACATGAAACATACAATACAACAATACATAAAAGAGTATACAAAATGAATGTAAGAGCAAAAAATAAAGGGAGAAAGGTTGGAGGAAATGGATACCCAAGAGCTTTCTATCCTTCTTGCAAGTCCTCCTTGGTCTTAGTTGAAAGTACTTCACTCCTCTTCACTCTATGTTGTGAAGGTTTTGTTTCTCAATGATCCTCTTGGTTCTATATCACTCTCTTTTTCTGGTTTGCAAAGCTTCCTATTTTTATGGTTTTTAGGGTATTGTTTGCTCTCTCTATTTTCTGGTTTTGCAAGTGTGTGTAGAATGAATCTTGAATGAATGAAGAGTGATCCCTTTTTGTTTACAACCCCCTCCTCTTATCTCAGCTCCTCTAGGGTTTTCACTTCTCCCCACATATTAGATTTTTCATGGAGTGGTGTCTCTTACCACCTTTTCTCATGCCACTCTCTTTCTTTCCATTTCCATGCAAGAGCTATGCTGCATTTTTGCTGTTGCACTTTGCCTATGCTATTTTTCTGCAGCACCTTGTGCCTTGCACCCATTTTGTTGGTTTGTGTTTGGACAACTCCTCTTGGTCAAAGCTACTACCTCTTGACAGCATTTTGAAATCTGATATTTAGATGCATTGTCACATGTTATTCCCTTGGTCTTGTGACATGTGATCTTGTGACATGAAGAAATTTGTCACCTCTTGCATGGGACTGTTTTGCCATGATTAAACATGCATATTCTTGGTCTTAAAACATTCCAATCTTGATTTAATCCTTGCATGTTTCTTGGATGTTTGTAAACATAATGAAGACTTGGTGTGGTATTACTATAACATGAATTTGACTAAAGACTTGAATGAAGTATTAGAAATAAATTAATTTCTAAACATTACTTAGAGTTGGAAATCTTGCAACAAATTACATTCTTATAATGTCATAAAACTTCTCTTTGTAATATTCTTGCCTTTAATCTTGAATTCGTGATGAATTTCCTTAGAACCATTAAGCTTGAAATGGATGAAGTCTTGAATTATGGACTTGTAATCTTGACTCATGCTTTGTAAAATTGAACTCCACTTGATCAAGAATTTAAAACAAAATTGGATGAAGCAATCTTGAATTATGCCTTGCATTTCATGGTCATTAGGAATATATCTTGAATATCCTAATATTTTGTCAAGTAACTTCTCTTTGAAGAAATCTATAAGAGTAGACTTTCCAATTTAGGTTAAACTTTAGATAATGAACCTTTTCTTCCATGTAGTCCAAGATAGACAAGTTATCTCATTTGAAAATGAAAAATGACAAATCGACCCAATCCGTACCCACATGCCCGATATGCAATAAAATGATGTATATTATGGCGAATGTAGGGTATAAAGGCTAAAGGCGAAAATGAGGGTGTGACAGACGTTAACACATTCAGAGGAGTCGGTGGCACATAAACCTTATCAGCATAAATCTGGCATTTATGGCATTTTCTGGCGTATTTGAAGCAATCGGATTCCATATTCATTCAATAATACCCAGCTCTCAACAATTTTCTAGCCATTGCATGTCCACCGACATGAGTACCGAAAGAAACCTCGTGGACTTCCTCCATCAACAAGCTTGCTTCCAGTTCATCATCACGCTCACCATCTTTGTTTAGATAAAAATTACCGGCTAACCTCCTCAAAGTATTCTTATCTTTGCTAGATGCCCCAAATGGGTATTTTTAAGTCTTGAGAAAATGCTTGATATCAAAATAACAAGGCTTTCCATCTAATACCTTCTCAATAGAAAACACAAAAGCGGGTCTATCAAGACACATGATGGTTATAGCTGGAGTTTCATTCCAGTAATTCACTTTGTACATCGAGGCTAGCGTGGCCAAGGCATCCGCCATCTGATTCTCAGCTCTTGGAACATGATGGAACTTAATTCTATTGAAGAAAGGCAACAGTCTCCTTGCATAGTCCTTGTAAGGCACCAGGTTGACCTGACGAGTTTACCACTCTCCTTTGATTTGATTGACGACTAGCGCTAAATCGCCATACACATCTAGATTCTTGATCCTCAGCTCAATGGCCTCTTCTAAAACCATAATACAAGCTTCATACTCGGCTTCATTATTGGTGCATGCGAAATTCAATCGGGCAGTGAACGGTATATGAGAACCGTGAGGAGTAGTATTGATCGCACCGATTCCATTACCATATGAATTAACCGCTCCGTCGAAAACCAGTTTCCACTGAGATCAAATCTTAGGACCCTCGTCAAGCAAAGGCTCATCACAGTCTTTCATCTTCAAAAACATGACGTCTTCATATGGAAAATCAAACTTCATCGGCTGATAATCCTCAATCGGCTGTTCAGCGAGATATTCCGACAGAATGCTTCTTTTAATGGCTTTTTAGGAAACATACTGAATATCATACTCTGTCAAAACCATTTGCCATCGATCATCTGACTCTTGATAGGCACACCTAACAAATCAACATACTCATCTAGTGTGGGTGCGAGAATAAAGTCCTGGAAAGTAAAGCATCTCAGCGGAGGATCGTAGAACTGCAGCAGGGCGTGCAACCCATTCAACTCAAACATAGAGGATTTACGAACCAAACTGAGCAGTTTACCGTAAGACTTTCTTAATTCATCCCTCACAGAATCATCTGCCAAAGCAATCAAACCAGTCAGCTGAACAACATCAGGAGCGGCGAGCTTGTAAGCCACAGTCTTCCTCAGAGAACCCATAGTAGCACAATAGAAGGCAAGAAATCTTGAATCGGGGGAAACGGTACCTGCAACACAGACACACGTTAATGAAATGCAAATGGGTATGCAAAGCAATGTAAAATGCAATCATGCAGCAGGAGATCAAGACGACGGTGCTGTTGAAGAGACGAAGGTTCTGTATCAACAAAACCACAATACTGCTTTGTCAAGAACAACCCTATCTCTGATGATAAGAAAACCCTGGTATCGGACCATAAATCTGCTCTGTCAAGAACACACATATCTGAAGATAAGGACCTCTGATATAGGACCATAAATCTGCTCTGTCAAGAACAAACACTCATCTGATAATAAGGACCTCTGATACAGGACCATGACTCTGCTTTGTCAAGAACACACACATCTCTGAAGATAACGACCTTTGATACCAACAAAACTGATTCACTATCAAGAAAACCAGGTAGTCTGAAGGTTAAGGTGTCCTGCAACAAACGCAACCCTGCTCACAGGTGTGGACCTATACTGACATGAGTTCGACATCCTATGCGGTCATCAGCGTCACAGACATTCAAGAACGATGATACGATACCCAGAAGGTGTGGCATCACCACCTCCTGAAGCGGCCTCACTCAGCTGAATTCCAAATGATCGGTCCCCAGAGTCGACAATCCTCCAAACCAACAACCCCTCAGGCCCAAAGGGCCGGAAAAGAAGTCAACCGGGAGAACCTCGTCTGTGCATGGATTTCATGAGACACTAGTGCCTGCAAAGAAAGCACGCGCCCACTAATTTCCACAACTAATGCTAAGTACACTCAAGCCTGGGTCTGGCTTCTTACTCATCAGAATGCCCCTCCCACAACAGCACAGATAATCATATCATACTGAAAATAAAGTGCGGGAAATAAAGCGCGATAAATAAACACAACCCCAACAAGTAATCATACAAGCGCTAGGACTGACTCTCGCAGGGGACGTTGGATCCCCAAACTGACTCGCATAAGGGACGTTGGATCCCAGGAAACTATCAAAATTCCCCAGCAGAGTCGCAAGCTGTCGCTTCCGCGAAAATAAGGTGCCGGCAAAACAGAAGAGTTGCCATCTTTCGTTATTTATCCCTTAGAACGGGAAAGGAAACGATCGGAAAAACCTGACGAAAAGGTATAAGATAAGGTCATCGCAACCATTGTCTGGGTTCGGGAGTCGGTTACGCAAGGGGAAGGTATTAGCACCCCTCACGTCCATCGTACTCGATGGGATCCATGCTTGTTGTGTTTACTGGACGGGTTGGTTTTATCTATCTACCTATTAAGGCTGGTCTGAAAAAGAAAGGAAAAATGACTCGGCAAAGCATCGCACTTTATGCCTACGTATTCCCATCAGAGAATGAGAAATCAGAGTCAACGTAGTTCGACTAACTACGGGTTACGGGGAAGGTGGCTCGCCAATACGTCAGTATTGTGCCTACGTACTCTCAACAGGTATGAGAGATCAGAGCTTACGTAGTTCGGGATAAGACGGATTACAGGGGTTCAGATTCATCTGTTTTTCCGAGTAGGGTTAACAAACAGTTCCAGCAGTTTGGTGTACACAGCTCGACCCTTGGAGACTTAGGCGTTACCGTTTGCGGTAGAACTGGGAGTTAACGACACTCTTTTCTTCAGAAAAGCTTCCTTTGAATTATGGGCCTACAGGGCAAAATGGTTTGAAGTTTGTTTTCTGTCTTTTACGGAAGAACTTTTTTTTATGGATGTTTGCAACCAATATCGCACTAGAGCCTATGACCTGAGAGTGAATGTGTCGCATGTCACCCAAAGGGTACCATACTAAACATCCAAGCTGTTAAAAAGAAACTCTCCAACAACCCTTTCCCAAGTAGCTTAAGGCTCATAACGTACGACGTCAGTTAACCTTTATTACTGTATTTTAATTTGTTTTGAGATGAGAAGAGAGAACAAACAGTTTCAACTAAGGGGAGACTATCAAGTCCTAATGTTGTCATGCCAAGGATTCATCCTATGGTGGAAGTTTGAAACAGGGAACTCCTAGAAGTTATCATGCATAGGTTTCAACCTAAAGTTCTAATCATCACTTCCTTATCAAAGGAAGTGAGATTCCTAGGGGATCATGTAAATGATAAACAGAAACAGATAAAGCATCAGCTGAAACAGTAAACAGTAAACGACTGTAAAATGCATGCAATGCAAGTGAGGGAGGAAATGTGTGTGGGGCATCAGCCTCCACAAGATCATTTCAACCTCAAGCCAAGTATGAATAACTGCAATCATAAAGGAAAATAAAATGCCATCAAGCAAACACAATAACTGCAATCATACAGAAGAAATGAAAACAATGTGCCATCAAGCACACACAAACCACATAGGCAAGGGAGCATGGCTCTACCGAATACCCGCAAGCAAAGCCATACAGTAACAATAAAAGCAGAGGGAGCAACTCAACCTCTAGTGTAATCATGCTCCTAGCTTAAATCAGTCTAGATATGAACTTATTCTAATGCATCAAGAAAATCAAGCAAGTCACATCAATACAGTTGCACAGACAACAAACAGACAGAAAAGAAAGCAGAACAACAGCTTCCACAGCAAAGCTCTCCTCTGACAGCAGTTCAGTCCTCAGTCTTCAACTGCTCTTCAAGTATTTCATCTTTAATAACAAGTGTCAACTCGCTTCTCCAAGCTTTCAATACATCAAATATAAGTATCAACTTATTCCCTCTTCCTCAAGCCTCAGCTCTTCAGTAAATTCCACCTTCAGGCTTCACTCCTCATATCAAGTATCAACTTGGCTCCTTCAGGTTCTCAACATAAGTATCAACTCATTCTCTCTTCTTCAAGCCTCAGCTCTTCAGTCAATCTCAATTTCGTCTTCTTCACAAGTATCAACTTGTTCTTCAAGCTTCAGCTCTCTCCTCCTTACAGGTACCAACTTGCTCTTCCTGATCTATAAGCTTCAGCTCCTAAAGGGCATCTCCAAACACAAAGAAGTAGCAACCTCTAGCATCTTCAATCTTCTAACAAGGAACTCCATCCTCTAGCAAGGGAGAAAGATTCATTTAACAAGAGCAAAGTTTGGATAGTGGAAAGCAAAGTGAAGACCAAAGGTCACCCCTAAGCATCCTATCATCAGAGAAAGGGACCCTCAAAGGTTCTACCAACTTGTAAAGAGCCACACATCCTACCAAAGGATGGATGAGGCCTTTACAAAGGGACCCTACATCATAGGGAAGAATGGAAGTGATCAAGAGCTTCCATGTTTATGAAGGAAGAGAACTATCTGGAAGCTCTACCTACAAACCCTAATCTTAACACCTAATCAACACTACACTAAAAGAAGGGGAGATCTTCAAATCCAAGCTTCTTCAAGCACTCCATTGCATCTTCAACTTGTCTTCAACATCATCCAAGAACAAAAGAGACAAAACCCTAATCTAAGGGAGCTAAATAAGTCATTCTAGTTGAATTAGTACATTAGAATCATCTAAAGTTAGCACCTAAACAAAAATCAAACAAAAATAGCAAAACACATTGTAAATTCCTACAAAAATTCCTAAGGGATCCTAATTCAATCAGGAATCTACCATACAAAAATCAGAGGTTGAATCATCCACCAAGCTCTAAAAATAAAACCTAAATCACAAGGTATCAACCATAAACCCTAAAAATGGAGCTCTTATAGTTTCAACCTAAAACTACCACTTATATTCATCACAAAAATGTGAGAAAAATCTAGGGGGAACATGCATATCTATGCTAGCCACATACAAAACACAGGGCAAGAATCATTATCAAATGATCAAACCAAATTCAACAAGATCAAGCATCAACCATGATTATTTTAATATCAATTAACATTCAAAAATGCATATAAAATCAAAAAATGCATGGAATATTAATATTTTTTGTCTAAAAAATATTAGGTTCAATCATGAATCCATGGCAAAAAGAATGGAATTAATTGAGTTATTTTTCCATTATTTATGAATTTTCTAATAACCATGTATGAAATGAAAAATAAAATGAAAAACAAAATAAAATAATAGGCGCGTGGTGCAGGTAGCAAATTAATTCAGTTCATTTTAGTGATTGGGCCATAAGGGGGTGGGAGTATCAACTATTGACTAAGCCCAAAACCAACAGTTAAATGAAACGATGCGTTTCATCTCAACTCAGAAATCCTTCACAAAATTTCCTTCACGCGTGGCCGTTGGATCCTCATCTGGTCAAAGGTCCTCCCCTAATCCAATGGCTCTGGGATCATCTTCCTCATTTCAAATTTCTGAGTTCAGTTCACCTGCGCGCGCTAGAGTCACCGCCGGTGACTTCTCCGATCAACCTTCCACAACCCTAACTCTCTCTATGATCCACCATTGGCCACGATTCCTTGATGAATCTTGTCCCAAATTTCCTCAGGAATTCGTTCATGCCACTAATTCATTCTAAAAGTTCAAGATTTGCAAGAGCACAATCTCAACCGAAAATTGCAACAACCCTAATTGGTCACTAATCTCCAAATTGATGATCCAAAAACCTTCCTACATCAATCTACAATGCATCTAACACAATAATTCCCATTGATTCTACCTAATTTAAGCCATGGAAGGAGAACTACATACCTGGTAAAATTGAGTGAACAGAGTGGTTGAACCTTCAAATCAACCCTCAAGAACTTGCAGATTCCTTCACTAGCCTCCAAGGAAGGTTCTGTATGCAAAGAAAAGAGTTGAAATGCCTTGGATTCTTGAACCCGATTCTGAGTTGCAAGCCTCCAACTCCAATGGCTAACTCACGATTCCTCCACAGTTTGGCCTTGAAGTTGATCTGGAATTGATCACCAACCTCAGAGCAAGCTATTGGGATCAATATCTTGGATTGAAATGGCTTCAAACCTTGTAACAGATTTTGATTTGCAAGAAAGAATTTCAAAGTGCAATTTCACTCTCCTCTCTTAATTCTCACCAACCTTCACTCTGAACCACTTCATAATCATATATAGGACATGAATGAATGATCTAGAAAGTTCTAGATCAATCCAATGAGTATTTCAATATCTCATGTCATGGAAAATTCAATCTCATGCCATTCTCATACCAATTCTGCTAGCAGCTTGCACTTGCCCTCATTCTCATCCAAATTCTCTCCACATGAGATTTTGAAAGTGTTTTGATGAATTGGAGCATTGGTCTTGCACTTATGCATAGTTTGGGTTATGTAACTTAAGCTTTAAGTAACAACATACAACTCCATGATTTTGACCTCAAATGAGAAAAGTGCCATTGCCATTGTCTTTAAAATGCATTTACAATTAAAATGACATATAGGTTTGTTTCATTTGGTCAGCAAATGAAAAATCCCAAATTTGGTCTTTTTAATGAACTTTAATTCTTCCTTTTTAAGCCAATTTTGCAATTTTGAGTTACAAGCAATTCCAACATCTCATGACCACTTGTCTAGCCTTAAAACATCATTTTGAACAAGTTTGATGTTGAACATTTTCCCATTTGAAGCTTGCAAATAGGAGTTATGGCCTTATGATTGAAATGACCTATAATCCTCAAATGACCAAAATACCCTTGACTTGTCAAAGCCATTACTTGAGTTCTACAAATCCTATCAAGGACTTATAGTACTCTCTAGAAATCTAAGAGGATAAGGAACAACATTAATGTTGACCAAAAGTTCATAGGAATCATCCTTCTAGGGCAAAAGTTTCATGCAAGTTGGACAACTTTCAAGCTCCAAATTTACATGCCTCAGATGACTTGTAACTTGTCTGGCTCATAACTTGAGTTATATGAACCCTATCAAGGACTTCTAGTACTCAAATTAAAGATAATACCATGCCCTACAACAATCATGTTGGGGTCAAGATGAGATGACAATCATATCTTGAGTTAGATAGTCTTGAAGTCAGGGGTCAAGCTAGGGGATTCTACACTGTCAAGCCTTAGAAACCCTAGCCTGAAACTTCTCAAACTCTTCAAAAATGATGAGTTAACCTTGGAATCATCCTAAGAACATCTCAATGCATCAATCCATGATCACATGGCTCTTGGGTTAGGTCTCAACCTTCCCCAAATCATCAGTTGACTTAGGGTTGACCCAGTCAAACCCTAGCTACACCAATCATGGCTGAGGCTTCTTATTCTTGCACAGTGACATGTCTAGGCCTCAAAGTGATCTTCAACACTTCTCATGAGCTCTCTCAAGACCTCAAGTCTAACTTCATGGCCTCAGAATCATCTGGTGGCTTCCCACAACTCTCAAGTTAGGAGACACACCTTCTTGGTTTCAACCAATCTTTCTGAGGATCCTCTAACTTCTCTGACAAGGATATCAACCCTTGAACACTTGAATAATATTTTTAGTTAGCTTCATAGTCTTGTATAGCTCTCAATTGGTGATCATACCTCTTGATCTCCTGCATACATGTCAATGAAATGCAAATGATAATGCTAATGTGCATGAAATGAAACATAAGCTAGGTAAAGAAATGTTGGGCAAATTTTGGGGTGCAACAGCTGCCCCTATTCAAACGGCTTGGACCTGACTGGGTGAGAAGCGAACAGCTCTCAAACAATCAAGGTAAAAGACGGTTGAATACCAACAAACCCCGGAAATTTGCCAACTGCACAAGTACACGGTACTCTGATGGGATAAATCTTCAGAGACTGAAATAATAGTTACACGACAACTAGATGGGGAATTGGTCACACGGTAACCGGTGAAGGGATGATTGATCATGCCATCAGGCATTAGAATTTCTCGGGACTCATCAGGTCATTGGGAACTTTTCGACAATCAAGTTACTCACGCCATCGGGCATTCAAAGAAATTTTCGGGCGTCAGCCGAATTTCATCAGTAAGTCGGGAACAGAACCCTTGGTCAATCATGAGCCAAATAGAGATATCCAAACTTCTACCATCAGGCGCTTTGCATCAGCTGAGAGAACTGCTTCGACATCATAGTTAGACTTCATCAGTAAGTCTTAAAATGGGATCCTTACTCCATCATGGACCAATAAGGATATACAATCATTTTCCGTCAGGCACCCTGCGTCAGCTAGGCAAGCTGCTTCGACATCGCAACCGGACTTCAATCGTCAAGTCTTCCAGGGAAGTTTCAACTTTGCTGTTCAGAAACCTGCTGGGGATGACGCATCTCCGTTGGGGATTCTGGAGAACTATCAAGTAACTCTGCTTCGGGGATCCAGAAATCATTCCGGGTGAATCAACTCTGCTGAGGACTTCAAGAATCATCGGGGACAAGTAACTCCGCCAGAGACTTCAAGAATCATCCTGAACCAATAACTATGCTGGAGATTTCAGGAATCATCCTGAGCAAACACTCTGTCGGGGACTCTAAGCATCAACTTGAGCAACCCTCTCTGGCGACTTCACTGGGGATTTTAAGAATCATCTTAAACAATCAACTTCGCTGGGGAATTCAAGAATCATCTTGAGCAAACCATTCTGCGGAGGAACACCTGCAAAACAAGAACGGTAACGACCTAGCTCATGCTTCATATGCATATGTTTGACAATGGCGCAATGCTCCACACGATGGAAATGCTACGCGTTTAGGTTAAATGCTATGCAATCATGCAAAATGCTATGACCCCATCATCAAAATAAATGCTGAAGAGAAAAGCCTCCTGTCAAGGAGAAAGAACCACTCTGGTGGAGGAAGGACTCATCCTGCCGAGGAGAAGAAGTCACACCAATCTCAATTGGATTCTGCCTGGGGAAATGAACTTCAGTCGACTGCTGTAGGGGAACAAAGTTCTACGAGAACCTGGACCTGCTCATCTAGGTATTCAACCCATAAACTGTTGAGGAAAACGATGTCAATCGCAGAAATAAACTGCACGGCCTTTGCGGCAAAACTTTCCTAGAGATAACGACTCCGATGGGGAAATACAGCATCAGCTATTCAACACGCTACTGGGGGGAACCAATCATGGCCTCAACGGCTTCCAAGGACTCGACTCTCTTGGGGAACTGCAGACTCGGCTGGGGAAGAAGGAATTGTCCTGCTTACAGGGGAGAGTACAACTCTGTGGGGAATCTCAGTTCCGCCGGAGACTTTAGTCTGCGCTATCGAGTGCTGTACACTTCAGTATATGACTCGGCTGGGGAGACGACGATCCTTCAAGATGCATCTAACTGGGGAGAGAATCTTCTCTGCTTGGGGAGACATATCAATGCCTACGAGCTCATGTTCAAGCTCCACGGGGAGATGCTACTGAACATGCGGGAGAAGAAGGAATCATCCTGCTTGGGAATGCATACGGAGTACTGCCTAGTATATGTTACACCTGCAACAACACGAAAAAACAGACAAGATACCCTTCTCATAGGGACCTATCAAGGTTACCATCTCGTGACGATGTTCAAGTAATTCATTGTTTCAACAATCAGTGGCCTAGGCCAGTAAGTTTATGTATGCGCATTTTATCAAAAACATCGGCGTTCTTTTTCGCAAACAAAACAAATAAGT
This sequence comes from Lathyrus sativus, assembly GCA_963859935.3. Classification (NCBI taxonomy): domain Eukaryota; kingdom Viridiplantae; phylum Streptophyta; class Magnoliopsida; order Fabales; family Fabaceae; genus Lathyrus; species Lathyrus sativus. The sequence continues at coordinate 370,274,298 of OZ012737.1, forward strand.
GCTAAACAAACAAACAAAATTGCTGAATAATACACATTTTATTAATAACGAACCCCTGAATGGGCAAAAATGTTTTACAATAGATGCAAGCTCCTGGAATGAGGAAGCTGCGCAAATATAAAAACATAAATATACATCAGTATATACACAAATGTCGGCAATGAAGCGTAGACGAACACCATGAGTTGATCCCTCTATGACCCACTCGACTTCGATACTTCTCTGATGCTTCAGCTTCAGAAGAGATTGATTAAGATAAACGGCCCTCAGGTCTTCCAAACCCCTAAACAATGAGAGTCCACACGCGGAACGCAGTCATTTGCTTTTTTCAAATCCCTAACTTTTTCCTGAATCGCCCTTTCGGGTTTTCGATTCACCGGGATACCCTTTTTTGCCAAAGTCGCCCTTCCGGGTTTTTGACTTTGCAGGTGTACATTCTTTTCTTTTATATCCCTAATTTTTGCCCGAACCTTTTTCCTTTTTTATGGTTCGCCGGGATGCCCCATGTTGCATGGATATTCTTTTTCTTTCCAGCGGGTCATTTTTTAAGCAAAGTATTTTTTAACTGCGTCCGCGTTCACCGGGGATGCAAAATCTTCGCCGTCCATCGTGGATAACAACAAGGCTCCTCCCGAGAATACCTTGCTAACGACGTACGGACCTTCGTAATTGGGAGTCCACTTGCCCCGATGGTCGGAGTGTGGAGGAAGAATCTTCTTCAGGACGAGATCACCCGTCTGGAAGCTTCTAGGACGCACCTTCTTATCATAAGCTTTCTTCATTCGGCTCTGGTACAGACGACCATACGCAATTGATGCTAACCTCTTCTTGTCCATCAGGCTGAGTTGGTTTAGTCGGTTCTTAATCCATTCTGCCTCATTGAGTTTCACATCAACCAAAACTCGTAAAGAAGGAATCTCAGCTTCTAACGGTAGGACCACTTCCATACCGTACACCAATGAGAAAGGAGTTGCCCCGGTTGACGTACGTACCGTTGTACGATAACCGTGCAGTGCGAATGGCAACATCTCGTGCCAATCCTTGTAGGTCACAACCATCTTCTGCACAATCTTCTTAATGTTCTTATTGGCCGCTTCGACGGCGCCATTCATCTTTGGCCGGTAAGGAGATGAGTTGTGATGTTCAATCTTGAAACTCTGGCACAGCTCCTTCATCATCTTGTTATTCAGATTCGAACCATTATAAGTAATGATCCGCTCGGGAATTCCATAACGACAGATGATGTCCCTCTTTATGAATTTAGCCACCGCCTGCTTGGTCACATTAGCATATGAGGCCGCCTCCACCCACTTGGTGAAGTAGTCGATAGCTACTAGAATGAAGCGATGACCATTAGATGCAGTGGGCTCGATCTTGCCTATCATGTCAATGCCCCACATGGAGAACGGCCACGGGGAGGACATGACGTTCAACAGGCACGGTGGCACATGAATTTTATTAGCATAAATCTGGCATTTATGACATCTCCTCGCGAATTTAAAGCAATCTGATTCCATCGTCAGCCAGTAGTATCCCGCTCTCAGGATCTTTCTTGTCATAGCATGCCCGCCGGCGTGCGTACCAAATGTGCCTTCACGGACTTCTTCCATGAGCATACTCACCTCTTTCTCATCTACACATCTGAGTAGCACGAGATCGTGGTTTCTTTTATACAGAACTCTGTCAGGATTGAGATAAAAATTTCCAGAAAGCCTCCTCAGAGTCTTCTTATCCTGGGTTGACGCTTCCGCAGGATACTCCTTAGTCATAAGGAAGGTCTGGATATCATGGAACCATGGCTTGCCGTCGGAGGCTTCCTCGATCGCAAAGACGAATGCAGGTCTATCAAGACGAGAAAGGACAATTCTTGGAGCTTCATTCCAAAAATTGACTTTATACATTGAAGCCAACGTGGCCAAGGCATCAGCCATCTGATTTTCAGCTCGGGGCACATGATGGAGTTCCACTCGATCAAAGAACGGAAGTAGCCTTCTGGCATAGTTCATGTACGGCACCAAATTTGATTGACGAGTTTCCCACTCCCCTTTAATTTGGTTAACCACAAGTGCCGAGTCACCATATACATCTAGGTTCTTGATTCTCAAATCAATTGCCTCTTCTAGACCCATGATGCATGCTTCGTACTCCGCTTCGTTATTGGTGATCGGAAACGTCAGTCTCGCAGTGAACGAGATATGGGATTCGTGGGGGGTCGTGATGATCGCCCCAATGCCACTTCCATAAGAGTTAACCGCCCCGTCAAATATAAATTTCCACTGGGATTTCCTGTCTGGACCCTCGTCGAACAACGGTTCATCGCAATCTTTCACCTTGAGAAACATGATATCCTCATCAGGGAATTCAAATTTCATCGGCTGATAATCCTCGATCGGCTGTTCGGCAAGGTACTCAGACAATATGCTTCCCTTGATGGCCTTTTGGGAAACGTACTGAATGTCATATTCCGTCAACACCATTTGCCATCTGGCAATCCTGCCCGAAAGCGCTTGCTTCTCGAAGACGTACTTGATCGGATCCATCTTCGAAATTAGCATGGTTGTGTGATTGAGCATGTACTGTCGTAAACGTTTGGCAACCCAGGCTAGTGCACAACATGTTTTCTCCAGCATCGAGTAACGAGATTCACAATCTGTGAACTTCTTAATCAAATAGTAAATGGCATGCTCCTTTCTGCCCATCTCGTTGTGCTGACCGAGAACACACCCCATACTATTCTCAAGAACTGTCAAGTACATGATTAAGGGCCGTCCGGCCACTGGGGGTATCAAGATTGAAGGTTCCTGTAGATACTGTTTTATCTAATCGAATGCCTTCTGGAAATCCTCGTTCCAGATAATTGCCTGATCTTTTTTCAACAGTTTGAACATCGGTTCACACGTGGCCGTGAGCTGAGAGATAAACCTCGCAATGTAGTTTATTCGGCCCAGGAAACCACGAACTTCTTTTTCTGTTTTTGGCGCTGGCATTTCTTGTATTGCTTTTATCTTCGCAGGATCAACCTCGATGCCTCTTTCGCTCACGATAAACCCCAGTAGTTTTCCAGACCGTACTCCGAAAGTACACTTGTTAGGATTCAACCTCAACCTGAACTTCCTAAGCCTCTCAAAAAGCTTCAGCAAATTGACCAGATGTCCTTCCTCCGTTTGGGACTTCGCAATCATGTCATCAACATAGACTTCAATCTCATGATGAATCATATCATGAAACAAAGTGACCATTGCTCGTTGGTAAGTGGCCCCTGCGTTCTTCAGATCGAAAGGCATTACCTTGTAGCAAAATGTTCCCCAAGGTGTGATAAACGTAGTTTTCTCCATATCCTTCGGCGCCATCTTGATCTGATTGTAGCCGGAGAAGCCATCCATGAACGAAAATATGGAGAACTGAGCTGTATTGTCGACCAACACATCAATATGAAGGAGCGGGAAATCATCTTTAGGGCTCGCCCTATTCAAATCCCGATAATCAACGCACATTCGTACCTTACCGTCCTTCTTCGGTACAGGCACTATGTTGGCGACCCACGGAGGGTAAGTAGTGACCGCTAAGAAGCCAGCATCAAGCTGCTTTTGCACTTCTTCTTTGATCTTAACGGCCATATCTGGTCGTGTCCTCCTAAGCTTCTGCTTAACGGGGGGACAATCTTCTCACAGCGGCAAGTGATGGACCACGATGTCAGTATCCAGTCCGGGCATATCTTCGTATAACCAAGCAAAGATGTCACTATACTCTCTCAGCATCTCGACCAATCTCTGCTTGACGTCACTCTGCAATGCAGCCCCTATCCTGACGTTCCTGACAAGTTCCTCAGAACCCAAATTCACAATCTCAATCTCTTCCTTGTGAGGCAGAATAACTTTCTCTTCTTGTTTCAATAAGCGGGCCAACTCTTCGGGAAGGTCTTCGTCTTCATCAATCTCTTCTTCGGCTTGATAGATCGGGCAATCAAAGTCGAAGTGAGTCGTAGAAGGTCCAGAGTCGATGTCATCTGCTATGTGGATCCTGCAATAACAAGGGTTAAGCTTAAAACGAGGATATGCAGGTTAGCACAAACCCCATTGCCATTTTATTGTTTTTCAAAACAAATATAAAACAGGAATAACAGAGATCACAATATTTGAATACGAAGAAAAACGCCTTTTGATTTATTGGTAAAATGCATGTACATAATCAAACAAGGCCCTGACAATAAAATCACTATGCCCCGGGTAGGATATAGGGTTGTACAATGATTGGAGAAAGTAAATCATTACTCTTTGCCTGTCACTTGGATGGTATCCCTGATGGACCAGTTGTTGAGGCCCTCGCCTGGTTTGCTTGGCTGGATCCAAGAGTCTAGGTCGCAGTCGTTGTCCTCGCCGTCTTCAGACACCGTGTTGACGCTTTCAAATATCACTCTGCCACTGGTAAATTAGATTGGCCCTTTACCTCGCGATGCACTGTGAGAAGAGGAGGCTTCAGCCGCAGGAGAGTATCCTAACCCAAACTTGTCTTGCTTGTTAGGTATCTCCAGAATTCGCCCCCAGCCTGGGGCAGATCCGGCTTGAACAACGGCCCGGGCTTCCTTGAAGGAAGAGAGAGTCATCTCTGGTTTCTCAGTGATTACAGGAGCTACGTTCTTGACTTTAACACCTTCGAACGCCTGACATAGGGTTTCGTGGATTTCCCCATCCATCTCAACGTACTTGAAGGACGACAAATGGCTTACCATTATATCCTCCTCGCCACATACGGTTACAATGCTGCCTCCCATAGCGTACTTGAGCTTCTGGTGCAACATGGAGGTCACGGCGCCAGCCGAATGGATCCATGGCCGGCCTAGTAGACAGCTGTAGGCGGGCATGATGTCCATAATATAGAAGACCGCGTCGAATGTTTCCGGCCCAACATGGATTGGTAACGTCACCTCTCCGAAAACATGACGTTTGGTTCCATCGAACGCTTTCACAACCAGATCACTGGGTGTGCAAATCAATCCTCGAGTATCCAACTTCATCAATGCTTTCTTCGGAAGAACATTGAGCGATGACCCTGTGTCCACCAACACATGAGACATAATTGTTCCCCTACACTCTATCGAGATGTGCAGGGCGCTATTGTGGTTTCTTCCCTTCGGCGTCAGCTCCAAGTCAGTGAACCCTAAGCCATTTCCAGCATTCACGTGGGCTACGACCCCTTCTAACTGGTTGACCGATATTTCATGCGGTACATACGTGGCATTCAAAAACTTCAGCAGCGAGTTGCGATGTGCCTCAAAACACAGCAACAAATTCAAGATAGAAATTTTCGAGGGTGTTTGATGGAGATGATCCACGATCTTGTAGTCACTCTTCTTAATCAACCTCATAAACTCTTCAGCGTCTTTAACAAGTAAGTCTTTCTCTACCCCACGAGGGGTTTCTTCAACGACTTTACTCTTTCCTTTATCGGTTACATCAACTTTGTCCGCTTTGTCCGCCACGATCTCAGGTGGAGCAAACACTCTCCCGCTACGAGTGATTCCGCCGACTCCTGCTAGGTTATCCACAGTCAACCCAAATGGTTCCAGTTCCAATTTATGTCCGTTGCAGTAGACGTCTGCCCCATAATGCCATGGGACAGCATTGGTGCTTTCGAAAGGTATCGACCCAGCCTTGGTGATGGTAATTGTGGGCGGCCTGGGTGCAGAAATGGTTATCGTCCGGCGAGGGATGGTGATGGTAGCAACCTCATCACCTTGCTTCAGCATTATCTCTCCCAATCCGCTTTCGGCCCTTCGGCTAAACTGCAGGATTCCTTCGGTCATCAGACTCTGAATCCCTTCTATCAACTGTTCACATCCATCAGGACAAATCGCACAACCCATACACAGTTCCCCACAGCCCCGGAAGAAACTTCTTTTCATCAGCTTGGCTTTAACGAAGCTAAGCGGCGTCTTCAGATCTTTGACATCAGTCACCAAGTCCAAGCCCTCGTTTTCAATAATGGCGTTTACCCCACCTCCCCTATGATTCGGCATAGGGTTCTTCGTGACATTTGGCACATTATCTGAGAAATTGATGATCTTAGCATCCACCATATCTTGCACCTTGTGCTTGAAGGCTTTGCAGTTTTCTATAGTGTGGCATGATGCCCCTGAGTGAAACTCACATGTTGCATTCGCATCATAACCTGGCGGAGGTGCCCCTGTCAAGGGAGCCAGGGTTCTCTTCTGGATCAGCTATAACTGGAGCAGAGTCTGTAACAGCTGAGCATAAGACATGGGCGGAGTCTCGAGGTGACGACTTGACAGAGGTGCCCTGTTCTGATACTTTCTGTACCCTTGCTGATTCGGCTGCTGCTGCTGCTGCTGTGGCTGTTGGACCGCGGGGATGGTTATGCTGGCCACCTGCTGGTGAGGGCCTTTACCTTTCCTTCGAGCTTTGGACACGACGCTCGTCTCTCCTTCCCGCCTTTTGCCACCATACGGTTTCTTTCCTCCTCCAGCTGAGGATAGATCGCCTTGAATTTTCCCCAGTTTGATCCCATTTTCAACGTGCTCACCCGTGATAATGAGATCTGAGAAGCTTCCAGACATACTGCTGACCAATTTCTCGTAATAAACCCCTGGGAGGGTGGCTACAAACATTTCAACAAGCTCCCGTTCAACCATCGGCGGCTGAACCCTAGCTGCTAATTCACGCCACCGCTGGGCGTATTCTTTGAACCCTTCGTTGTTCCTCTGTGACAAATTCTGCAGTTGAACCCGGTTCAGAGCCAAGTCACTATTATATTGGTAATGGTGCACGAATGCTTCAGCAAGTTCCTTCCATATGCGCACACTGGTAGGTTCCAGACTCATGTACCATTCCAGGGAGGGCCCGGACAGACTGTCCTGAAAGAAGTGCATCAGCAACTTCTCGTCTTCAGAGTGAGCTGACATTTTCCGGTAGTATGATCTCAGATGGATGCGAGGGCAAGTGGTGCCCTTGTACTTTTCAAAGTCGGGTACCTTGAACTTGGGAGGCACCTTGAAATCAGCAATCAGTCCCAACATAGACATGTCAACACCCATGGTGTTCTGGTTCTCGAAATTCCTCATCTTGTCCTCGAGTGCCTTAAACCTCAGACGTGCTTCAGCGGTCAGCTCTCCTTCAGCACCTCTCTGCGAGAACACATCGTCTTGACGGTCTTCTAACCACGGTTGAGGCCCATACAGATTTCCAACACCTGCGTTGCCGTTGCCCAGCCCAACATTGACATTAGCTTCGAAATTCCCATTATCGACGCCAGTCGTATTACCATTGAGCCCCATGTTAGCGATCATATTGCTGTTGGAACTACCGTTCCCCCCAGTCACGGGGACGCCATTCTGAGGAGTTTCAACGGGTGGAGGGGTTGGAACAGCCCCACCATGGAGTACACCATTGCTATCAACCCTTGAAATCAGAGGCTGGACCAAAGTTCTGAGCTGGTCCTGGCCGTTGGCAACCACTTGCATGAGCTCCATGAAGCGGTCCATCCTCTCTCGGAGTTCTTGAACGTCAGTCTGCACTTGCTCCATAATTCTGGCTTGATTTGCTCTGGTCGGATAGCGGTGGATTGGCCTTTGATCAATCCTGGAACAACCCTGAAACAACCTGTATACACAAAAGGGTTAGAAAAAATGACGAAGTGCTCGTTATGCAGATGCTTCATGCAAATGCAAACGTGTGTCTGTGTGTTGGGGAGATTTCCCCCGATCCTAGTGCCTGAGTGCCAGTGCTGATAATAAGAAGTCTGAATCCAGTCATGGAAATAACATCTCATATATATAAAGAAAGCCCATCAAGGCGGTACACAACGTCACTGGATACAAGATGAATCAATAGCATGACCTCGACCAACAAGCCTGGTGATGGTCAGCATACAACAATGATCAACACAAAAGGATTACAAATAGTCAAGCACGGCCACGGGCGCGAAACTCTTCTAACAACCCCTTCGTTTCTGGATGATCAGGCCGAGTGAGCAACCCTTCGACGAGTAACTCTTTCTGCATGATGGTGTATTGAAGACCTTTGACTGAATCTTCCCATGCTCCTTTGCCGAAACAATCTTCCAACTTCCGCTTCTTGGATTCAAACATCAGCTTGCGCTCCTTCAGGTTAGCAAGAGCCTTGTTGAGCTGGCCTTCAGCGGCATATCTGCGAGCGGTTTCTTCATCAAACCTCTTCTCACTAGCCTTCACCTGGGCTTTCAGCTTGGAGATCTGTTGCTTCAGCTTATCTTCCCGTTCTTTGCCGTTGGCCAGGGTGGCCTTCCAGTGCTGATTAAACTTGGATATTCTCTGGTACGCTTCATCCAAATGCTGCTTCTTAGTGGCTAGTACATCATTGACAGCTTTGAAGTCTCGACCCATGCGCTCGCGCTCAGCTATCTTCTTAGTAAAATCTGTCCCCAACTGGTTCACCAGCTCTGTCTGCCTCTTGAAGGAATGAACGGCTTCACTTCTCTCGCTTCTGAGTTGAGCCAATTCTTTCTCCAGTTCTTCATTTGCCTTTTTCAGCTCATCTCTCTCAACTATCACCTGATTATGCTGCTGAATAGGCACGGTGGTAGGCTCTTCAATCACTGGAGGGATTTTTGGCCTGGCAGGAGGAAACAGCATCCCTATAGCATCTGCTCTGGCTCTGATCCAAGTCACATATGGAGCGCAGGCCTGGCTATTACTTTTCCCCAGCAACGGCTTTCCTCGCTTACAGATACCATTCCAAGTGTGCTGAAGCTTAGATAACATATCCCCCTCTAGAAGACCAGTGAGGTACAGAGATTCCTGCACCTCTTCATCCTTCGGCGGAGCTCTCAAAGCATAAGCAAACTGTTGGACCAGCAGAGATGGATTATAGTTTATACAGCCCTTCCTGCCTATCAAAGGCACATTCGGAAACCCACTACAGCTGAAGATGATCTCGGTACCCAACCTATCTCTATCAAACCAGGCAATATCCTCCGCTGACAGACTCATCAAACGCTCGGACCACTCAGCTGTTGCTGCAGACGAAGCAAAGGGACCCTTCTTGGGTAGGTGACTGTCAAGCCATCTGTAGAGTAGGGGCACACAACACGAAACGTTCTTACCCCTCCTGTTCTCGTTCTTGTAGTGGACGGAATGGTAGACATCTCCTATCAAGGTAAGGACTGGATTCCTTGATGCAAAGATGTGAAAAGCGTCGAAGTCCACAAAGTCAGGCATATTGGGGAACAGAATGATGCCATATATGCACAGAGCAAGGATGGCGTTGAACACGACCCAACATCCGTCTTTGGTGCACTGTTGAGCCTTTCCCACTAAGAACTGCAAGGAGAAACCGGGAACCTTGTTCCAACTAGACAAAACCAACTCGGAGGCATCCAGATGAAGTGAAGGAGCTAGACTAGCCAGATTAGGCTCAGCATCCATATGAACAAAGGGCATCTGACTCTTGATAGGCACACCTAACAAATCAACATACTCCTCTAGTGTGGGTGCGAGAATAAAGTCCTGGAAAGTAAAGCATCTCAGCGGAGGATCGTAAAACTGCAGCAGGGCGTGCAACCCATTCAACTCAAACACAGAGGGTTTACGAACCAAACTGAGCAGTTTACCGTAAGACTTTCTGAATTCATCCCTCATAGAATCATCTGCCAAAGCAATCAAACCAGTCAGCTGAACAACATCAGGAGCGGCAAGCTTGTAAGCCATAGTCTTCCTCAGAGAACCCATAGTAGCACAATAGAAGGCAAGAAATCCTGAATCGGGGGAAACGGTACCTGCAACACAGACACACGTTAATGAAATGCAAATGGGTATGCAAAGCAATGTAAAATGCAATCATGCAGCAGGAGATCAAGACGACGGTGCTGTTGAAGAGACGAAGGTTCTGTATCAACAAAACCACAATATTGCTCTGTCAAGAACAATCCTATCTCTGATGATAAGAAAACCCTGGTATCGGACCATAAATCTGCTATGTCAAGAACACACATATCTGAAGATAAGGACCTCTGATACAGGACCATAAATCTGCTCTGTCAAGAACAAACACTCATCTGATAATAAGGACCTCTGATACAGGACCATGACTCTGCTCTGTCAAGAACACGCACATCTCTGAAGATAAGGACCTTTGATACCAACAAAACGGATTCTCTATCAAGAAAACCAGGTAGTCTGAAGGTTAAGGTGTCTTGCAACAAACCCAACCCTGCTCACAAGTGTGGACCTATACTGACATGAGTTCGGCATCCTATGCGGTCATCAGCGTCACAGACATTCAAGAACGATGATACGATACCCAGAAGGTGTGGCATCACCATCTCCTGAAGCGGCCTCACTCAGCTGAATTCCAAATGATCGGTCCCCAGAGTCGACAATCCTCCAAACCAACAACCCCTCAGGCCTAAAGGGCCGGAAAAGAAGTCAACCGGGAGAACCTCGTATGTGCGTGGATTTCATGAGACACTAGTGCCTGCAAAGCAAGCACGCGCCCACTAATTTCCACAACTAATGCTAAGTACACTCAAGCCTGGGTCTGGCTTCTTACTCATCAGAATGCCCCTCCCACAACAGCACAGATAATCATATCATACTGAAAATAAAGTGCGGGAAATAAAGCGCGATAAATAAACACAACCCTAACAAGTAATCATACAAGCGCTAGGACTGACTCTCGAAAGGGACGTTGGATCCCCAAACTGACTCGCATAAGGGACGTTGGATCCCAGGAAACTATCAGAATTCCCCAGCAGAGTCGCAAGTTGTCGCTTCCGCGAAAATAAGGTGCCGGCAAAACAGAAGAGTCGCCACCTTTCGTTATTTATCCCTCAGAACGGGAAAGGAAACGATCGGAAAAACCTGACGAAAAGGTATAAGACAAGGTCATCGCAACCATTGTCTGGGTTCAGGAGTCGGTTACGCAAGGGGAAGGTATTAGCACCCCTCACGTCCATCGTACTCGATGGGATCCATGCTTGTTGTGTTTACTGGACGGGTTGGTTTTATCTATCTACCTATCAAGGCTGGTCTGAAAAAGAAAGGAAAAATGACTCGGCAAAGCATCGCACTTTATGCCTACGTATTCCCATCAGAGAATGAGAAATCAGAGTCAACGTAGTTTGACTAACTACGGGTTACGGGGAAGGTGGCTCGCCAATACGTCAGTATTGTGCCTACGTACTCTCAACAGGTATGAGAGATCAGAGCTTACGTAGTTCGGGATAAGACGGATTACAGGGGTTCAGATTCATCTGTTTTTCCGAGTAGGGTTAACAAATAGTTCCAGCAGTTTGGTGTACACAGCTCGACCCTTGGAGACTTAGGCGTTACCGTTTGCGGTAAAACTGGGAGTTAACGACACTCTTTTCTTCAGAAAAGCTTCCTTTGAATTATGGGCCCACGGGGGCAAAATGGTTTGAAGTTTGTTTTCTGTCTTTTATGGAAGAACTGTCTTTTATGGATGTTTGCAACCAATATCGCACTAGAGACTATGACCTGAGAGTGAATGTGTCGCATGTCACCCAAAGGGTACCATACTAAACATCCAAGCTGTTGAAAAAAAACTCTCCAATAACCCTTTCCCAAGTAGCTTAAGGCTCATAACGTACGACGTCAGTTAACCTTTATTACTATATTTTAATTTGTATTGAGATGAGAAGAGAGAACAAACAGGTTCAACTAAGGGGAGACTATCAAGTCCTAATGTTGTCATGCCAAGGATTCATCCTATGGTGGAAGTTTGAAACAGGGAACTCCTAGAAGTTATCATGCATAGGTTTCAACCTAAAGTTCTAATCATCACTTCCTTATCAAAGGAAGTGAGATTCCTAGGGGATCATGTCAATGATAAACAGAAACAGATAAAGCATCAGCTGAAACAGTAAACAGTAAACGACTGTAAAATGCATGCAATGCAAGTGAGGGAGGAAATGTGTGTGGGGCATCAGCCTCCACAAGCTCATCTCAACCTCAAGCCAAGTATGAATAACTGCAATCATAAAGGAAAATAAAATGCCATCAAGCAAACACAATAACTGCAATCATACAGAAGAAATGAAAACAAAGTGCCATCAAGCACACACAAACCACATAGGCAAGGGAGCAGGGCTCTACCGAATACCCGCAAGCAAAGCCATACAGTAACAATACAAGCAGAGGGAGCAACTCAACCTCTAGTGTAATCATGCTCCTAGCTTAAATCAGTCTAGATATGAACTTATTCTAATGCATCAAGCAAATCAAGCAAGTCACATCAATACAATTGCACAGACAACAAATAGACAGAAAAGAAAGCAGAACAACAGCTTCCACAGCAAAGCTCTCCACTGACAGCAGTTCAGTCTTCAGTCTTCAACTGCTCTTCCAGTCTTTCATCTTTAATAACAAGTGTCAACTCGCTTCTCCAAGCTTTCAATACATCAAATATAAGTATCAACTTATTCCCTCTTCCTCAAGCTTCAACTCTTTAGTAAATTCCACCTTCAAGCTTCACTTCTCATATCAAGTATCAACTTGGCTCCTTCAGGTTCTCAACATAAGTATCAACTCATTCTCTCTTCTTCAAGCCTCAGCTCTTCAGTCAATCTCAATTTGGTCTTCTTCAAAAGTATCAACTTGTTCTTCCAGCTTCAGCTCTCTCCTCCTTACAGGTACCAACTTGCTCTTCCTGATCTACAAGCTTCAGCTCCTAAAGGGCATCTCCAAACACAAAGAAGTAGCAACCTCTAGCATCTTCAATCTTATAACAAGGAACTCCATCCTCTAGCAAGGGAGAAAGATTCATTTAACAAGAGCAAAGTTTGGATAGTGGAAAGCAAAGTGAAGACCAAAGGTCACCACTAAGCATCCTATCAACAGAGAAAGGGACCCTCAAAGGTTCTACCAACTTGTAAAGAGCCACACATCCTACCAAAGGAGGGATGAGGCCTTTACAAAGGGACATTACATCATAGGGAAGAATGGAAGTGATCAAGAGCTTCCATGTTTATGAAGGAAGAGAACTATCTGGAAGCTCTGCCTACAAACCCTAATCTTAACACCTAATCAACACTACACTAAAAGAAGGGGAGATCTTCACATCCAAGCTTCTTCAAGCACTCCATTGCATCTTCAACTTGTCTTCAACATCATCCAAGAACAAAAGAGATAAAACCCTAATCTAAGGGAGATAAAGAAGTCATTCTAGTTGAATTAGTACATTAGAATCATCTAAAGTTAGCACCTAAACTAAAATCAAACAAAAATAGCAAACCACATTGTAAATTCCTACAAAAATTCCTAAGGGATCCTAATTCAATCATGAATCTACCATACAAAAATCAGAGGTTGAATCATCCATCAAGCTCTAAAAATAAAACCTAAATCACAAGGTATCAACCATAAACCCTAAAAATGGAGCTCTTAAAGTTTCAACCTAAAACTACCACTTATATTCATCAGAAAAAAGTGAGAAAAATCTAGGGGGAATATGCATATCAATGCTAGCCACATACAAAAAAATAGGGCAAGAATCATTCGGAGACGTTAAGGATATTGGAAGATGTCAGAGCGCGCCATCTGGCCTGAGTTATCTTTGCCTTGTTGTTGTTATCTGTATTTGCATTTTGACCATCGCCAGGATTGTTGGCCGAGGTCTCTTCGTTGTATTCAGTTGTACTCGTGTACTCTGCCTCTTGGCATTTGTTTATGCATGAGGGTTTTCTGATTCCTTGCTTGCTTGATGGGGACTCCATTGTCGTGATGGCCTTCTCTCTGAAACTAGAATCGGGGGGGGGGGGGGAATATAATCTGTAGCATATTTAAACGTTTGCATTTGCATCCTCATATTGCATGACCGGTATTTTTGAATCTGTATCTTATTTCCTGCATCTCACAGGTTTTTCAGGATTGATGACCAGAGAGTCCACCGCTATTCAACCAGAAACAACTGCAAGAAGATAATGGATCAAGTTTAGGTCGAGATACAGGAAATCCGCGAGAAGTTGACTTTGTTCATGCAAGCCATGGAGAGCATGGACAAGGGCCAGGAGAATCTTCAGACCTTGGTGCAGCTGCTGCTGATGCGGGCAAACGGAAATGGCAATACTGACAACATTTCTGTTGAAACTCCTCGCCGGGAGGATGAGATACCGGCAGTTGTTACTCCACCTGTTGTGACCATCAACAGAAACACTGGTACCGGTGCAGGTGCTGGCGCTGGTAATGGCAACACTGGAAATGGTGGTGATGGGCATGTTGTTAACAACAAAGGCAACACTGTGGATGCCGATCAAGGATTCGTTGACAATGCTGGCTTTGGAATGGGTGTGGCAATGTCAATCAGGACGGGAACTTCGGGTTCAACAATCAAGGCTTCGGTAATGACGGTTACGGCAACAATCAGGGGTATGGCTACGGTAATGGTGGATTCGGTAATGTGAACGGCGCTGGAGCATTTCCTTTCAACAATGGTTTTGGACCTGCTGGGATCAATCAAGGGTTCGGCAACCGAGGACAGGGTCCTGTGTATAATCAGCAAGGATTTGGCCGTAACATGGGTTACGATGGGTATGGCAATGACTGGAATGTGGATTAACAGGATGACGCTTTTTCAGGAAGAGGTATGGGACCTGAAGGCCCTATTGACCCTGTTCAGAGGATCAGAATGCTAGAAGAGCAGATGAAAGGTGTGGTTGATCAGAACTCCGCTGGGTTAGATATGACTACTATGGGGTTGGTACCAGGGTTGAGGGTGCCATTAAAATTCAAGGCTCCAACATTCGACAAATACAAAGGGGATACCTGCCCAAAGGTCCATGTACGTTCGTATTATAGAAGGATGTCTGCATATTCCAATGATGAAAGGATACTCATGCATTTCTTTCAAGACAGCTTATCGGGACCATCTTTAGAATGGTACATGGGGCTGGAGCCCACTCAGATTAGGAGCTGGAAGCAGTTGGCTGATGCTTTCGTTATGCATTACAAATATAACAGCGATTTGGCGCCAAACAGAGTTCATTTGCAGAGTCTGTCGCAGAAAAGCGGTGAAAGTTTCAAAGAGTACGCGCAGCGGTGGCGCGATATGGCAGCTCGGGTGCACCCTCCTTTGGTTGAAAGGGAGATGAATGACATGTTTGTGGGGACATTTATAGGAATGTACTATGACAAGTTACTCAATGTTTCGATGGGTAGCTTCTCCGATATGATCCTTATGGGAGAAAGGATCGAGAATGGAATTAAAATTGGAAAGATTCAGGCAGGTGAATCTACTTCAGCTGGGGGTGCGAGAAAAAGCGTTCGGCGGAAGACGACAAGGTGATACAAGCGCTGTATTCGGTGGCAGAGGCCGGGGCAGAGGTAGAAATCAGTATAGTCAACCTCAACAAATAGCCAGTGTTATTATTCCAAATCCTCAACAACAACAGCAGCAGCAACCGCCGCAGCAGCAGCAAAGGCAGAATCAGGGTCAGAGAAGGTTTCAGAATGCAAAGCCGAAGAGGGTATTTGATAAGCCTCCGTCGACATATGCAGAGCTTCTTCAGAAACTGCTGGGGCTGAATTTGGTTGAGAAAATAACTTTGGAACCGCCTACAGGACCGGTACTTCCTTATGGGTACGACGCTAGTAAGCACTGCGAATTCCATTCCGGGGCACCCGGACATGATGTGGAATCTTGTCATGCTTTCAAGCATAAAGTTCAAGACTTGTTGGACAGTAAAGCCATCAACTTTGGCCAAACGGGGCCTAATATTGTACAACAGCCTATGCCTAATCATGGGGCAAATGCTATCTTGACAGAAGAAAATTTGAACTTGGTGATGGATGTTCACGAACTGAAGACACCATTGAGTGAGGTGAAAAGTAGGTTGCTCAGAGGGGGGGGGTATTCCCTGGTTGTGATGAATACTGTTTAGAGTGTTGGACCCAGCCCGAGGGTTGTACGGATTTGAAGCGGGGCATTCAGGCCATGATCGACGAAGGGACCTTGCAATTTGATCGAACTGCGGTTGAGAAGCCTGTGGAGGCATTATGTGAAGAGCAGAATGATATTGCAACGGTGACGATCCCGAGGAAGACTATAACGATAACGGAGCCCGCCAAGCAGCCAACTATTACAATCACCAAAGCAGGGCCTGGTCCCTTTGAGAGTACGAAAGTTGTCCCATGGACATATGGATTAGAAGCATATTGCAACGGGGAAAAGATCGTGGTGAATAGCCAGCCGGCTGGGACTGTTGATAATGTTGTTGGTACGGGGGGCATGACCCGTAGCGGAAGGATCTTTACCTCACCTGAAATAGAAGCAGAGAGGTTGGCCAAAGGCAAAGCCAAAGTAAATGAAAGCGGGCCTACTCAGTTGAAAGAAAAGGATACGTCGCTCAAGGACGTAGAGAGTTCATGAGACTGATTCGCAAAAGCGACTACAAAATTGTTGAACATCTACAGTAGACGCCGTCGAAGATTTCTATCTTGTCGTTGTTATTATGTTCCGAGGCCCACCGGAACATCTTGCTAAAGACTCTGGATACATCATTTGTGCCTCAAGAAGTTTCTGTAAATCAGTTAGAGGGGGTAATGGCGCATGTCAATGCTGGACATAGCCTGGGTTTCACAGATTTTGACCTAACACCCAGGGGTCGAGAACACAACATGGCTTTGCATATATCGGTGGAGTGCCAGGACACCGTACTGTCGTGTGTATTGGTGTATACTGGATCGTCGTTGAACGTATTTCCAAAGAAAGCCATGATGAAATTGGACATACGGGGAATTATTTGCACGCCCAGCGATTTGGTTGTGAGGGCGTTTGACGGGATGAAAAGATCAGTGTTTGGGTCAATAACATTACCGCTTCAGGTGGGGCCGGAAATGTTTGATACCGAATTCTACATCATGGATATCCATACAACTTATAGTTTCCTTCTTAGGCGCCCATGGATCCATGCTGCAGGGGCCGTAACGTCCACGCTGCATCAGAAGTTGAAGTATATGGTGGGTGATAGTGTTGTTACCGTTTGCGGGGAGGAGGATATTTTTGTCAGTCACTTGTCATCATTCAGATACATTGAGGTCGACGGAGAAATACACGAGACACCGTGTCAAGCCTTCGAAGGATCGCGGATTAAAGACAAAGCTCAGGGTCCCATCAAAATGCCAGAGGTGGCAGTGTCATCCTACAAAAAGGCTCAGGCTTTAGTGCAGACCGGTGAGACTAAAGGCTGGGGGCAGGTATTGGAGATTCCCGTGAAGAATGACAAGTTTGGGCTAGGGTATCGACCGACATCGTCAGCGTCATCTTCAGGAGCGCCCAGGTTCAAGGGACCGATCACGATTACGCCAAGCGGAGTGTGCTTTGAGACTATCAACACTATTTCCGATGCTGAGGAAGGGGATAGCGACTGCGATATGGACGCGTGGATCAAGCCAAGCGTGCCAGGACAAAGTCTCTGCAACTGGTCCATCCGGGAAACTGTCCCAGTGACTTTTAAACAGTAATGATTTGTTTTATCAATTGTTGAATAATCCTATGTCCTACCCGGGGCATAGTGATGTTACATTAGGGCTACTTGATTATGTGTATTGCACTGTTTAATCATGAAATAAAGGCGTTTTTCATATTCAAATGTTGTGATCCCTGTTTTTCTTGTTTTTTACTTTAACAATAAATGGCAACGTGGTTATTTGCTTTGTTTGCGTGTTGAAGCGTTTAACCATTTCCTTTGCAGGACTAATATTTCAGATGACATCTCCTACGAACCGCCTATGACTCGTTTCAACTTCGAGCACCCGGTATTCCAAGCAGAGGAAGAGATTGTTGAGGATAGCGACTTGCCAGAGGGGCTGACTCGTTTGTTGAAGCAGGAAGAGAGAATTATTCTGCCTCATCAGGAGGAAATTGAGATTATCAACTTGGGGTCGGAAGAAGTTGTGAGAAATATCTGTATAGGGGCTATGCTGCAGAGCGACGTCAAGCAAAGGCTGATTGAGATACTGCGAGACTATAGTGATGTATTTGCTTGGTCGTACAAGGATATGCCTGGGTTGGATACAGACATGGTTGTGCACCGTCTGCCGTTGCGAGAGGAATGTCCGCCTGTTAAGCAGAAACTCAGAAGAACCAGACCAGACATGGCGGTGAAAATCAAGGAGGAAGTGCAAAAACAGTGGGATGCTGGTTTCCTAGCCGTTACAACTTATCCGTCATGGGTCGCTAATATAGTACCAGTGTCGAAGAAAGACGGTAAAGTGCGAATGTGTGTAGACTACCGTGACTTGAATAGGGCGAGCCCAAAAGACGACTTTCCACTTCCTCACATTGATGTGCTGGTTGATAACACTGCTCAGTTCTTCGTATTCTCCTTCATGGACGGCTTCTCAGGCTATAATCAGATCAAAATGGCGCCAGAAGACATGGAGAAGACTACCTTCATTACTCCCTGGGGAACATTTTGCTACAAAGTGATGCCCTTCAGACTGAAGAACGCTGGGGCAACATATCAACGTGATATGACGACTCTCTTTCATGACATGATGCACAAAGAGATCGAGGTTTATGTTGATGATATGATTGCCAAATCCTAGACGGAGGAAGAGCATTTGGTTAATCTGCTGAAGCTGTTCAAAAGACTTAGGAAGTTCAGGTTGAGACTGAACCCTAACAAGTGCACCTTTGGGGTGAGATCGGGTAAACTGCTGGGGTTTATTGTGAGCGAAAAGGGAATAGAGGTTGATCCTGCAAAAATAAAAGCAATACAAGAAATGCCGACGCCTAAAACAGAAAAAGAAGTGCGTGGGTTTTTAGGGAGGTTGAACTACATTGCTCGGTTCATATCTCACCTAACTGCAACATGCGAGTCGTTATTCAAGTTGTTGAAAAAGGATCAGGTGTTGACCTGGAATGAAAATTGTCAAAAGGCGCTCGACAAGATAAAAGAATACTTGCGGGAACCTCCTATTTTGATACCCCCAGTGGCCGGGAGACCTCTGATTATGTATTTGACGGTTCTTGAGGAAAGTATGGGTTGTGTTCTTGGTCAACACGAGGAGACCGGACGTAAAGAGCGTGCGATATACTATTTGAGTAAGAAGTTTACCGACTGTGAGTCCAGATACTCAATGCTTGAGAAAACATGTTGCGCGCTAGCCTGGGCCGCCAAACGTTTGAGGCAATACATGCTGAATCATACGACCATGCTAATTTCAAAGATGGATCCAATCAAATACGTGTTTGAGAAGCAAGCACTCTCCGGAAGAATTGCCCGATGGCAGATGGTGTTAACTGAATACGATATCTAATATGTCTCGCAAAAGGCTATTAAAGGTAGCGTTCTGTCTGAGTACCTTGCGGAGCAGCCTGTTGAGGACTACCAATCGATGAGATTTGATTTTCCTGACGAGGATATCATGTACCTGAAAATGAAGGATTGTGAAGAACCGTTGCCGGACGAAGGACCAGAGGTGGGTTCCAAATGGCAGTTGATATTTGACGGAGCCGTAAATTCCTATGGTAGCGGAATAGGGGCAATTATCACCACTCCTCAGGGGTCGCACATCCCCTTTACTGCCCGATTGACCTTTCCTGTTACCAATAATGAGGCTGAATATGAGGCTTGCATCATGGGTCTGGAAGAAGCTATTGATTTGCGAATCAAGAACCTGGATGTATACGGGGACTCAACTCTAGTGGTGAATCAAATTAAAGAAGAATGGGAGACACGCCAGCCCAATTTGATACCATATATGAATTATCCAAGGAGATTGTTGCCTTTCTTTGACAAGGTGGAATTGCATCACGTGCCACGAGCAGAAAATCAAATGGCTGACGCCCTAGCGACATTGTCTTCAATGTATAAAGTTAACTTCTGGAACGAGGCTCCCTGAATTGTTATCTCTAGGCTCGATAGGCCTTCCTTCATATTTGCCATTGACGAGGCTCCCGATGGTAAACCCTGGTATTTTGACATCCAGAACTTCCTGAAGAACAAGGAGTATCCGACTGGGGCATCCAGTCGAGATCAGAAGACTCTCAGGAGATTGGCTGGCAATTTCTATCTGAATCCTGACGGTGTCCTGTACAAAAGAAACCACGACTTGGTTTTGCTACGCTGTATAGACGAGAAAGAGGCGAAGTTGCTCATGGAGGAAATACATGAGGGTACATTTGGTACACATGCTGGCAGGCATGCTATGACGAGAAAACTGCTGCGGGCAGGTTATTATTGGCTAACTATGGAAACAGACTGTTTCAAGTTTGCAAAGAGGTGTCACAAATGCCAGATTTATGCGGATAAGATCCATGTGCCTCTGAGCCCTCTGAATGTGATGTCATCACCATGGCCTTTCTCGATGTGGGGGATTGATATGATTGGCAAGATTGAGCCCACAGCATCAAACGGACACCGGTTCATTTTGGTGGCAATTGATTACTTCACCAAATGGGTGGAAGCATCATCATATGCCAATGTGACCAAATAAGTGGTAGCCAGATTTATCAAACGAGATATTATCTGCAGATATGGAATCCCTGAGCGGATTATCACCGACAACGGTTCAAATTTGAATAACAAAATGATGAAAGAGCTGTGTCAGAATTTTAAGATTGAGCATCACAACTCTTCTCCTTACCGGCCCAAGATGAATGGCGTTGTTGAAGCGGCCAATAAGAAAATAAAGAAAATTGTTCAAAAGATGGTTGTGACGTATAAGGACTAGCACGAGATGCTACCTTTCGCTTTGCACGGTTATCGTACGACGGTACGCACATCAACCGGGGCAACCCCTTTTTCATTGGTATACGGGATGGAGGCGGTGTTACCGTTGGAGGTCGAGATTCCTTCTCTGAGGGTTTTGCGTGATGTTCAACTTGACGAGGCAGAATGGATTAAAGATAGACCGAATCAGCTCAGTTTAATGGATGAGAAGAGACTGGCTTCTTTAGCCTACGGTCGGTTATATCAGAGCCGGATGAAGAAAGCTTACGAGAAGAAGGTATGCCCTTGAAGCTTTCAGACGGGCGATCTTGTTTTGAAAAAGATTCTCCCGCCACAAACAGATCACAGGGGCAAGTGGACCCCCAATTACGAAGGTCCCTACGTTGTCAGAAAAGTCTTCTCTGGAGGAGCCTTGTTATTATCCACCATGGATGGTGAAGACTTTACATCTCCTGTGAATTCGGACGCAGTTAAAAAATACTTTGCTTGAAAGTGACCCGCTGGACAGTAAAAAGAGAGTCCAGGCAAAAATGGGGCATCCCGGCGAACCATAAAAAACGAATAAAAGGTTCGGGCAAAAATTAGGGATAAAATTGAAAAAATGTACACCCGCGAAGTCGAAAACCTGAAAAGGGCGACTTCAGCAAAAAAAGGGTATCCCGGTGAATTGAAAACCCGCAAAGGGCGGTTCACGCAAAAGTTAGGGATTGAAAAAGCAAATGACTGCGGTCCAGATTTGATACGACATTGCTTAGTGGTTTGGGAGTACCTGGGGGCCGTCTATCCAAAAACAATCTCTTCTGAAGATCGAGTACCGGGAAAGCGCAGAGTCAGGCGAGTCATAGGAGGATCAGCTCATGGTGTTTGTCTATGCCACGTTGCCGACATGTATACAAATATTGTTTTGTATTTTCTTTATGCTTCTTGGGCATGTATTTATGCGTGTTTGTGCGCGATTTCCTCTTTTCAGGAGTTGCATCCAGTGTACAAAACTTTGCCTATTCAGAGGCCTATTATCAATAAAACATGTTATTCAGTACTTGATGTTTGTTCTTTACTGTTTTGTTTGTGAAAGACGCCAATGTTTTGATAAACTTGCACTTACATAATCTTGATGGCCCTTGCCAATAATTGCTAAAACTTCGAATTGACTGAAGTAATGTCACAGATGATAACCCGGATAGATTCTGTTGTATAGGCCTGTTTTGTCTCGTTTGTGTTTTGCAGGGTTCTTACCTTTGGAGCAAACGGTCAGGAATTGTATTCCCTAGCCAAGGTCGCTTGATGTAAGACCTGATTCCGGTTGATGTCATTCCTCAGCTAGTCGCAGTTTATCCCCCGAGATTTGAAATGACATATGTCCCTTCCCGAAGGAGGGAGTTATTTTCCCCAGGAGAGTGTCCTCATGGAAAGTCGTTCATAGGATTAATCCCCGCCAGTCAAAATCAATGTCCCCTGCAGAGGTGGCACTCCTCAGCGAATCGAAGATGTGCACGTTCAATCTCCAGCATGGGAGAGTCCTACAATAGTTAACCAAGTTGTTGGTTCAGAAGGATTATACCCGGAGGATGGTTTCCCTTCTCCCCACAGGTCGTCATGCCATTGACAGGATGTTGATCCTCAGCAGTATCTGTAACTCTAAATGTGTAAACTGTGCCTAGACAGCGTGTTTCGCCCAGAAGTGTCGCTTCTTTCCCAGCTAAGTTTGTTCACCAGCAGGGTGTTTGTCCTTTCCTCCCGGTGGAAATTGATGTTTAATATCTCCCCGGCAGAGTTGGTTGCATTTCTGGCATTTATTTCGCCAGAATACTTTGTGATACTTGTTCTCCCCAGTGGAGTTGGCGTTATCCTCAACATTCATGTTTTTGAGACATCACTACCAGAGTGGCCCCGGCAGCCTGAGTCTGCATTTGCATTTGCATATATCGTCATATTTGCATCTACTCAAACGCGTAGCATTTCCACACCGTACAGAGCATTACGCCATTTTCCAAACATACGCATTTTGAAACATAAATCAGGTTGGTTAACCTTTGTGCTTGCAGGTGTGTTTTCTCAGCAGGAGTACGGAGTTCTAGCTCAGATCTATTACCGGGTATTCGAGGTCTCGCCGTGAGACGTGTGATGATACAGTTCATCTTAATATTTTCCCCACAGAGTTATTTGTTTAAATTTCTCTTGCTTTCCCCGCCAGAGTTGGTTGTTGAAGTTTCTCTTATCCGGCGAGCGGATTATTTGCTTCAAATTTGTTGTTACGTCAACGTCAAAGGGTTTCATGAATCAGAATTTCAGAGGCTGCCACCGGTTATCAGAACAGACGTCTGGCAGTTTGGTTTCCAAATATCCCCCGGTAGAGTCCTCCTCAAAGCCGTTGTCACGTCAGCGCTAAAAGGTTTGTGGGTTGGGACCAATGGAGTTAGCTACTGCAGAGATGAAAGAAGGAGAAATGGTATTCGGAGTATCCTCCCGTATGGATAAACGAATGTATTTTCCTACTGGTTGACAGAAGGATTTCCCCGAAAGTCGTCAAAATTTTATTGCCTATGTTGATAGGAGTTCCTCGTGTTGACGAGATATGAGTCCTGACGTGGATAATTTATTGACGGAATTTCTTCGTGCTAGTAAAATGGGTGTCCTAACATGGACAGATTTATTTCCTCGGGTTGACGAGATGTGTCAGTCCTAACATGGACAGATTCGATTTCTCTGTATCGACGGAATGTGAAGTCCTGACGTGGACAAAATTGATTACTCTTCGTGGACAATTTATTCCCAGCAGATATCTTCCTTCGTATCGGCAAAATGTGTGTCCTGACATGGACAAGTTTGTAGTTCTTCGTGATGACAAGATGCGCGAGTCCTGACGTGGACAAATCTATCTTTCTTCGTGTTGGCGAGGCGTGAGTCCTGACGTGGACAAGTTTTACTTCCTCAGTGGGTCGAAGATGTGAGTCCTGACATGGACAAATCAAGACGAGGCGTGAGTCCTAACATGGACAATGTATTCCTAACGTGGACGTTTTTTTCCTAACGTGGAAAGTTTATTCCTAACGTGGAAAGATTATTCCTGACGTGGACGGTGTATTCCTAACATGGACAGGTTACTCCTAATGTGGACATTTGATTCCTAACGTGGACAATTCATTCCTATGTTGATAGGATCCCCTCGTGCTGATGAAATACAGACGAGTCCTCCCCCCAGCGAAGTCACCAGGATTTTTCCGTGTTGACGGCAGGCGGAGTCCTGACGTGGACAAGTTTATGTTGAGATTTCTTCGTTTTCACGAAACAAGCGTCCTAACATGGACAAAGTTTTATTCTTGTATTGTTGAGATATGAGTCCTGACGTCGACAAGTTTATTTATTCGTGATTTGATGAAATTTGGGTCCAGATGTGGACAGGGTTACTCTTGTGACGACGAAATCTCTATTCGTGTTGACGACTTTGTTTCTCTTTTGTGTTGACAAGGTTGGTCCAGTTGTGGACGGAGGTGTTTTGCAAAAGTTGTTCGGTACCTGTGGCGTTACATAGGTCGTGGAAGTTGAAATCATGATTATTATCAGACGTTGGATCAGTTGTTGTCGTAACAACCAGATTTAGTTGGTGGATGTCGTTCCCCAAGCAGTGCAGTTTACTTCTGCGGTTGGCAAATTTCCGGGTTTCTTGGTATTCAACCGTCTCGTACCTCGATTGTTTGAAGGCCGTTCGCTCTTCACCCAGTCGGGTCCAAGCCGTTTAAATAGGGGCAACTGTTGCACCCCAAAATTTGCTCAACCTTTTCTTGCCTGATTTATGTCTCATTGCATTTCATTTGCATAGTTACATCATGTACATAGTTCAATCATTTGCATATCATAACATAGCATGCATCCAACAAGGGATCAAGGGTGTCTATCAAGAGAAGAGCCTAGCAAGAGTTGTTATCCAAGTTTGAGAAATCATCCAAGCCATCAAGAAGTGATTGGAAATCTTGAGAAGTTTGAGTGCCTACATGTGGGTTTTGCTCCTATCCTGAGGAATATTGAGAATCATCAATGGGATGAGAAGCATGGGATGTGAATGTGAGGTGTGTATGGATCTCATGGGATGTCTAGAGGGCCATATTAAATCTAAGACAAGTCATTGATTCAAGTATGAGAGTCACAGTTGAGGTGCAATCAACTAGGGTTCCATCCGAGTCAACCCTAATTTAATTGAGTAGTTGGAGAGCATCAAAGCCTACCTTGAGGTCATGGGATGCATGAATTGGTATGTTGATACATGTGTGGTGTTTTGCCAAGATTAAACAAAGAAAGATCAAGAATGTGGGAAGTTGCTAAATTAGGGTTTCAGTGTAAAATCCCCTATTTAGTGCCTAACTTCAAAGCCACATAAGTCAAAATAAAAGTTTCAAATGGATCTTTGGCCAACATGAAACTTGTAGAGCTTCTCAATACCTTTAATTTGAGTACTAGAAGTCTTCAAGAAGATTTGTAGAACTCAAGTTATGGTCTTTGCAAATTCCAGGTCACCAGAGGACACTGAAATTTATCTATGAAAGTCACTTGACTTCCAAGCAACTTTTTCCCTTCAAGGAATTTTCAAATGGATTCTTAGCCAACATAAGAGTTGTATATCTTGATCTTAGCTTTCCATGGAGTACCAGAAGTCCTCAAGGGGATTTATGGAACTCAAGTTATGATCTTGGCAATCCAGGGGTATTTTGGGCATTTGTGATTATAGGTCATTTCCAAGCATGTGCCAAAATCTCCATCTTCCACTCCTCAAATGGAAAATTGTTCAACTAGAAAGTTGCTCAAAATAGGGTTTTAACCTTGAACATTCATCAAGGAAGGTTTGAATTGGCTCATATGAGAAGTTGGTTTGAAATGGATTTTTAATGAAGAAATTAAAGTCATTTAAAAGGCAAAATTGTGATTTCTTGATTTCATGGCCAAACCAAGCAATGTTACATACCAATTTGATCAGAAAACATGTTTTAAAGATGATGGCAATATCACATTGTGGATTTAAGGTCATTTGCACATGGTTTCATTTTGTTACTTAAGATGGAAGTAACATAACCATCACACTCCATAAGATCAAAAACAAGGGAATGACACATCTAATTCAGTTCTAATTATCATGAGGAGAGAATTTCAGGTGAAATTGGGGACTGAAACAGAGCAAGGCACAATTTGAGCATATGAGATTTTGGAGGAAAGTGAGAAATTGAATTTCTCATTGTGGTTGTTACAGAACTTTCTAGAGGGTTCTATTGGCTTCTATATAAGCATTGCATTGGGTTCAGGTAGTTTTTTGGCAAGGATCAAGCAAGGAATCGTAGAGAGCTATTGAATTTTCTCACCTCCAACTCAGAATCGGTTTTGGAGTTGCAAGCCTATTCAAGCCAAATTAAAGGTTGAAGAAGCTTCATTGTGCATCACTGATCGTGTCTGAAGAGTCTTGGAGCTTGAATTGAGCATTTGATACCTCTGTTGATCCAATTTTTCTAGGTATGTAAACCTTCAAATTCCTCATAATCTAGGAAGAATTGGATAGCATCTTGCATGTGGTTAGGGCCTAGGATGTATGAGGATCGTTTCTAGATAGGTTTGGGAGCAATTAGAGACCAAATTAGGGTGATGCCATTTTCTGTTGAAGCTTGTATCTCCTTGTTCTTGAAGCTTTAATGGTGTTTGAATGTTGAGAATTGATCAGGGAGAAGTGTAGTACACAATGAGATCATTAATTTTAGGGTTTGAGGTGATTCAAGATTTGTGATTTTTCTGCAACTACCATCGGGTTTGGAGTTTAAGTGAGAATCAATAAGAGTGGGGACCATATTCGTGACCAGGGTGAAATTTGGAGTGGATTAGGGTTTTTAATTGGCTTGTTTGGTGAGTTTTGGGGTTTGATTCGCCGGAGAAGACGGTGGCGCCAAGCTCAGGCCACCGTCTGTGTTTTCCCCCCTCAGTTCAAATATTTTGGGGACGATGAACCACCACCATCAGATTACCCTTTGACCTTGACTGAAGACTTAATCCAATGGCCACGATGGTGTTTCAATTACTGAAGGATTGAGAGGGAGACCAAAACGCTCTGTTTCTTTTAAATTTGTTGGATGCGCTTAAGGATCCTTTGCTAACCACACCTCCATCCAGGCCCAATTGGAAATTACAACATGAATTAGTTGCTATTTGCCACTGCATTTTTCCATTTTTCAATTGATTTTCTGAGTTGTTTAATTTGGTTTGGGCTTCGTGATTGAATTGATATGCACACCCCTAGTCTAGGCCCAGCCTGGATAATAACTGATCTTAATTGCTAAACAACACGCCACTTTATTCATTTTCTTTGTGTTTCTTTTATTTTTATATTTTCCCATAGTTTAGAAATTAATTCACTATAAATAGAAAAATAAACATTTTTAAGCTATATTTTTTCCCCTAATTCCTTAGAAAATGTAGAATTTAATAGCATTGAAAAATGTTTAATTCATGCATTTTCTATTTTATTTGCTTTTTTTGCATTTTAATTGGTTTTATTTTCCATATGGTTGATACATGATTTTGTGGATTTTATTGTGAACGATTGGTGATGAGTTTTGAGTTGATTATTTTTGGGATAGCTGGCTTAGATATGCATGTACCCATAGTAATTTTGTCATATTTTTGTGAGAGAAATTTAGGCTAGTTTGAGCATTGAACATTAGGTGGTTTAGAATTAGGGTTTTAAGCTGATACCTTTAGATTTAGGGCATAGTTTAGGGTCCAAATGAATGTTTAACCCCCTGGTTTCTGTATGAGAGATTCATAAGAGGTTTAGTAACCCTTAGTAATTTTTGTAGGATTTTACAATCATGTTTGGTATTTTAATTAGAATTAGTTTTAGGACTAACTTCTAGGTGTTTCTGTTGAACTAATTTGGCTAGTTTAACTCAATAAGTTCCCCTTAGACTAGGGTGGTGTTGCTTTTGAGCTTGGATGATCATGAAGATTAATTGAAGGTGCTTTGGAGAGCTTGAAGGAGCTTGGATGTGAAGATTTCTCATCTGTTGGAGTGCTTGTTAGGAGCTTAGGGAAACTAGGGTTTAGGTGGAGCATTAGACTAGTTTTGCTTCTTTCTTCAAACATGGAGTATCTTGTCCATCTCCATTTTATCCAATGACATAATGTCCTCCTTGGGAAGCTCCATATCTCATTAGGAGGGATGAGTGGTATGCCCAATTGAGTAGAACTTTGAGGATACCTTTCATCTGCAATGTTAAGCCCTTAGTGATTTCCTTTGGTTGTCATTGAGCTTCTTAACATCCCAACTTGATCTTGTTGAATGAGTCTCCCTTGGAGGTGCTTGTTGAAGCTTGGTAAAGAGAAAGTTTGTTGCTTGTTGAGGCTTATTGAAGTTGAAGTTTGAGCTTGTTGAAGCTGGTTGCTTGTTGAAGCTAGGGTTTTGCTGCTTGTTGAAGTTGAAGTCAGGGGCTTGTTGAAGCTGGTTACTGGTTGGGGTTTGAGCTTGCTTAAGCTGGGAGCTTGTTGAAGCCTGGTGCTTGTTGAAGATTGAAAGTTTATTGAAGCTTGAATATGGGATTTATTCATGAAGATGAAGGTTGTTTCTGTCAACCTTTTTGCTGGTTAATCATCTGTTGTTGTCAGAGCTGCTGTTTGCTGTAGGAGTTTGGTGCTGCTGCTTGGGCTGCCTCCTCTGCTTTGGGGTTTTGTTTTCTGTATTGTTTGTTGGCTGGTGTAGCTTTCCCCCTAGGTTTGAGGTGAATGTTGATTCACTTTGCCTGTTGTTTTCCCAGGTTCGAGGTTGAGTGGGACTCCCTTGCCTCGCTTGTATTGCTGCATTGCATGCATTTTACGGTATTTGCTTGCTTTCGTTTTTGTTTATCCCCTAGGATCTCTGATTTCCTCTGTGCAGGAGGAAATTATGACAGACATTAGGATTCTTATCCATGCATGACAACATTAGGTTAGTTTTATTCCCCTTTCAACCCTAGGTTTTTTAGAGCGTCTTTCTCTTCTCATCTCAAAACAATTCAAAAATACAGTAATAAGGTTAATCGATGTCGTACGTTACGAGCCTTAAGCTATTTGAGAAAAGGTTGCTAGAGGGTCACTCTTCAGTAATCTGACTGCTTAGTATGGTACCCTTAGGGTGACATGCAATGTAGTCACTCTCAAATCATAGTCTCTAGTGCGTCAGAGATTGCAAACAAACTAAAAAACACTTCTTTCGTAAAAGATTCAAAACAAACATCAAAGTTTCATTTTTGTCCGCTTGGACTCTTAATCAAGAAAAACCCTTTTCAGAAGGTAGTAAAAAAAACAGTCAGACAAGCTTGTATCTTCCGTAGCCCGAACTACGTTTGCTCTGATTTTTCATGCTGTATGAAAGTACGTAGGCATAGGATGCCGTATCCTAGCGAGCAACCTTCCCCTCCTTTCCCGTAGGTAGGCGAACTACGTTGACTCTGATTTCTCGTTCCAGACGAGAATACGTAGGCATAAAGTGCGATACTTTGCCGAGTCATTTTCTTTTCTTTTTAACCCAGACCTATAGAGTAGATAGAATAACATACCCTTAGATAGAAAACAAGCGTAGATCCCGTCGAGTACGACGGACGCGAGGGGTGCTAATACCTTCCCCTTGCGTAACCGACTCCCGAATCCAGGATTTGGTTGCGATGACCATTCCTTTCCCTCTTTGCGTTAGGTTTACTCTGAGCGTTTCCTTTCCCTCCTTTGGGATAAATAACGCACGGTGGCGACTCTTCTGTCATAGCCGACGCCGATTTTCGCAGTAGCGACATAAGGCACAGACACACATTTGCATTTGCATAAATCATTTGCATAACAGGTACCTTGAGCCGTTTTCCTAACCCTTTGTGCTTGCAGTTTATTTCAGGATTGAACGAAGACAGATTCACCGATACTCTACCAGAGCGAATCAAGCCAGAGCAATGAAACAGGTTCAAACAGAAATTCAAGAGCTTAAAGAGAGGATGGATCACTTCATGGATCTCATGCAAGTGGTCTCTAACGGCCAGGACCAACTCATAACTTTGGTGCAACCTCTGATTGCACGCGTCGACAGCAACGGCGTGCTACATAGCGGGAATGTGGTGAACCCTCCGCTTGTTGAGACCCCCCATGCTAGCATCCCTGTGACTGGAGGGAATGGAAGTGGAAATGGCAATATTGTCACTAAATTGGAGCTAATGGGAATACGAAAGGCGTTGGAAACGACAACTTTGAGGACAATGGCAATGCTGGTATAGGTCATGGCAATACTGGAGGAACTGGTAATGCGGGGAACGCTGGTGCTGGTAATCTGTATGGTATTGATGCTGCTGGGTTTGCTGCTGGCAATGGCCATCAGCCATGGCAAGAGGATCGTTAAGAGGACTTCTTCTCGATGAAGGGAGCTGAGGGCGAATTGAATTCAGAAGCCCGCCTGAGGTTCAAGGCTCTCAAGGACAAGATGAAGAGTTTTGAGAACTTGAATACCATGGGTGTTGACATGACCAAGCTGGGACTGATCTCAGACTTCAAGGTGCCTCCCAAGTTTAAGGTACCCGACTTCGAGATGTATAAGGGCACCACCTGCCCCCGTGTCCATTTGAGGCCGTACTACCGAAAGATGTCCGCACATTCTGAAGATGAGAAATTGTTGATGCAGTTCTTCCAGGACAGCCTATCAGGCCCCTCGCTGGAGTGGTATATGGGTTTGGAACCCACAAGTGTACGTACGTGGAAAGACCTTGCTGAAGCATTTGTATGACATTATCAGTATAACAGCGACCTGGCTCCCAACCGGGTTCAGCAGCATAACTTTTCTCAGAAGAACAACGAAGGATTTAAAGAGTACGCCCAGAGGTGGCATGAACTGGCAACGAGAGTTTAGCCCCCGATGGTTGAACGAGAACTTGTTGAGATGTTCGTGGCTACTCTTCCAAGGGTTTATTATGAGAAACTAGTCAGTGGTATGTCGGGAAGCTTCTCCGATCTCATCATCACTGGAGAACATGTAGAGAATGGCATCAAACTAGGAAAGATTCAGGGTGTAGATGTATCCTCAGCTGGAGGTGGAAAGAAACCTTACAGTGGTAAGAGACGTGAAGGTGAGGCGAGCTCAGTGTCTAATGCTAGGGGAAAAGGAAAGGCTCAGCGCCAGCAGGTCGCTAGCATTACTATTCCTGCTGTCCAGGAACCTCAGCAGCAGCAGCATAACCAGCAAGGGTACCGGAGGTATCAGAACAAAGCCCCTCTGTCTAATCGTCATCTTGAAACCCCACCTATGTCGTATGCTCAGCTTTTTCAGACATTGCTTCAGTTGTAGCTAGTTCAGAAGATAACTTTGGCCCCCTTGACAGGGACACCTCCACTGGGCTACGATGCGAATACGAGATGTGAGTTTCATTCGGGGGCAACTGGCCACTCGATTGATAACTGTAAGGCATTCAAGCACAAGGTGCAAGATATGGTTGACGCCAAGATAATCAACTTTTTTGATAATGTTCCGAATGTCACAAAGAACCCTATGCCTAACCATGGGGGAGATGGGGTTAGCGCCATCATTGAAGAGGAAGATTCGGACTTATTGACTGATGTCAAAGACCTGAAAACACCACTTGGTTTCGTTAAAGCCAAGTTGATGAAGAAAGGTATTTTCCCGGGCTGTGGAAAGTTGTGTATGGACTGTGCGAATCATTCAGACGATTGTGATCAGTTGGTAGTAGGGATTCAGAGTCTGATGAACGAAGGGATTCTGCAGTTTAGTCGGAGGGATGAGAATAGATCAGGGGAGGTAATGCTGAAGCAGAAGGATGGGGTTGCCACTATCACCATCCCTCGTAAAACGATTACCATTTCTGCATTCAGGCCACCTACGATCACCATCACGAAGGCTGGGCCTATACCATTTGAGAGCACTAATGCTGTTCCATGGCACTATGGGGCAAATGTCTATTGCAATGGACAAAAGTTAGAGTTGGAGCCATCTAGGAAATCTGTTGATAACCTATTGGGAACTGGCGGAGTAACACGTAGCGGAAGGGTGTTCGCTCCACCAGAGATTGTGGCCGACAAAGCCGACAAGGCTGAGAAATTTGACAGAGGTAAAGGTAAGGTCGTTAAGGAAACCTCCCGTGGGGTAGAGAAATACCTGCTTGTGAAAGATGCTGAAGAATTTATGAGACTGATCAAGAAAAGTGATTACAAGATCGTTGATCATCATCATCATACGTCGTCTAAGATCTCTATTATGAATTTGCTGCTGTGCTCCGAGGCACACCGTAACACTCTGCTGAAGGTTCTGAATGCAGCATATGTACCGCAAGAGATCTCTGTCAACCAGCTAGAGGGAGTAGTTGCTCATGTGAATGCTGGGAATGGATTAGGGTTTATTGACCTAGAGCTGACGCCGAAGGGAAGGAACCACAATAGCGCCTTGCATATCTCGATAGAATGCCGAGGATCGGTTATGTCCCATATGTTGGTGGACACGGGATCATCTCTGGACGTTCTCCCAAAGAAAGCTCTGGTGAGGTTGGATACGAGAGGGCTAATTTGTACACCCAGTGACCTGGTTGTGAAAGCTTTTGATGGAAATAAGCGTCACGTCTTCGGAGAGGTGACTCTACCCATTCAAGTTGGGCCAGAAACCTTTGACGCGGTCTTCTATATCATGGATATCATGCCTGCTTATAGCTGTCTATTGGGCCGACCTTGGATCCATTCTGCGGGCGCAGTGACTTCCACATTGCACCAGAAGCTGAAGTATGTTGTGGGGGGCAGCATCGTGACCGTCTGTGGTGAAGAGGATATAATGGTGAGCCATTTGTCGTCTTTCAAATATGTTGAGGTGGATGGAGAGATCCACGAAACTTTGTGCCACGCGTTTGAAGCTGTTAAAGTCAAAGATGCGACTCCGGTGATGATTGAGAAACCTGAGACGACTCTATCTTCCTTCAAGGAAGCTCAAGTTGTTGTTCAAGCTGGTTTCGCCCCAGGCTGGGGGCAAGTCCTGGAAATCCCTAACAAGCAGAATAAGTTTGGGTTAGGGTATTCTCCTTCTGCGTATGCTTCCTCCTCTCGCAGTGCGTCGTGCGTCAAAGGGCCGATTCAGTTCACAAAAGGTGGGGTGATATTTGAGAATGTCAACGCCGTGTCTGAAGACAACAAAGATAGTGATTGCGACCTGGACTCCTAGATTCAGCCGAGCAAACCAGGCCAGAGCCTCAACAACTGGTCCGTCCAGGATATCATCCAAGTGACGCACAAAGAGTAATGCTTTGTCTTTTTCCAATTATTGTACAACCTTATGCCCTACCCGGGGCATAACGGTTTTATTTTCAGGGCCTTGATAGCTTATGCATGTACATATTATCAATAAATCAAAGGGCGTTTTACTTGCCTTCAAATTTTGTGATCTCTGTTGTTCCTGTTTTACTTTTGTTTTGAAAAACAATAAAATGGCAATACGGTTTGTGCTAACCTGCATATCCTCGTTTTAAGCTTAACCCTTGTCATTGCAGGATTCACACTACAGATGACATCGAATCTGAACCTTCTATGACTCACTTCAACTTTGATTGCCCGATATATCAAGCTGAAGGAAAGATTGATGAAGACGAAGACCTTCTAGAAGAGTTGGCCTGTTTGTTGAAACAAGAAGAGAAGATCATTCTGCCTCACGAGGAAGAGATTGATATTGTTAATCTGGGTTCTGAGGGACTTGTCAGAAATGTCAGGATAAGGGTTGCGTTACAGAGCGATGTCAAGCAGAGATTGGCTGAGATGCTTCGAGAGTATAGTGACATCTTTGCTTGGTCGTATGAAGATATGCCTGAACTCGACACCGACATAGTGGTTCATCATCTGCCACTGCGGGAAGATTGTCCTCCCGTTAAGCAGAAGCTTGGAAGAACACGACCAGATATGGCCATTAAGATCAAAGAAGAAGTGCAAAAGCAGCTGCATGTTGGCTTTTTAATGGTCACTACTTACCCTCCATGGGTCGCCAACATAGTACCTGTACCGAAGAAGGACGGTAAGGTGCGGATGTGCGTTGATTATCGAGATTTGAATAAGGCGAGCCCTAAAGATGATTTCTCGCTCCCTCATATTGTTGTGTTGGTCGACAATACAGCTCAATTTTCCGTGTTTTCATTCATGGATGGCTTCTCCGGCTATAATCAGATCAAGATGGCGCCGGAGGACATGGAGAAAACCACGTTTATTACCCCTTGGGGAACGTTTTACTACAAGGTAATGCCCTTCGGTCTGAAGAATGCAGGGGCCACTTACCAGCGAGCGATGGTTACTTTGTTTCATGACATGACTCACCATGAGATTGAAGTCTATGTTGATGACATGATTGCGAAGTCCCAAACGGAGGAGGGACATCTAGTCAATTTGCTGAAGCTTTTTGAGAGGCTTAGGAAGTTCAGGTTGAGGCTGAATCCTAACAAGTGTACTTTCGGAGTACGGTCCGGAAAACTACTGGGGTTTATTGTGAGTGAAAAAGGCATTGAGGTTGATCCTGCAAAGATAAAATCGATACAAGATATGCCAGCGCCAAAGACTGAAAAAGAAGTTTGTGGTTTCCTGGGGAGAATAAACTACATTGCAAGGTTTATATCTCAGCTCACGGCCACGTGTGAACTGATGTTCAAACTACTGAAAAAAGATCAGGCGATTATCTGGAACGAGGATTTCCATAAGGCATTTGACAAGATAAAACAGTATCTGCAGGAACCTCCAATTTTGATACCCCCAGTGGCCAGAAGACCCTTAATCATGTACTTGACAGTTCTTGAGAATAGCATGGGTTGTGTTCTCGATCAGCACGACGAGACTGGCAGAAAGGAGTATGCCATTTATTACTTGAGTAAAAAGTTCACAGATTTTGAGTCCCGTTACTCAATGCTGGAAAAAACGTGTTGCGCACTCGCGTGGGCTGCCAAATGTTTACGACAGTATATGCTCAATCACACAACCATGCTAATTTCGAAGATGGATCCAATCAAGTACGTCATCGAGCAGCAAGCGCTTTCAGGCAGGATTGCCAGATGGCAAATGGTGTTGACGGAGTATGACATTCAGTATGTTTCCTAGAAGGCCATCAAGGGAGTGTATTGTCTGAGTACCTTGCCGAACAGCAAATCAAAGATTATCAACCGATGAAATTTGAATTCCCTGATGAGGATATCATGTTTCTCAAAGTGAAAGATTGTGATGAACCGTTGCCCGACGAGGGTCCAGATAGGAAGTCCCAGTGGAAATTGATATTTGACGGGGCGGTTAATTCGTACGGAAGTGGTATTAGGGCAATCATTACGACTCCCCAGGGATCCCACATCCCGTTTACTGCCAGATTGACGTTTCCAGTCACCAACAATGAAGCAGAATACGAGGCATGCATCATGGGTTTAAAAGAAGCCATTGATTTGAGAATCAAAAACTCGGATGTATACGGTGACTCGGCACTTGTTGTTAACCAAATTAAAGGGGAGTGGGAGACTCGTCAGTCGAATTTGGTGTCGTACATGAATTATGCCAGAAGGCTGCTTCCGTTCTTTGATCGAGTGGAACTCCATCATGTGCCCAGGGCAGAAAATCAGATGGCTGATGCCTTAGCCACGTTGGCTTCAATGTACAAAGTCAATTTTCGGAATGAAGCCCCAAGAATTGTCATTTCCCATCTTGATAGACCTGCATTCGTTTTTGCAATTGAGGAAGCCTCTGATGGCAAGCCATGGTTCCATGATATCCAGACTTTCCTTATGACTAAGGAGTATCCTGCGGGAGCGTCAACCTAGGATAAGAAGACTCTGAGGAGGCTGTCTAGAAATTTGTATCTTAATCCTGATGGAGTTCTGTATAAGAGAAATCACGATCTCGTGCTACTCAAATGTGTAGATGAGAAAGAAGCTAGTCTGCTTATGGAAGAGGTCCATGAAGGCACATTCGGTACGCACGCCGGCGGACATGCTATGACGAGAAAGATCCTCCGAGCAGGGTATTACTGGCTGGCGATGGAGTCGGATTGCTTCAAATTCGCGAAGAGATGTCATAAATGATAGATTTATGCTGATAAAATTCACGTGCCGCCGTGCCCGTTGAATGTCATGTCATCCCCGTGGTCGTTCTCCATGTGGGGCATTGACATGATAGGCAAGATCGAGCCCACTGCATCTAACGATCATCGCTTCATTTTGGTAGCCATCGACTACTTCACCAAGTGGGTGGAGGCAGCCTCGTACGCTAACGTGACCAAGCAAGTGGTAGCCAGATTCATAAAGAAGGACATCATCTATCGATACGGAGTTCCCGAGCGGATCATTACCGACAATGGTTTGAATCTGAACAATAAGATGATAAAGGAGTTATGCCAGAGCTTCAAGATTGAACATCACAACTCGTCACCTTACCGGCCGAAGATGAATGGTACGGTTGAAGCGACCAACAAGAACATTAAAAAGATAGTACAAAAGATGGTTGTGACCTACAAAGATTGGCATGAGATGTTGAGATTAGCATTGCACAGTTATCGTACGATGGTACGCACATCAACCGGGGCAACTCCTTTCACACTAGTGTATGGTATGGAAGTTGTCCTACCATTGGAAGTTGAGACTCCTTCTTTGCGAGTTTTGGTTGACGTGAAACTCGATGAGGCAGAATGGATTAAGAACCGACTAAATCAACTCAGTCTGATGGATGAGAAGAGATTAGCATCGATTGCATATGGTCGTCTGTACCATAGCCGAATGAAGAAAGCTTATGATAAGAAGGTGTGTCCTAGAAGCTTCCAGACGGGTGATCTCGTCCTGAAGAAGATTCTTCCACCACATTCCGATCACAGGGGCAAGTGGACTCCTAACTACGAAGGTCTGTATGTCGTCAGCAAGGTCTTCTCGGGAGGAGCCTTGTTGTTATCCACGATGGATGGCGAAGATTTTGCATCCCCTGTGAACGCGGACGCAGTTAAAAAATACATTGCTTAAAAAATGACCCGTTGGAAAGAAAAAAGAATATCCAGATAAAAATGGGGCATCCCGACGAACCATAAGAAAGGAATAAAAGGTTCGGGCAAAAATTAGGGATATAAATGGAAAAATGTACACCCGCAAAGTCGAAAACCTGAAAGGGCGGCTTTGGCAAAAAAGGGTATCCCGGTGAATCGAAAACCCGAAAGGGCGGTTCAGGCAAAAGTTAGGGATTTGAAAAAGCAAATGATTGCGTTCCACGTGTGGACTCTCATTGTTTAGTGGTTTGGAAGACCTGAGGGCCGTTTATCCGAGTCAATCTCTTTTGAAGCTGAAGCGTCAGAGAAGTATCGAAGTCGAGTGGGTCATAGAGGGATCAACTCATGGTGTTCGTCTACACCACATTGCCGACATTTGTGTATACTGATGTATATTTATGTTATTATGCTTGCGTAGCTTCCTCATTTCAGGAGCTTGCATCTGTTGTAAAACGTTTTGCCTATTCAGGGGCTCGTTATCAATAAACGTATACTATTCAACATTTCTATTTGTTTGCCTAGTTTTTATCTGTTTTATTTGAGAAAAAGAACGCCCGATGTTTTTTATAAAATGCGCATACATAAACTTGCTGGCCTAGGCCGATAATTGTTAAAACATTGAATTACCTGGACATTGTCACAGGATGATAACCTTGATAGGTCCCTTTGTGAAGGGTATCTTGTTTGTTTGTTCATGTTGTTGCAGGGACGTCACCCTCCAGGCAGTATGCCAGATGTTTTCCAAGCAGAATGATTCCTTCTTCCCCAGCGAGTTCAGCAGTGTTTCCCCATGGAGCCTGAGCGTGGGACGGTGAGCATTGATATGTCTTCCCAAGCAGAGATAGATTCTCCCCAACCAGATGTATCCTGAGGCGGGATCATTCTTCCCCAGCTGAGTCATACGCAGAAGCATATATTCACTCCCAGCAGTGGGTCAGTAAACAGTTTTCTCGTAGAAGACTATCCGCAAGTGTAGATCTCATTAGTTCAGACTGAAGTCCCCAGCGGAATTGAAATTCCCTACAGAGTTGTATTCTCCCCGACAGGTAGGATTTATTCCAGCGTCTGGTTGCATATCCCCAGCCGAGTTTGCAGTTCTCCAAGAGAGCCGAGGCCTTGGAAGCCGTTCAGGGCATCATTGGCATCCCCCAATAGAGAGTTGAATAGATGTTGCTGTACTTCCCCATCGGAGTCCGTTTCTCCGGGAAGATTCAATCTGCGAAGGCCGTGCAGTTTATTTCTGCGATTGACATCGTTTCCTTAGGATTTCGTGGTTCGTATACCCAGTTGCGAGTGCAGGTTCTCGTGGAACTTTGTTCCCCTGCAGCAGTTACCTGGAGTTCGTTTCCCCAGGATAAGTCCAATTGAGATTAGTGTGACTTCTTCTCCTCGGCAGGATGACTTCTTCTCTCCACCAAAGTGGTTCTTTCTCCTTGACAGGAGGATTTTCCCTTCAGCATTTATTTTGCTGATAGCATTTAGACTAAATGCGTAGCATTTCCACCGTATGGAGCATTACGCCATTGTCAAACATATGCATATGAAACATGAGCTAGGTCGTTACCGTTCTTGTTTTGTAGGTGTTCCTCAGCAAAGTTGTTTTCTTAAGATGATTCTTGAATTTCCTCAGAAGAGTTGTTTGCTTAAGATGATTCTTAACTCCCTAGTGGAGTCGCCAAAGTTGTTTACTCAAGATGATTCTTGGAGTCCCCGGCGGAGTTGTTTGTTCAGGATGATTCTTGATTTCCTCAGCAGAGTTTATTTGTCCAGGATGATTCCTGAATCCCCGAAGCAGAGTTACTTGATAGTTCTCCAGAATCCCCAGCGGAGATGTGTTATCCCCAGCAGTTTTTTGAACAGAGAAGTTGAAATTTCCCTAAAAGACTTACTGACGAAGTCCGACTGTAACGTCGAAGTTGTTCTCCTAGCTGACATGGAGTGTGTGACGACAGAAGTTTAGATATCC
The DNA here is from genome assembly GCA_963859935.3 of Lathyrus sativus. NCBI lineage: Eukaryota > Viridiplantae > Streptophyta > Magnoliopsida > Fabales > Fabaceae > Lathyrus > Lathyrus sativus. Next base: position 370,312,964 of record OZ012737.1, read on the forward strand.
TTATTGGTTCATGATTGACTAAGGATTCTATTTCCGACTTACTGACAAAGTCCGGCTGACGCCCGATAATTTCTTTGAATGCCCGACGGCATGATTGACTCGATTGTCGAAAGTTCCTGATGACCTGATGAGTCCAGAGGAATTCTTCTGCTGACATGCCGCAGAATGCCTGACAGCAATATCAGCTATGTATCACCAGTTACCGTGTAACTAGTGATCCTTTGACGACTTGAGGAAGAAGCTGCAGTGAAATTTGATGATCATCCCGATGGAGATTTGGGCCAGTTGCCGTGCAACTGCCATTTCAGACTTCAAAGATTGTCCTACCAATCAGAGTATCGTTTACTTGTGTGGTTGGCAAATTTCCGGTTACCGTGTAACCGATTCCCCAGCAAAGTTGTCGTGCAACTGTCATTTTCAGTTTTGAAGATGTTCCTACCAATCAGAGTATCGTTCACCTGTGCAGTTGGCAAATCACCTGTTACCGTGTAACCGATGATTCCTTGATGTCTCAAGGATGTAGATGATCATCCTGACAGAGATTTGAAGTTAATCATCCACCAGCTAGTTGTCGTGCAACTATCAACATCAGCTATCCTTCACCAGCTACCGTATGACCGGTGATCCCTCGATGATTTGAGGACGCAGTGATATCAGATACATCAGATCAGTATTTCTCCAGCTAGTTGTCGTGCAACTATCATTTCCGTTTCCGAGAATTTGTCCCCATCAGAGTATCGTGTACTTGTGCAGTTGGAAAATTTCTGGGTTTATTGGTATTCAATCGTCTTTTACCTTGATTGTTTGAGAGTTGTTCGCTTCTCACCCAGTCAAGTCCAAGCCGTTTGAATAGGGCCAGCTGTTGCACCCCAAAATTTGCCCAACCTTTTCTTTACCTAGCCTCTGTTTCATTGCATTCATATTAGCATTATCATCTGCATTTCATTGACATGTGTGCAGGATATCAAGAGGTATGACTACCAATCAAGGGCTGCACAAGGTTATGAAGCTAGCCAAGAGGTTTACCCATGTGGTCAAGGGTTGATATCCTCACCAGAGAAGCCAAAGATTCTCAGAGAGAGTGGTTGAAACCAAGGGGTACATCTCCTAACTTGAGGGTTATGGGAAGCTATTCAGATGATTCTGAAGCCATAAAGTAGGAATTGAGACCTTGAGAGAGCTAATGAGAAGTGTTGAGATCATTTTGAAGCCTAGACAGGTCAATATGCAAAGGATATGAAGATATACCCAAGAGTGGTGCAACTAGGGTTTCATCTGGGCAACCCTAGGATAACTGATGATTTGAAGAAGGTTGAGACCTAATTCAAGAGCCATGTGATCATGGATTGATGTGTTGAGATGTCCAAGGGATGATTCCAAGGTCAACTTATCATGAATCAAGAGTGTGAGGAGTTCCTAAGCTAGGGTTGCTATGCTTGACAGTGTAAAATCCCCTGGTTTGGTGCCTAACTTCAAGACCACATAACTCAAGATGAGGCTTTCATCTCACCTTGACCCTAACATGACTGTTGTATAGCATGTTCCTAGCTTTAATTTGAGTACTAGAAGTCCTTGATAGGGTTTGTAGAACTCATGTTATGGGCCAGACAAGTTACAGGTCATCAGTGGCATGGGAAATTGGAGCTTGAAAGTCAACCAACTTGCATGACATTTTTTCCCTAGAAGGATGACTCCTATGAACTTTTGGTCAACATGAATGTTGTTCCTTATCTTCTTAGCTTTTTAGAAAGTACTAGAAGTCCATGATTGGATTTGTAGAACTCAAGTTATGAGCTTTGCAAGATAAGGGTATTTTGGGAATTTGGAATTACAGGTCATTTTTGGTTATAGGTCAATTTCATCAACTTAGACACCTCAAATGAAGATTTGTTCAACTTGAAAGTTGTTCAAAATTGTGTTTTTAGTCCAACCATGACCCAAACATCCATTTATATGGATTGAATATGGAAGTGTATGAAGAAATTTGGAAAAAAGATCATTAAAAGGCATTAAGAAAGAAAAAATTCAAAATAAATCACAATGGTTCAAAAAATCACAAATTGGTACACATTTTGATTGGAAATGACATTTTGAAGAGATTGGCAATGTTACATTTTTGGTTTGAGGCTTGCTTCATGGACTTTATTTGGATTACTTAGAATTGAAGTAACATAACCAATCAACACCATTGGATGAAATCAAGCACTTAATCTGAGCCATTCACATTCAAGGGATGTTAAGCAATGAATTTAAGTGAGATTTAAGCTGAAATTTCATAGAATACACGACTGCCATGGTTACACTTTGAAGGAAAATGGAAATTTTGGATTCATCAAATTGGCCATGATTGGGCCAGGTTATGATCCAAATAGTTTCTATATAAGTCTTGGATCATGTTCAGATCAGTTTTTGGTTAGCATTGGGTGAAGAAATGGTTGTGGCAGTTAGAGTTGGAAGCTTCAAACTCAAAATCGTGTTTGCATTTCCAGAGGATTTCAAGGCCAATTGAGGATCCTATTAGCATCAGCGATCATCCTTGAGAGTTTCTGCATCTCCTGGAATCAAGAATCAAACTGCAACTACCTTAATTGTAAGCTTTTTTCCAGGTTTGTATTCTTCAAAATTGCTCTAGTTCTAGGCTGTTTTAGCATGAATTGAGCATGTGGTTAAGTTATAGGATGAACATAGATGGATTTATGATCATAATCTTGAGGTTTAGAGACAATTTAGGTCATGGTGCAAATTCTGTGTGACTTCAAATCAGGTTGTTCTTGAGGTGTTATCATGAATTAGATGGCTTAAGATGATCCCTGAAGAGTGAGGAAGAGATCCATGGCATTAATTTGAAGTTTGAAGACAATCTTGGAGATTGTGATTTTTCTGTTCACTATCGTGTTTGGAGATTCAGGATGAATTAGCAAAAATGGAGTGGATTTTCATGCTCGAGGTGAGAGGACGAGTGATGTCGTATAATTTTCTTTGAGTTTGGTGGAGTTTGATCACAGAGCATGATTGCTCTCGCCGGAGAAGACGGTGAAGCTCTTCACTGGCCACCATGGTTGAGTTTCCCTCTTTGTTCAGTTTGAATTGGAGAAGATGCACATGAACCGTTGGATCTGTGTGAATTATTTGACTTGGTATTGGCATCTGATGGACGAGATTTAGTCTGGCTAGGGTTTGGTGAGCTAGCACAACATGAAGCGTAGGATGAGACTACTGTTGCAATGAATGGATGTGATTAGGGAGTACCGTGTGCACTAGTCAACTAAACCTAATAACGCCAATGGCCAAAACAAACCGTTTTACTAAATGATGCGGCACGCGCGTGGCCTTCAGATCATTGGACTGGTCAATAGATCTAGTGGTTCTGGCATTTTCTGATTCTTTTTACTTCTTTAATTGATTTTCCATTTTCTTTTAATTGTTTTTTCATGTTTAATTCATAATAATTAGAATAATGATCGGAAAACTATGAAAAAAATATGTGGTTGATCCTTGTTGAATTTCTGATTTTTCCATGCCTTTGGATTTTATTTTGGTGCTGTTTTCAATTTAATGTCCATTTTTCTATTTTTGATAATTGATTAAAAATGCATAAAATGACTTGTTGTTTGCTGATTTTATTGCTAATTCATGCTTTAGAATTTTATGTTGATTTTTGGCTGGCTGGTTATAGACATATTGATGAGATCATTGGATTTTTGTGGTGATTTTTAGGTAGCTCTAAGCATAGTTTTGAACTAGGTTTTTGGAGGCTTCCCCTTTTGGCCTTTCCCTTGACAAATTTTGGTTTAGAAATTCCTTAGTGCCCTTAAACATTGATTTAAGCTCTGGATTTTCTACCATAGGTTCTTAATACATTTAGTATCCCTTAGGAAAATTTATAGATTTTTAGTAATTGATTTACTATTTTAGTTGTATTTTACATCTAGGCTGTGTTTAGGTTGCTTCTAGCATAGTACATCCCATAGTTGAACTTCAAAAGTGACCTTTAGTTCATGATAAGTTTCCAAACCTTTTCTGATGGTTTAGTAGACATGTTGATACCTCTTTAGATTGAATCTCCAGGTTTGATTTGGTGTTTTAGTTCCCTTTAGAAAATTTCTTTTAGAGCTTGTAGAATTAGGGTTTTTAAAGCCTTTAGGAGTTTCTTCCTTTTTCATAATTGTAGTTTGCTTTGATTTGCATTCCATTTCCTATCCAATGATGCAAGGTTCCTTTGTGGGAGCCTAGTCCCTCCTTTGGAAGGACTAAAGTCCTACCACAAAAGGTAAAACCTTTGAGGATACCAATCTCAGATGAGTGGTTGAGTGCCATGATGGATTCCATTGGTTTCCATCATGCTTCCCCTCATCATGCAATAATCTTTATGTTGATTCATGTCATCTCTTGATGGAGAAAGTTGAAGCTTGAAGATGAAGTCCTCATTCCCTTTTCTCCTGATGGATGGCTTGGACAGATAACTTGGACATGAAGACAACTACAGACTGTTGGGCTGCCAGACTGCTGGAGTGTTGTTGTGCTGCTCTGCTGTGTTTGTTGTTGACTGTATTTGTGTGACTGTTTCTCTTGTGTGTTGCATTAGAATAGGCTTTCATGTAGTTGATGCTAGGCCTAAGTGCATTGAAAGGTTGAGCTTGCCTCCCTTTGCTTGTTTGCATAAGTGGTTGAGTCTGTCTCCCTCTGCTTGTCTGTTACTGTTTGGATTTGCTTGTTGGCTGAAGGTTGAGTTTGCCTCCCTTGCCTGTGTATTGTGTTGTTTTTCTTGATTGCTCTAGAGGTTGAGTGAGTCTCCCTCTGCTTGTATTGTTGTATCGCATTTGCATCTTTACTGTTTATCTATTTTACTGATGTTTAGCTGATGCTTTATCTGTTGTCTGTTTCCCACTTGACATGATCCCCTAGGACTCTCACTTTCTTTGATAAGGAAGTGATGATAGAACTTTAGGCTGAAGCCTTTGCATGATAACATCTAGGAATTCCCCGTTTCAAACCTCGACCATAGGATGAATCCTTGGCATGACAACATCAGGACTTGATAGTTTCCCCTTAGTTGTGTCCGTTCTCTTCTCTCTTCAAACAAATCAAAATACAGTAATAAAGGTTAATGGATGTCGTACGATACGAGCCTTAAGCTACGTAGGAAATGATTGTTGGAGGGTTTTCTCCTAATGATCAAGATGTTTAGTGTGGTACCCTTTGGGTGACATGCGACGCATTCACTCCTAGGTCATAGTCTCTAGTGCGATATTAGTTGCAAACATCCATAAAAGACAAATCTTCCGTAAAAGACAGAAAACAAGCTTCAAACCTTTTTTGCCCCGTGGGCCCATAACTCAAGGAAAGCTTTTCTGAAAAAAAGAGTGTCGTTAACTCTCAGTTCTACCGCAAACGGTAACGCACAAGTCTCCGAAGAGCAAGTTGCATACACCAAACTGTTGGAACTGTTTGTTAACCCTACTCAGAAAAACAGATGAATCTGAATCCCCGTAATCCGTATTATCCCGAACTACGTAAGCTCTGATCTCTCATACCTGTTGAGAGTATGTAGGCACAATACTGACGTATTGGCGAGCCACCTTCCCCCGTAACCCGTAGTTAGCCGAACTACGTTGACTCTGATTTCTCGTTCTCTGATGAGAATACGTAGGCATAAAGCGCGATGCTTTGCCGAGTCAGTTTTTCTTTTCTTTTCAGACCAGCCTTGATAGGTAGATAGTTAAACCAACCTGTCAGATAAACACAACAAGTGTGGATCCCATCGAGTACGATGGACGTGAGGGGTTCTAATACCTTCCCCTTGCGTAACCGACTCCCGAACCCAAACATGGTTACAATGACCTTGTCTTAAACCTTTTCGTCAGGTTTTTCCGATCGTTTCCTTTCCTGTTCTGAGGGATAAATAACGAAAGGTGGCGACTCTTCTGTTTTGCCGGCACCTTATTTTCGCGGTAGCGACACACTCAAGTAGAAAACTCAAGATTCAACCTCTTAACACAATCAAAGGAAATAAAAGAATGTGTAGATCCAGTATCAATTATAGCGATCAAAGGTATACCATTAGTGAGGCACGTACCTCGGATCAATCGACCTTCACTAGCAGTTTCCGATCCTGATAGAGCAAACACTTTCATATTCCCTTGAGTCTTCTTTGAATTGTCCCACTTGGTACTAATGTGCCCTTGCTCACCACAGTTGTAGCAAGTCACGTTCGCACCGCTTCTGCACTCAAGAGCTTTGTGGCCTGGCTGACCACACTTGAAACATTTCTGCTCCACACTTTTGCACTCAGGAGCACGGTGTCCTTCTTCACCGCATCTATAACATCTCACCAGAGTGTAAACTCCTCCCCCACTCGGCTTCTTTCCGTAACCAGCTTTCTTTTTCCCCGTATCAGCAGTAGTCACATACGGCATCCCTCTAAATTGACCTTTTCCTTTCTTATCATTTAAAATCTTGTAGTGACTAGACCGAGCCCTACTATCTTCATCATAAATCCTACTCTTGTTCACCAACTCAGAAAATCACCTAATTTCCTGATAACCAACGGCTTGCTTGATTTTAGGCCTCAAACCATTCACAAACTTTAGACACTTGGATCTCATTACATTAGTAGTGTTGTAATAAGGACAAAACTTAATCAATTCCTCAAATCTTGCGACATACTCGGCCATAGTTGAATTACCCTGCTTCAGCTCAAGGAATTCAATTTCCTTCTTACCACGCACATCTTTTTGAAAATACTTCTCCAGAAATGTCTCTCTAAAAACATCCCAAGTAACCACAACCTCATCTTCTTCAAATCTTTGGCGAGTATTACCCCACCAGTCCTCAGCTTCCTCTTCAAGCATATGAGTGCCAAACTGCACCCTCTGCGCATCTGAGCAGTTCATGAATCGAAATATCTTCTCGATTGCTTTCAACCATACTTGTGCTTTGTCAGGTTCATGGGTTCCCTTGAAAATTGGCGGATTGTTCCTTTGAAACCTTCCCAAAGCACAAAACTCATCATCAGCGTTGTTTCCAGCATTCACATTGGCTTGAGGATTCTGCCCAATCGCTCCAGCCAACATCGTCAAAGCCTCAACAATCGCTTCATCATTCCTGCCTGCAACCATTGTTCTTGATTCCCACAACAAATCCTCGTTAGAACAATCATATTGATAGTGCTACACACACATACCAAATGCATAAGGGAATGAACACATTAACAACTTGGTCAACTGACCGACCTGCTCTGATACCACTAATGTAACACCCCATTATATACCCCCAAATAAACTATAAATCATTTAAGCACATAATAAAATTTCATCATAGTACAATTAAAACATGGTATAAAAGAGGTATGTAACATCACACACAAAATTGAAACATACAACACCTGCTCTATAAAAGACATGCAACAGTGGGGTAGCTTTCATCAGAGGAACTTGGTCCTTACACCCACATCTCAATATTTAGAATTAAAAGCGGAAAATCTAAACAATGAATCATTTTAAACATGTAATCATATAAATACATATCATCCTGTTTGAGTCACCACATCATTCGAGTTTACATAACATTTGTCAGCAGATACATATGCAAATGTATCACAAAAGAATGCTATACAATCCTAACTACCCGGTGCTACATATCAGATCTTAACTGACCAAAAGAATGAAGTTATACTTCACAAAAGACCTCCAGCAAACCTAATCTGCAATGCCTCATAGAGCATTATAAAACAGCAGAATGGTGAGAAATATTATCATAATAATCAATGCATATAATTATATATATATATATATATATATATATATATATATATATATATATATATATATATATATATATATATATATATATATATATATATATATATATATATATATATATATATATATATATATATATATATATATATATATATATATATATATATATATATATATATATATATATATATATATATATATATATATATATATATATATATATATATATATATATATATATATATATATATATATATATATATATATATATATATATATATATATATATATATATATATATATATATATATATATATGTATACAACATAGAATACACATATTCTGCATTTCTCACCACAGTTCATTATCATCATCATATACATCACAATATATGTATAAACAAATATGGATAATCATCAAACATGTTTCATCATGCACACATCAATAATCCTCAATTCAAAAATTCATACACAAACATACTTTCATATAACAAAGATATTTATGCCATGTGACTCAATACAACTCAATGCAACTCATGCCATGTGGTACCAACACTTGTTATCATTTTTCGGTTTTTACATTTAAACAGGGTCCATCCCCTAGACCGATAACAACAAAAGCCCGTCCTCTAAGCTTTCAAATCCACCCTTCTAGGTTTGGGACAAGTCACTAGTCTCCACGAAACTAGCAAGCATTGCCTCTTGACTAAATGATGCGTATCCAATCAACAATCATATGCACTTAAGACTGTTCTCGCATCTTAATCCCATGCATATTCAGATAATTCATCACACAAGAATTATATCATGATTGCACACTCACACATCATATCAAAGTATTCATACTTTCAACATCATCACATTTATCAAGCAATGCACACATATTCACAATATGTTCTCATGCATTATTCACAATATTGCATTCAACCAATATGCACTCACAATCCAATACCATCACCATATTTATCAAACAATGCACACATATTCACAATATGTTCTCATGCATTCTTCACATACAATCGCATACAATCAATATGCATTCACATCATCGTACCAAACAGCAACTAACTTCATCACAAATCATCATGCATTTTTAATCAATTCAAACAATGCACATATTTGTCAAAGAAACCACATTCCACAATCAATTCCACAATCTAGGATTCACGCCATACGGCAACCCACAACATATATATAACAGCACACAATTACTCATTTTAGATCAAGATTTCACACAATCGAACCAAACAATCAACATTGGATGGAATCACAAAGAAATGAGAATGCTGTCGTGCTCGCTGGCTTGCTCGCCTAGCGAGTTCCTAGCGAACACTCGCTACTTGTTCGCCTAGCAAACAAGCTCGCGAAGGCAAACATAAGCTACTGTAAGGCTTCGCTACCCACTCGTTGGGGCTTCGCCTAGCGAACCCCTCGCTACCTCGCTCGCTACCAGCGAAGATGGTCAAATACATTATGTCTAAGTCTAGGACCACTCACTACTAGCTCGCTACAGCGAACACTCGCGACTTGCTCTCCTAGCGAAGGTGCTAGCGAACGTCTGCGATGTTCAAAACCCCAACTGTCCAAAATTATCAACTCATCACAAAATCAACCGATTCAATTCCAACGAATTCCAGTAGTCTTAGCCTAACATTTCTCGACTAATCTACACCATTTATTCTCAATCTTAACTGTTAAAACATCAATTCTACCGATTAAATCCATTTCTGCCCTAAAATGGAAAATGGAGAAAAACATCCAACAATCCAAACAATCCATACATAATCATATACATTGACAAGATAATGATATTTCACACCCTTACCTTGATTAATCGAAGCTAGAAGTTATTCTTGAGCTTTCCAAGCTTTTCCTTCGTCTCCTTCTCTTTTCTCCTCTTCCTCTTTCTTTCTCTTCTCTTTCTCTTATGTTTCTATTATTCCCTTTTCCTTCCACTTTTTCTTATATGCCTTTCTATTCTATTTCCTTCCATCATATTTCTTCACTCAAAATATCTACCAATAATTCCAATAATTAAAGTCATCCAAATAAATCAATTAATTAATACGAATAATTAATTATTGAAAATTGGGCTGTTACAAAGCGCCTCCGCCAATATATGTTGAATTGTACAATTTGGTTGATATCTAAAATGGATCCAATCAAGTATATCTTTGAAAAACCTGCTTTAACTAGTAGGATTGCTCGTTGCCAAATGTTGTTGTTAGAATATGATATCGAGTATTGAACTCAAAAAGCGATAAAAGGAAGTGTTTTGGCTGATCATTTGGCGTACCAGGCAATTGATGATTATTAACCTATCCGGTTTGAATTTTCTGATGAGGGTGTGATGTATCTAAAGGTTAAAGATTATAAGGAACCATTACATGAAGAAGGCCCTGAACCTGGATCCCGGTGGGGTTTGATTTTTGATGGAGTTGTTAATGAGTATGGCGATGGTATTGGAGCAATAATTGTTACTCCTCATGGTTCTCATATTCCTTTTACTGCAAGGTTGGTGTTCACTTGCACAAATAGTGCGACAAAGTATGAATAGTGTATTATGGGCCTAGAAGAAGCCATTGATTTATGAATCAAGATCCTTGATGTATATGGAGATTCTACCCTAGTGATTAATCAGATTAAAGGGGATTGGGAGACACGTTAACCTGATTTGATTCCTTATCGTGATTATGCAAGAAGGTTGTCAACTTTCTTCAATAAGGTTGAGTTTCACCATATACCTAGAGCGGAGAATCGAATGGCAGATACCTTAGCGACTTTATCCTCCATGATTATGGTAAATCATTGGAATGATATGCCAAAAGTTGATGTTATGCGTCTCGATAGACCGGCTCATGTATTTGTAGTTGAAGAGGTTTTTGATGATAAACCTTGGTATTATGATATTAAATATTTTCTTCAGAATTAAGAGTACCCACTTGGGGCATCCAAGAAGGATAAGAAAACTTTGAAAAAATTGGCTAGTAGTTTCTTCTTGAATGATAATGTGTTGTATAAGAGAAATCATGACATGGTCTTGTTAAGATGTGTAGACAAGCATGAAGCAGACATGTTGATGAAAGAAATTCATGAAGGATCCTTTGGTACCCATGCCAATGGACATGCAATGGCTAAGAAGATGTTAAGGGAAGATTACTATTGGCTGACAATGGAATCTGACTGTTGTAAATATGTGAAAAAGTGTCATAAATGTCAGATTTATGCTGAAAATATTATGTCAACCACCTTTCTTGGGTCGAAGAATGTGCGAGACAATCCACTGTAAAATTCTGTCAACCGGCTTCAACCGACCAGTTGTAACTGATTTCAGAAAAAGGTCGCTAACGACAATGTCGTCAGCATATGGTTTCTTCAGCATAGAGTGCAAGGCCTCCTTGAACTCATACCTGTTCATGGTTCGAGTATCCGTGACCTTAATCAGTGGCTCAGCAGTCAGAGGAGACATATCAAAAAGATTTTTCTAGATAGAGTCATTGACATATACCTTATTATTTCCAATCTTAGTACTGAACTCATAACCTTCGAATTTTCATTAAAGACCGGTGTAGAAAATTTTGATCAAGTCCTCATTATATTTATTATCACATTCCAAAAATTTGTTGAAATTCTGAGCATCCAGAAATTCAAGTACTTCTTGGATGTGCATTCTTTCAGCAACTTTTCAATAATAAACATATTGTTTGACAATTGATCTCTTACTCAGATTTTTCTCATGAAGTTCAGTGTATTCATGAGGTAAAAGAGAGAGCACACTTATCGGTAGAGTAGCTCTAAAAGTACCAGCTTGAGCGGATGAAGCTCTGGTTGTTCTTTTCCCTATTACTCTTCTTGTAGCCATTAGAGCAATTCTTTGAAGAGGATGAATAGTGAAAATAGAGTTTTTGATATTGATTGGAGTGACTCACTATACTTCTTGACTAGATAGTGAAATTAGGTTTTGAAATAGACTTTGGGAAGAGGAGATGTAGATAGTAGCCTTGAGTAGGTACAAAGTATGAATGTAAATACTAATGATGATATTGTTTGAATGCATAAAAAAATTGAATGCATTAAATGGGTCAAGTAATTTGAATGATTCATCAAAAACAGAGGTTTTTTTAGCAAAATCGCGCGACGCATCGACCCATATAGGTTTTGCATCGATGCATACTGTGAAAGCAAACATAGTGAGAAATTTTCAAAGTTTTAGTCGACCAAAGGGTCGATCTGAGTGGACCCGCTTTTAAAACAAGAAAAGTTGTTATTTTGTGAGTCGACCGGACTCTTGTGTAGGTCAACTCATCTAGTTAAAAACAACACAAATTATCAATTTGAAACATACAAGCATCAAAATGACATAAATAGATAGCATACTTAAATATCAAACATTCAAAGGGATGAAACATGCTTAATCATACAATAAACATCAATAATAACATATAACTTGATACATCAACTTACACAATGAGGTGAATACAAAAGTTTGATAATGAGGAAAGGTAGCACCTCAACCATGATCGATGATAGATGCCCTCACATATGGCTTGGTTACTTCATTTTTTAGATAAAGATATAGACTAACATATATAGAAATCATGCAATAATGAACTCATAAACACGATCCAAGATGTCGAGAAAACCGAGTTCTCTACTGATGTGAAAGAAGAGCTCTGTAGCGAGTGGTTTTTTGAAAATATTTGCAAGTTGATTTTTGGTATCAACGTGCTCAAATACCACATCACCTTTCTCCACATGATCCCTAAGGAAATAATGGTGTATTTCAATATGCTTGGTGCGTGAATGTAATATGGGGTTCTTGGTTAGATTAATGGCACCGGTGTTATCATAAAAGATCAGAACACACTCAAGCTTTAGATTAAAGTCGAGTAATTATTGCTTAAGCCATAAGACTTGAGCGCAACAACTACCGGCTGCAACATATTCCGCTTCGGCTATTGACAAAGCAATAGAAACTTGATTTTTTATATGCCAGCTCACCAAAGAATTTGAAAATAGATGACAAGTGCCACTTTTGCTTTTCCTATCCGATTTGCAATCGGTAAAGTCGGAATTAGAAAAGCCAACCAAGGAACAATCATTACCCTTGGAATACCAGAGCCCATACTTTGAAGTACCAGAGAGGTATCTAAGTATGTGCTTTACATCTTTCAAGTGAGATTCCTTGAGACGTGATTGATACCTCACACACATGTAAACACTAAACATTATGTCGGGTCAAGATGAAGTAAGATAGAGGAGAGAGCCAATTATACCTCTATACTTTTTCACCTCCACATCCTTACCATTCTCGTCTTGGTTGAGATTTGTACATGTAGGCATCAGAGTGTCAATCACCTTGGAGTTAGCCATGTCAAAACGCTTGAGAAGCTCAAGGCAATATTTTGTTTGGCTCACAAATGTACCCTCTTTGAGTTGTTTAATTTGCAATCCGAGGAAATAGTTGAGCTCCCCCATCATGCTCATCTCGAACTCGCCCTTGGTTAATCTAGAAAACTCCTTGACCATATTCATGTTAGTTAATCTAAAATTGATATCATCAACATATATTTGTACCAAGACTAAGTGTTTTCCTTGATGTTTAATGAAGAGAGTTGTCTCAACCTTTCCTCTTGAGTACCCTTGATCAAGAAGAAATTTGCTAAGACGGTCATAACAAGCCGTAGGAGCTTGTTTGAGTCCGTAAAAAGCTCATATTAACTTGTAGACATGATCAGGATACTCATGGGATTCAAACCCAGGAGGTTGGGCTACATAAACCTCTTCATTTATATATATTCATTGTGGAAAGCACTTTTTACATCCATCTGAAATAATTTGAAATCTTTCGCACAAGAAAGCAAGCAAAAGGCGTATACCCTCGAGTCGGGCAACCGGTACATAAGTTTCCTCATAGTCGATTCCCTCCTCTTGGTTATACCCTTACCTGACTAACCGCTCCTTGTTGCATGTTATAACTCCCTTTCCGTCCAGTTTATTCCTAAACACCCGTCGGGTGCCAATTACTCGTTGGTATCACAGAGGAGATACAAGGTCCCAAACCTCATTTCTTTTAAACTGATTCAGTTCCTCTTGCATTGATAAGAACCAATGTTCATTGAGTAGTGCCTCTTTAGGGTTTTTAGGCTCAACTTGAGAGACAAAATCAAAGTGATAACAAAAGTTACTTAGCTTAGATCGGGTTGTCACTCCCTTTGAGATATCACCGAGAATGTTGTCGATAGGATGGTCTTTAGAAGACTTCCAAGCTGGAGGAAGGCCATCGGTGTTAGTTGGATGAACCTCCTCAATCTCCTCATGATGGTGATCTTTTTCCTCCTCAACTTTCACTGATTCAAGTTGATCAATTCCTTTCTCAGTGTCTTTGAGTATGTCTTCAGAAGATACACCTGCAGCATGAAATAAAATACCTTTTTCGACACTTTTCAGATAAGTTTCATCAAAAGTGACATGAACAGATTCTTCAACTATAAGTAACCTCTTATTGTATATTCTATATGCTTTACTTGACTGAGAGTATCATAGAAAGATACCTTTATCTTCCTTAGAGTTAAATTTACCTAGACTTTCCTTACTAATGTTTAACATAAAACACTTACAACCAAAAACATGAAGGTGAGACACATTTGGATTCCTCCCTTTCAAAAGTTCATATGGAGTCTTGTTAAGAATAGGACGGATGAGCACCCTATTCAAAACATAACAAGCCGTACTAATGGCATCGGCCCAAAAATATTTAGGAAGTCCGCTTTCATTGATCACAGTTCTTCCTAACTCTTGCAAAATTCAATTTTTACATTCCACAACCCCGTTTTGTTGAGGTGTACGGGGAGTGGAAAAATTATGATCAATTCCGTGTCTACCACAATATTCTTCAAAAAGATGATTTTTAAACTCACCTCCATGATCACTTCTAATTTATATAATGTTTGTGTTCAACTTGATTTGAGAAAGTTTAGCAAATTTTTCAAAGGCGGCGAAAGTATCACTCTTGCTAGCCAAGAAGATAGTCCAATAAAACCTAGAGAAATCATCGACTATAACAAAACCATAGTAGTTACCACCTAGAATCTTAATTATAGATGGTCCAAAGAGGCCCATATGAAAAGGTTCAAGAGGTCTCATAGTTGACACAATATTTTTAGATTTAAACGAGATCCTTGTTTGCTTCCCCATTTGGCACGCATCACATAAGTGATCCTTTGAAAACATGATTTTGGGTAAGACAATAACTAGGTCCTTAGAAACTATCTTATTTAGCAAGTCAAAATTGGCATGCGCCAAACGTCTATGCCATAACCATGAGTCCACACTCATAATCACGAGACATTTGTCGCTACTCAATGATACTTCACTCAAATCCAACATATAAACATTATTTACCCTCAAGCCATTAAACACGTCCCCCTTTTTATCATTATTTTCAATCATGCAATAGTCTTTTGAAAAGGATATTTTGTATCCCTTGTCACATAATTGAATAATGCTTATGAGATTGTGTTTAAGGCCCTCAACTAGCAATACATCAAAGATAGTAGTATACGAGGGATTGCCTACACTACCTTTTCCAAGTACTGCTCAATTGTTGTTGTCTTCATAGGTTACAAATCCCTTCTTCTTTGCCACAAATTCAATGAAGAGAGATATGTCTCATGTCATATGTCTTGAGCATCCACTATCGAGAACCCATCTTCTCTCTGTAGGCTCAAGACTTTGTACCTATAAAAATAATCAATGAAAATAGATATCCAATTGTTTATTGGGTCCTTGGTTGTGACTAAAATCTTTGTCGTATTTAGGCAACCATTAATAAATCCCTTTAGGAACTAAAAATCTCCTAAAGCAACATTTAGCAATGGTGTGACCCCTTTTTCAACAATACAAGCAAGTGAGGTTAACCTTTGTATCACTTTTGTTACCTTGATTTTTGATCACATATGTATATTTTTGATAAGGATTAGTCATGCTTTTTCTAAAATATGATCTATCAATAGCAAATGTGATCTTTGGTTCTAGAGCCTTCTCAAGTTTGGCTTTAAGAGTTCTAACCTCTTTTTGCCAAATATGACAAGTATCACACCCAAAGTTTACCCATCTACTTCTTTCTTCCTCAACATCTACCTTTGTTACTTCCACCATGGATGCCTTTACAGCCTCCAATTCCCTTTCGGAATCATAGATCTTTTGCTCTAAATGAGTAAAAATTTGTTTGTTTGAGGCCAACCGTTTAAAGGCTTCGTTGGCTTCATGTTGTAAGGTTCAAAGGAAAGTTGTAGCTTAGAATGAGACAATCTAGTAGAGTTTTCATATTTAGCATGTCGTACCTTTTTTTTCTTCTTTTGATGAGCAGAGAGACAAAGGTTGACAGACTCTTCTTCGTCACTAGAACTATCAACCGCTGATGACTCACTATCCCTTTCCCAAGCGATGTAAGCCCTTCTAGGCTTACCTTGTTTATTTTGTGAGCGATTAATTTCCTTTCCTTTGTTCTTCTTCATCAATGGACAATCGGGCTTATAGTGTCCAACTTTTCTACAATTAGAGCACGAACCTCTTGCGTTCCTCCCATTATTTCCTTCATTATTGGAAGACCTTGATTGTCTTCTAAAATTGACGAGATTCTTTTTGGAATGTTGGATACCATTCTTCTTTACATAGTGATTGTATCGCTTCACGAACAGCCCCATATCCTCATTCGTTTCTTCATCATCGTCATCACTCGAGTCGTAATCACTTAGCTCTTTTTTGGGGGACTTTGAACAAGAAGCTTTTAGAGCTATAAACTTCTTTTCTATAGTTTTGGTCTTTTTCTTCTTTTCCTTTTTCTCAAATTGTTCGAGACTAAGAAGCACATGCTCATGTTCTTGGAGCTTTCCAAAAAGAGTTGTAAGGTCCAAAGTCATAAGATCATTTGCTTCCTTTATGGTCGTGACCTTTGGTTTCCACTCCTTGGTAAGACATCTTAAAACTTTGTTAGTAGCAACATCATTGGAAATTGGTCTACCAAGTGAATTTAGTCTATTGATCAAATGAGAAAATCTCTTTTGCATGTCGGCATGATTTCTCCTCGCTTCATGTGAAAGAGATCAAACTCTTGAGTCAAAGTGTTGATTCTATCTAGTTTGACATCATTAGTTCCCTCATGGGCAACTTGCAATGAGTCTCCTATAGCTTTAGCAGTCATATAATGTGAAACTCTATAATATTCATCAACTCCCAAGAAGGACATCAGAATATTTCTAGCCTTCCAATCGTAATTGTAATTTTTCTCATCTTCATTATTCCATTGTGCTTTAGGCTTAGGCACAATAAAGTTATTTTCATCGGTCATGGTAATTTCCATAGGACCGTTCAATATAACATTCTATACCTTTCTGTCAATGGAATTTATATGCACGCGCATACAATCTTTCCGATAACTATAGTTCTCACCGTTGAAAACAGGTGCTCTATTGTAAGCCCCTTTTGGTTCGTTTTCCATATTCTAAGAAGTTATATGCGAAGCACGGAACAAACCGATGCTCTTGATACCATTTGTTAGACAACGACAATGATTTAGAAGGGGGGTTGAATAGATCACTTATTAAAAATAGAGTCGGCGCTTATTAAGATTTGGATTTTAAAACGTTTTAAGCAGAAGCGGCCGAGTGTCATACCCCAAATTTGTCTTACCTATATAACTTCCATTTGTACATTCACCCACTAACCTTATTCAGAAAATTCAAAAAAATATGTTGCTCTTGCTCAGGGTGTTACTAGGTTGAATCAAATCTTAGGCAAAGCTGTTAGGACAGGTGTATGTGTGGTATGAACTGAGATTCAATGGTTTTGACCTAGTTTTTCAGTCAGGAAAGGATATATCTCAAGATCTGTCAAGGTTATGGTGTGCAAGTCAGGTTGTATGTACCTGAGTTTCCAGTTAGGATTTTGTGACAATTCAAGTTGTCTGCATATCAAGCTGCCAGGTTGTAGTGTTTTATGACTGAAGATCATAATTGATTAGAGTATCTTTAATCAGGGATTTCATACGGTGAAGTTCATCATGATTAATTTGTGTTTCAAATATTGGAGGCTAAAGTTGATTCATTAACTTTCTTAGGGTTAATTCAAGTTACAAATCAAGAACGTTGGAATAAGGATTTCAAGTTCACATATCATGATTCCAAGCCTTGTTCAAGTGTGATGTGAAAATATCGATTCAAGTCCCATTACAATTCAAAAGTATACCTCATTTACAAATGTACAAGGTTTACTGTCCATTGCAAGTTACAAAGAAAAAGGCTTAGGAAAATAAAGAATGTATAGCAAGCTGTTGTACCCCAAAAATTGCCCAACCTGTTCTTACCTGGTTTATGTTTCATTGCATTCACATTGGCATAATTATATCATTTGCATATCATGTTATCATTCATTTAGCAGGGGATCAAGTGTTATTCTTATCAAGAGAAGCCTAGCAAGAGGTCTCATTCAAGATTGAGAAGTTGTCAAAGTCATCAGAAGGTGGTTTGAGTGCCTAAGGGTTTAGATGTTTGAATGTGAAACTTCTCCTAACTTGAGGATCAACTGAAGACCATCAGAG
This sequence comes from Lathyrus sativus, assembly GCA_963859935.3. Classification (NCBI taxonomy): domain Eukaryota; kingdom Viridiplantae; phylum Streptophyta; class Magnoliopsida; order Fabales; family Fabaceae; genus Lathyrus; species Lathyrus sativus. Next base: position 370,331,323 of record OZ012737.1, read on the forward strand.
GGTTGTGAAGTGCTGAATGTGAGAAGAGGATGTGTATGGAGCTCATAGAATGCCTAGAGGGCCATGGGAGAGTTTACTCAAGTCATTGTGTCAAATGCAAGAGCCACAGTTGAGGTGCAAGCAATTAGGGTTTCATCTGGGTCAATCCTAGGTTAACTGGGCAATTGAAGAGTATCAAAGCCTACTTTTAGGTCATGGAGTTCATGAAATTATATGTTAAGACATTTGTGGTGTTGTGCCAAGATCAAGTCAAGAAATGTCAAGAGTGTGGGAAGTTGCTAAATTAGGGTGTCAGTGTAAAATCCCCTATTTAGTGCCTAACTTCAAGACCACATAAGTCAATATGCAAGTTTCAAATGGATCTTTGGCCAACATGAAACTTGTATAGCATCTCAATACCTTTAATTTAAGTACTAGAAGTCCTCAAGGGGATTTATAGAACTCAAGTTATGACCCAGACAAGTTACAAGTCCTCAGATGCCTCTGAAATTTGTCTATGAAAATCATATGACTTCAAATCTATTTTTGACCTAGAAGAAGGTTTCACCTGAACTTTTGGCCAACATGAAAGTTGTTCCTCATGATATTAGATTTCTAAATTGTACTATAAGTCTTCCATCTGATTTGTAGAACTCAAGTTATGAGGTTTACAGTCAGGGGTATTTTGGGAAAGTGAGATTATAGGTCATTTTCAATCATAGGTCAAAATCTACAACTTGCACTTGTCAAATGGATTTTTGTTCAACATGAAAGTTGTTCAAAATGGGGTTTTTAGGCTAACTAAGAAGTCATTATGGATTGATTGGGCTCATAGCAATACTTGGTTTGAAATGGTTTGAATAAGGAAGATTTTCAAATGATTAAAGGAAGGAAAATTCACATTTTGAATAGAATGATCAAAACATGTCAAATAAGTGCTCATTTTGATTGGAAATTTGATTTTAGACACTTTGGCATTACCAGATTTTTGAGCTTAGGTCAAGTTTTACAAGTCATCATATGGTTTCTTCAAATGCAAGTTACATAACCAAACACTTCAATAATGCAATTCAGGCAATTCTACTGTTTCAATTTCATTCACAAGGCATTTTACAGTTGAAAGGGAAGATTCTAGAGCAATTTCCATGGCCAATTTGTGACTGTCATGTGCAACTTCAAGAGCAAAAACAGAAATTGCAATTGGCTGTGATCGATCTTGCAGTCGTACATGATCCAGTTTTACTTTTAGATTCCCCAGTGGAGGCCGTCTCATAGGTGCCATCTCCATTTGAGAATCTCGTTCCCGTTCTAAAAATGACAATTGGTCGTGTTCGCACCAGTTGACCATCATTTTAGAATTCCCCAGTGTTGTACTGTGTCCCAGCGCGTCGTTTTCCCCAGTGTGTTCTTCTCGTAGCGTCTGTCCCTGTGTCGTCGTATTTGTCAGCATTTTCGCAATTCATCATTCCAGCATGCGCATCATATCATTGTCTGCATTAGTCTGTTCTCGTTTTGTCTATAGCATTGCATATCGCCACATATAAGGGAAAAAATTTCGGATCTATATTTAAATCCCTCCACCATGATTCCTCGAGTCTCCGCCACTCAAATCATCCGGTGTAGCTATTTAAATAGGGGCAACTGTAATACCCCAAATTTTACCCTTACATTTAGTCAGTTATTTCGCATAGCATTTCTTTTTGCATCCATTAATCACTAACCGGTCATGGAGCATAATTTGTTTGCAGGAATTACCCCAGGGGCATTTTGGTCATTTTACATGGAGACCGCAAGTTTTGAGACATCATTCCTGAGGCATTTATTTGCCACTTGGGTCAAGGTGCCTGTATGTTTTGTCAAAATTAACTAGACTTGGGCCGTTCCTTGCTTATGGTTTTTGTTTTAAGACATAACTAGATTTGGGCCGTTCTTTGCTTATGGTTTTTGTTTAAGACATTCCTGAGCAGTTTCTTTTCTCTTAGTAATGCGCAATTTTGGATTGAAAATGAAGTGGATATTGTCGGGTTTGTTTTGAGAAGTTATGTGATCAGCGAAAGTCAGTTTGAATTTATTCGGGGATTAATCAGGTTGTTTTAGAGAATATTTCAAACTCAATTCATAACACGAGTTCTCCCTTTTGTTATCATGTCTTGGAACGGGAAGTTGAGGTTTTTATGGTATGTTCAAACATTCAAAGGCGATTGGCATAAGTGGTATCTTTATTGCATAACAGTGAAATATTTCAAAGTTCATGACCTATGAAACATAAACCGTTCAAGGCATTTGAACTCTTTGTTTACAAATTACAAGAGAATCCTAGTTACATTGTTTTCCTATCCTAAGACATAAGCCTAAAAAGCTAAAGTCTTCAACCTTGTTCTCAATGATTTCCGTTTCCGGTTACCTGCACAACAAAGACAAAACAGAAGCAAGAAAAGTGTTAGAAATGCTTTGACACTCTCAGAACATCGTCATCATCGAGTGCCAGGAGGGCACGACCGAAGCCGTATCCTACCCCCGTTACCGATCCACGCCATTGGCGTCAGATCAGGTAGTATTGTTCTTATCGTACGGGACAGCCGAGAAAGATGAGGAGAAAAAGAATTAGGAATTGATTTGATTTTCCAAAAGGATTCATGTGATTCTCGAATTCGAAACTAAAACATCATTCATCAAGTAAACAGGTGGACTATCAAGTAAATGTCTGTTTGTTTCCACTGATACCCAACTGAACCGTTTTTCCGAATGTTTTTCCAACACCTGAAATTCACAAAACAGCACCAAAGAATCAAGTTCTAACCAAACAAGAGAAACAGTTTAGGTTCATAAGAAGGAAAGAATTCAGCCAAGTTCAGAATGCATCAAAAGAAGCCATAACAGCAACAAGGCAAAAGAAAAAGCACGCTCAGTTCAATTCAAGAACAGAAAGAACAAGTTCATGTCCAGAAAAATAAGAGGCTAAGTGTATTTTACAAAACAACCCGACAGGAAATCCCGCACCAGTTCAATCATGAAAAGACACAAAGTAGAAAATCTGTCACGGAGCAGCCTTAATCAAAGCGCCGAGATGGCTCACCAACATCATAGAAAGTCAGACGGATATAAGCCCCGGTTGCCTTCGAAAAAGCCTGTCAAAAGAGCATCAAAGAGCTAACATGTCAAGGTCTAGGTTCAAATCATATCAGAATGAAACCAGTTCAATTCAAAAGACAATTAGAAAGAAGCCCATAATCATGTCAAAGACTAAAAGTCAGTTCACTGAAACTTTATCAGTCACAGTGATCCCAACCAAAGGTGGAGGTCACAAGTATAAAAGCTTAAGGGCTCAGCTATGCATCACAGCCCAATCAGAGAGACCAAAAGGAACCAGTTCAGACCCAAAAGTTGCTCAAACCGAAACCAATACAATCGAAAACAAGGTAGGCAGCAATAGGAATTGTAGCATCATGTTCCGATGGCTCAGACAGAGCGTGATCATCGCCATATACCCCTTCTCGGCAGTTTGGATTCAACCAAAGCATCCATAATAAATCTGAAAGAAGAAAAAGAACGTTAGTGAACTCGCATCAGGCAGGAGTTTTGAAGTAAGACGTGACTCAAAGCAATATCAGAAAATATCCAAAGTCTGGAACCACATCTAAAAGACCATGAAGCACAAGTCAAACTGGATATTCAGATATATGACAAAACTGGATTATATCAATAAAACCAAATCATATCAGAAACGGATATCCAAATCTATCAGTTCCCAAATGCAATCAAATCTGCAACAAACCAAATCGCAGCTGCATCAAAAGAAAATCCAATCAATATCAAGTGAAATCTCAATCAAATCCAAAGAAATCAAATCTCAGGTCATCACAATAATAACGAGAATCAAACTCAAGTCCAAGCCCACGAAATCACAAAATCAGAAAAGGTATAAAGGGAACAAGATCACCTAATGAGGGGGGGGGGGGGGCGGAAAAATCATGAACAAAACCCTAACAGGATATTCATCAAAGCGGCCAAAAAAAACCTAACGGGATAATCATCCAACAGACCGATACACACCGAACGGAGAAGATCGTCGTCACCGTTCATTACGAACGGCGGGCAACCAACACTCCCAACCTCAGTTTCAAAACATCATCGGCCATTCGTCACAGATTTGAAGATTAACGGTCGTAAAAACGTAAGCTACCATTGTTTAAAGCCGTTGGTTTTCACTTTCTTTTTTTCCAGATAAGCTACAGAGGCAAAGAAGAGTTCATGGCACAACAAAGAAGAAGATGATGGAATATCAGCGTATGAAAGGAGAGAGATGAGAGGAAGCTGATGAAAAAACGCAATCCAAAAACCCCACGGGATTTGCCGCCGCCGAGCCGCAACAAGGGTTTCGTAACCCTAAAAGAGAGTTTTTTTTGGCTCATGATGAACATACCGGGCCGAAGAACGAAGGATCACCGGCCCAACTTCCTAATTCCCTTTTATTTCCCTTTTTTATCTTTTAATTTGTTTATTATTTTTGAAACTCTTTTCTTTTTTTAAAAAAAAAAATAAAACAAAACTTTTTTCTAATAAAAGTAAACGTTTTTTTGATTAACTAGGTAAAAAAAATTTTTAATAAGTTAAAACTCTTTTTAAAATTAAAACCATTCTTCCTGTTGCAAATTTAACTTAGTTTTTTTTAAAGAGCTTGTATATAAATATCACAAAAAACAATAAAAGTCTCAAAAAAAAATCTCACAACTTCTTCTGACTACTGTCTGATCCTGGCCACTAACCTTGTCATTTGTTCTGCAGCTTCTTCATGTGGTCGTTTATTTGTTTTTGTGTTTTTTTTAAGATTGCATTATTTTTGTAACTGTTTCTCATCTGTAACCTCGCGAACCTAACAATCGCTCTTTAAATTCTGCCTTTAAATTTCTGCTTGCATGGTCTAAATTATGACATTATCTCTCTGTTTGCATGATTCAATTCTCACACTTCCACCAATACTTCTGTCACATTATACACATCCGAAGGTTAGGTCTAACTGTTTGGCCTCCGCGCCAATAGTCCATAAACCCTCACACATTCAATTTCAAACCCTCAAAATTACACCCTTACAAACCCTAATTTTCACAAATGCCTCGCCGCAGGCAAAATTACCATTTTACCCCTAGCATTAGGTCAAAGAGCCGCCGCGCTCATTTTAGGGTTTCCCGCCGTGTAATCCCTAACCTAACCTAACCTAACCTAACCCTAATTACAACTTAACAATTCAACGTAGAGATTTGGAGTTTCTACACTCCACGTAAGCGTGTCCTTAAGATGCGTTTATTCCCCTTGAGACCTTGAGCACAGTCAAGAAGTCTCTAACCTCCCTTTTGAGGGGAACTACGATTACTCTGATTCCACTCCCGTAAGGATACGTAGGCACAAAATGCGATGTCTTGCCGAGTAAACTTAGAATTAACCCCTTAGGTCTCCTTTCTCACTCTTAATCCCTTTGTACATATACCTTAAGCAAATAAATAAAGCAAATAGTAAACATTTGAACAAAAGGTTCCTGTAGAGTACTACAGAAGTTTAGGGTGCTAATACCTTCCCTAAATTTAACCAACCCCCGAACCCTAGATCTTTCCCCGCATTGTGTTTACGATGCAAAAATTAGGTTTTCCCTTTTTGACCTTTTCCTTCGGATAAATCAAAGAGCGGTTGTGAACCAAATTGTGATTCAAATTAATTAATAGTTTGATATCCTATTTTCACCGCAACAGAAAATGGCGACTTCACTGGGGAACTCTTAGCTTTTGAGGGTTATCCCTAATTTGTTCATATTTATTGCTATTTGTTTTACTATTCATTTGCATGTATCTATTATACTCTGATTTGTGACTGTTCCTTGTGTTGTGAGATAAGTCCTACGCCCGGACTAGTGCCATTATTATAGGATGGGGATATATTCGATGAGGCTTATAGGGAGTTAAATCCCGACCAAGCCGATTCGAGAATCACCGCTCAGTTGAGACCTTTTCGAAAATGGTTCGGTTGAACGAGTAATCGTGAAAACTTTTTCCATGGTCGATTGGAGTCTGTGATATTGGGAACCGTAGTACCTTTACACCACCTCGGCCTTATTTAGGACGTAGTGCGGAAACTATGTGGGAGTAGTCCTACAATGGTTGCTACGCGATAATACACTCAAAAGAGGTTCTCTTGAGAATATTATTAACCCCCGAGTCAGTCGGAAAGTTGATAATATCCGAAAGATGGGCTGATGACTTTGGGCACTTTTTAGAACCTTGTTCTGCAGGTGCAATTAACCTATAGTACACTCCTTTTGGGGATGGGTAGACCTTAACTCCGCTCACGTACCTTTAACCTAGGACTTTATGTGTTTTCATGCATTGCATCCATAAAACATCATATTACATTAAAATTTCATGGAATTCAAACTCTATTTATGAACATTGCAGGATACCATGGATCACTCTAGGAGGCATACTTTGAAATTTACTTTTAAGGGTTTTAATTTGAAAGTCCTAGAGAAGCTAAGGGATTTGGTTCAAGATCAAGAAAAGTTCCAAAACAGATATGGAAGGCTATTGTCTTTGTTGAAGGTTCAAGTAAACGAAGGACTTCTTGCGACTTTGCTACAGTTTTATGATCCAGATTATCACTACTTCACCTTTCCAGATTATCAGCTTTTACCTACCTTAGAAAAGTACTCTCAGTTGGTGGGATTACCTATCTTGGATAAGTCTCCATTCCCTTTCTTGGAGGAAGACCCTAAAGAACGAGATATTGCTAAAGCCATTTGTCTAAGGATATCCGATGTCAAAAACAATATGATCACCAAAGGAGGGACCTCCGGTTTTCTCAGGGACTTCCTAATTAAGAAGGCCCAATTTTATGCCGATCATAAAGACATGTTTGCCTTTGAGACAATATTTGCTTTGCTTATTTATGGGTTGCTGCTTTTTCCTAGTTTCGAGGGGTTTGTGGACCTTAATGCAATCAAGACCTTCATGAGGAGAAATCCAGTTCCAACGCTATTGGGTAATACTTATCATTCAGTACATCTTCGAAACTTTCATGGTGGAGGAATGATTATATGTTGTGTGCCATTACTATACAAGTGGTTTATTTCTCACTTACCTAAGTACGGTCCGTTCTGGAAACCTAATCAAGAACGTTGGTCGCAAAAAGTTATGGCTTTAACTCACTCTGATATTGATTGGTATAATCGCATGTACGATGGGATATCGATCATTGATAGTTGTGGAAACTTCAACAATGTGCCTGTGCTCAGTTTCAATGAAGGAGTTAGCTACAATCCAGTCTTAGCTCGCCGACAGTTGGGATACCCCTTGAAAGAACCGCCTAAAGGTATTCATGTGGAGAAAATCTTTTTCAAAGACGACAAAAAGCTTCAGGATCAGATTATATCTTCTTGGAATCATCTACATAGGAAGGACAAAGAAAGTTTGGGAAGACCTAATTGTGTGTCCATGGAACCATACCTTCAATGGGCCCGAGGAAGAGCTATTGAGTTGAAGATGCCCTACTCTCGTCAAGATCCTTTACCTCAAAGAGAAGAACCTGTCCAGTATTTCATGACTGAAGCTGAGACCTTGAAGATCGCTTTGAAGAGATCACAACTCGAAACAGAAGCATGGAAGAACAAATACCATGTGATGGCCAGCGAGTACGAAGAACTTCAAAAGCAGATTCAGTCGAAGAATGATGAGATACAATCCTACAAAAAGAGAAGGCTCTACGAATATTTATTTTCCTCCGGATCTCCGTCTGCTCACTGAAGTTGTGGAAGATGCTTCTCTAGGATTTTCTAGGCTTTTATTTAGCTATTTTGGTTGCAAGAATATTATTTGTAATTTGTCTTCAATGAATTAAAAGTTTCCTTGGTATTCCGCAATATTCGTAAATATTGGAATTCCATGAAATCTTCATTTGCATTCGCATTTTAGCATCATACTTTTGCATTGCATGTGTCTCCCGATTTCTCATACTCGGTTCTCTCACCTTCCAGTTTTGTCACCCTGAGTTCTCTGCATCAATACGACCCTTCAAAAGGATGGAAGATTAAAACCAAGAGATCAACCGTGTCAGCCATGAACTCGAAGATCTTCGAGGAAGTGTAGGGCAGATTATGGAGATGTTGCAAGCCCTTACGGTGAAGATAGATGCTCAGTCTACCGTTATGGAATCTCAACAAGTTGTTACTGTCGAGAATGTACCTCCTCACGGTCTTCAATTCGGTTTGGTTCCTCCTAGTGCTCAACCAGTTCGACGAGCTACCCCTCCAAAGTGCAAAACTCCTAACTCCGACCATGGTAAAGGACCTACCCGTTCGAGGAACCGCAAAATGGCTACTCCTCAACCTTGGCAACATCAGCAGAGTTATGTTCAAGGTTATCCATTTCTGTATGTCCAACAACCCTATGTAGCTACTGTTGCACCTCCTTTCGATCAGCAGTTTCCTACATACCAGCCTGTGCAGTCAGCTCCGGTATATCAAGCACCGATTTATCAACAACCTTTTGGTTATCCGCCCATGCAAGTTCCTGTCAACTGTCAACGAGCGCCCAACGCTCCTGTTCACCAGCAATCACAGAACCAGGTTCTTTATCCCCGTAAGAGGCAGTATAAGTCTTGTCCTCCAATTCTGATAACTTTCACTGAGTTATACCCCCATTTGGTACAACAAGGTCTGATTACCACTCGTGCTTCGGGTCCTCCGCCTAATCCGTTACCTGCAGGTTACAACGCTTCCGCTCATTGTTTATTTCATGAGGGTGCGCCCGACCACGATCTAGAGAATTGCTACGCTCTTAAGAACTTTGTCAGAAATTTGCTAGAAACGAAGAAGTTGTCTTTTGGCGATGCTCAGCCGAAGATCGAGACTCCTTTTGGGGTTCCCTGCTTGTCAAGCTTAGATTCTGCAAAGTATGTTGACCTCTCAGCAAGTCAGTCGAATCCAGTAATTATTCAAAGGCCTAGCTCGCTTCATTTCAGTAACCCTCAAGATGATATGACCGGGATCAACAAAGAATCTGGGAAAGTTATTTTGAAGCAACGACTGAAAACTGTTGAAGATGTGACCAGCATAACTGGGGCAAGCCATGACGATTCACAGTGATCATAAATCAGACGTCCCTTCCATTGAGGCTCCGCCAAAGGAAACTGTTACTCTTGAATGCAGGATTTCATAAACATTTAGAAGGATTTTTCCGACAGTTCATTTGTTTATTTATATGTATTTCTCTTTGATTAAGCATATTTAGCATGTGCGAACTTGTTTATCTTTGATTAATTAATGCAACGCATATGTTTGTCTTGAATAAATCCATTCATTTCACTCATTCAAAAAATATATTTTTCATAAATTATAACGCCAACTTTACCCGATCTCTTGTTCTGATGGAGAATTGGGGGGAGGATGACGAACCCAAAATGTCAGATTTCTTGTCGTATGCTTTCAATTAAAACCTGCTGATGATGTAAGGCATTGTTTCAAATCCCAAACACTGGAGATATAAGGATGTTAATCCCTAGTCAACCCTTTGAACCTTGAAGTAAGAGTTTTTTTTCTTTCTTTTTAAGAACCTTCATCCTAACCTGGGGGAGGGTAGGTTTCAGTTAAACCAATCGAGCGCTTAGACTCTCAAAAAGGAAGAGCAAACCTTCGAGAATTTATCCTTAGCATCTTAAGAAGTCCAATACAATGACTATCCCTCGGTTACCTAAAGAGTGGGGCAGTCACGAACCTTTCAGAAGATTTACACGACTTGTGCATAAAAGAATATTCAAAAAAAATAAGAGCCCGCTAAGTCAAAACCTATGAAGGAGACTTAGGCAAAACTAGGGCACCCCGCTGGACTCCAATGTCAAATCCAAAAGACGTTGTCCAGGCAAAAGTTAGGGAATAAAAGCAAAACAAGAGGGTACAATAAATAATCCCTAGTAAAGAACAAAGTCGTGTGACCAATTGCAATTAGAAATAGGTGAGTGACTGCCATGTCCAAAACCTTAACGAACTCTCGACCATAGCAAATCCGCTTGAGATATGAGCGTTTGCATCCGATTAACTGAATTAGGATTGGAGAACATCACGAAGAAGGGGTGGGTACAAATATAACTCTGGGCCTATATCTTTTGTTTCTTAAACCGTGAACCGAGCCACGATACAACCTTTAAAAGACCTAATTGAAGTAGGACTTTGGTTGAAAGCATACTCGACAAGATCACGTTTCCTGACTCCTACGAGCTATGCTCAGAAAAAGCTCATGTTGGCATTATAATTAAAACTTATATCCTGACTAGTGATTTCGGTCACAAGTTTTTGCGATATCTTTTTCAAAACAAAATTTCAAGACAAATATATGTGTACATTGACAAGCTCAGGATAGGCATTTCGGGCATGACGATTTTGCTTGATATCTTAGAGATTTACATATGGATATAACCCGTGGAACTTGAAGGTCCTGCTAAACAGGGGCAGGCAGTTTCCCAGTTCGCTTACCAACACGAGTCTGACGCTCTTAAGGAGCTATTTCTCAAAGACTTCATTGTGACACGATTAATTTGTGCCAGTTACGTCGAGACCTGACGAATTTCTCAAAGAGTTTGAAAACAGTGGGGCAACCAGACTCCGTGTTCTCTATAAAATCCTCTTGAGATGACTATACCCCACTACGCAAATATCCTGGGGCATCGTGTTTCTTTTAAAGGAAACAAATGGCGACTACTACAAGATCCTTCAAGATCAAAACTATGTGGTTTCACAACTTTTCTTCATGCACCCAATGGATTTTACTCACGGCGGCTTTCATCCCCCAGTAAATCTCAGGGTTGCAACAGGCTCCTAAACTATTGCCTCATCACAGTCCCCAGAGAGACTATAAGCTGACAACTTTTTCTGGGGTAACTCGAAAGTGTCCCTCAGGTTTTCTTCTCCCCATGTGAAGACGTGATACTGTGCATCCAAGCAGATTACCTTCTCCCCAGAGAATTCAGAACTTTGAAACCAGATTTGGTTCTACCATTGATTTTTTCTTCTTACCCATGATTGACGTATTGATTGCAGAGAATGCAGGGTATCTCCGTCGAGATGTTTATTTCATCTCTCGTCCCGTCTCTAGTCTGTTTCGTCAGCATACGCAGGGGCATAAGCATCACATGCCTATTTCATATATTCATTTCATATACTCATTACATACTCATTTCATAACATCCTGCATATTTAACTACATAGACATTGACATACATTCACATTAACATACGCATTAACATATGCGTTAGCGTTCACAGGTTCATAGTGTCTCTCCATCATTGGTTGTTACCGCTGAGTAACTGGGTTCGTCCATCCTCTCCAAATAGATTGTCAGCCCTAAGCATAAAATACATATGTGTTTCCAGTTTCCCCACAGAGCTCGATCCTCGTGGATAACGGTTACTTCAGCTATCTTTCCTCGCCAGGATAAGATATTTACCCTTCGAGATCATTCCCTCGATGGAGTCTTGATTACCAGTCTTCTTTCTAGCTCGATCCTAGATTGAATCTCAGTCTTGTTGGTCGTCGAGCCCAACCGGACGTGCATTTATTTTGCACCGTCTAAAAATTTTCACCATACCTTGGCAGATATGCGACTGTTCTCGCCCGAGAAGCTTATCACTGTACCCGGATGTGCATTTATTTTGCACTATCTTTCAAGAAAACCAATCACACGCCAGTTCACACCTGGAAAATCTATCAGTACATCTTACAGCATCGGTATGCGACAGTTCTCGCCTGAGGAGCCTATCGGTACAACACTTTACAATCCTACATCCTACAGCATCGATATGCAACTTTTCTCGCCTGAGAAGCCTATCGGTACAACACTTTACAATCTTACATCCTACAGCATCGGTATGCAACTGTTCTCGCCTGAGAAGCCTATCGATATAACAATCCTACGTCTTACAGCATCGGTATGCAACTGTTCTCGCCTGAGAAGCCTATCGATATAACAATCCTACATCTTACAGCATCGGTATGCGACTGTTCTCACCTGAGAAGCCTATCATCGATCAGCAACAGTTCTCACCATAGAAGCTTATCACAACCCTACACAACAGGATACGCAACAGTTCTCACAAGAGAAGCTTATCACAATCGATCAGCAACAGTTCTCACAAGAGAAGCTTATCACAATCGATCAGCAACAGTTCTCGGTTAAGAAGCTTATCGTAACATTCTTCAGCAAATGTATGCAACAGTTCTCCGCCGAGAAGCTTATCATCATTATCATCATTATCACCTCTACAAGCAGTTCTTACATGAGAAGCTTATTATTGCCACTCTTGCAAATAAGCGACATTTCTTGCCTGAGGAGCTGATCCTATCTTCGTTATGACTCGCAGCAAATGGCCATCTCCATCGAGCAGTTGGGCTTCCATTTTCCTTGTCGTCTTGAAGTATGGGGAGGTTTGAACCGAATCATATTCTGGAGAGCACAGATCATGAAGTATGAAGTAGTTCATTTACCCTTTAGTAAAAGAAGGAGCCGAAGCATATTCAGGGAGCAGCAAACCTTGAAATGAAGAAGTTCATTTACCCTTTAGTAAAAGAAGGAGCGGAATCATATTCAGGAGAGCACAGATCTTGAAGTATGAAGAAGTTCATTTACCCTTTAGTAAAAGAAGGAGCGGAATCATATTCAGGAGAGCACAGATCTTGAAGTATGAGGAAGTTCAGTTTACCCTTTAGCAAAAGAAGAAGCGGAATCATACCCGATGCGCTGTCCTCGGAAGTATGAAGAAGTTTATTTTATCCTTTAGTAAAAGAAGAATCTGAAACGTATTCCAGGCACCGACCTTAAATATGAGAAGATTTATATATCAGATAAGCAGCAGCCTCTCTGTTTGAGTGCTTATCCGTTTTGGCATGTAAGTCCCTTCCAACGATAAGTGACAGTTCTCCCTCGAGAAGCTTATCAGGGCATTTCCCATCAAAGCCCATTTATTTTGGCATACAGCCGGTTTTTACCCTGTATATATGATATGGATTTCTGAAAAGTCCATTCAATCCCATCACGAAGGATAGTTTATAGAAGCTTGGATGTTATTCTTTGCTCAATGCTCCAGCATTCTATAATTGATCTTGCAATCGTGTAGATCCAGTTTTATTGTTAGACATTCTCAAATGGAGGCCATCGCATAGGTGCCATCACTATTTAGGATCTTGTTCTAACCACTCAAAAGTCCATTTATTTTGGCATACAGCCGGTTCTCTTCACCCTGTATATTTGCTACGGATTCCCGAAAAGTCTGTTTGATCCTGTCATGAGGGATAGTTTACAGAAGCTCAGATGTTATTCTTTGCTCAATGCTCCAGCATTCTGTGATCGATCTTGCAGTCGTACATGATCCAGTTTTACTTTTAGATTCCCCAGTGGAGGCCGTCTCATAGGTGCCATCTCCATTTGAGAATATCGTTCCCGTTCTAAAAATGACAATTGGTCGTGTTCGCACCAGTTGACCATCATTTTAGAATTCCCCAGTGTTGTACTGTGTCCCAGCGCGTCGTTTTCCCCAGTGTGTTCTTCTCGTAGCGTCTGTCCCTGTGTCGTCGTATTTGTCAGCATTTTCGCAATTCATCATTCCAGCATGCGCATCATATCATTGTCTGCATTAGTCTGTTCTCGTTTTGTCTATAGCATTGCATATCGCCACATATAAGGGAAAAAATTTCGGTTATCTATATTTAAATCCCTCCACCATGATTCCTCGAGTCTCCGCCACTCAAATCATCCGGTGTAGCTATTTAAATAGGGGCAACTATAATACCCCAAATTTTACCCTTACATTTAGTCAGTTATTTCGCATAGCATTTCATTTTGCATCCATTAATCACTAACCGGTCATGGAGCATAATTTGTTTGCAGGAACTACCCCAGGGGCATTTTGGTCATTTTACATGGAGACCGCAAGTTTTGAGACATCATTCCTGAGGCATTTATTTGCCACTTGGGTCAAGGTGCCTGTATGTTTTGTCAAAATTAACTAGACTTGGGTCGTTCCTTGCTTATGGTTTTTGTTTTAAGACATAACTAGACTTGGGTCGTTCTTTGCTTATGGTTTTTGTTTAAGACATTCCTGAGCAGTTTCTTTTCTCTTAGTAATGCGCAATTTTGGATTGAAAATGAAGTGGATATTGTCGGGTTTGTTTTGAGAAGTTATGTGATCAGCGAAAGTCAGTTTGAATTTATTCGGGGATTAATCAGGTTGTTTTAGAGAATATTTCAAACTCAATTCATAACACGAGTTCTCCCTTTTGTTATCATGTCTTGGAACGGGAAGTTGAGGTTTTTATGGTATGTTCAAACATTCAAAGGCGATTGGCATAAGTGGTATCTTTATTGCATAACAGTGAAATATTTCAAAGTTCATGACCTATGAAACATAAACCGTTCAAGGCATTTGAACTCTTTGTTTACAAATTACAAGAGAATCCTAGTTACATTGTTTTCCTATCCTAAGACATAAGCCTAAAAAGCTAAAGTCTTCAACCTTGTTCTCAATGATTTCCGTTTCCGGTTACCTGCACAACAAAGACAAAACAGAAGCAAGAAAAGTGTTAGAAATGCTTTGACACTCTCAGAACATTGTCATCATCGAGTGCCAGGAGGGCACGACCGAAGCCGCATCCTACCCCCGTTACCGATCCACGCCATTGGCGTCAGATCAGGTAGTATTGTTCTTATCGTACGGGACAGCCGAGAAAGATGAGGAGAAAAAGAATTAGGAATTGATTTGATTTTCCAAAAGGATTCATGTGATTCTCGAATTCGAAACTAAAACACCATTCATCAAGTAAACAGGTGGACTATCAAGTAAATGTCTGTTTGTTTCCACTGATACCCAACTGAACCATTTTTCCGAATGTTTTTCCAACACCTGAAATTCACAAAACAGCACCAAAGAATCAAGTTCGAACCAAACAAGAGAAACAGTTTAGGTTCATAAGAAGGAAAGAATTCAGCCAAGTTCAGAATGCATCAAAAGAAGCCATAACAGCAACAAGGCAAAAGAAAAAGCACGCTCAGTTCAATTCAAGAACAGAAAGAACAAGTTCATGTTCAGAAAAATAAGAGGCTAAGTGTATTTTACAAAATAACCCGACAGGAAATCCCGCACCAGTTCAATCATGAAAAGACACAAAGTAGAAAATCTGTCACGGAGCAGCCTTAATCAAAGCGCCGAGATGGCTCACCAACATCATAGAAAGTCAGACGGATACAAGCCCCGGTTGCCTTCGAAAAAGCCTGTCAAAAGATGCATCAATGAGCTAACATGTCAACGTCTAGGTTCAAATCATATCAGAATGAAACCAGTTCAATTCAAAAGACAATTAGAAAGAAGCCCATAATCATGTCAAAGACTAAAAGTCAGTTCACTGAAACTTTATCAGTCACAGTGATCCCAACCAAAGGTGGAGGTCACAAGTACAAAAGCTTAAGGGCTCAGCTATGCATCACAGCCCAATCAGAGAGACCAAAAGGAACCAGTTCAGACCCAAAAGTTGCTCAAACCGAAACCAATACAATCGAAAACAAGGTAGGCAGCAATAGGAATTGTAGCATCATGTTCCGATGGCTCAGACAGAGCGTCATCATCGCCATATACCCCTTCTCGACAGTTTGGATTCAACCAAAGCATCCATTATAAATCTGAAAGAAGAAAAAGAACGTCAGTGAACTCGCATCAGGCAGGAGTTTTGAAGTAAGACGTGACTTAAAGCAATATCAGAAAATATCCAAAGTCTGGAACCACATCTAAAAGACCATGAAGCACAAGTCAAACTGGATATTCAGATATATGACAAAACTGGATTATATCAATAAAACCAAATCATATCAGAAACGGATATCCAAATCTATCAGTTCCCAAATGCAATCAAATCTGCAACAAACCAAATCGCAGCTGCATCAAAAGAAAATCCAGTCAATATCAAGTGAAATCTCAATCAAATCCAAAGAAATCAAATCTCAGGTCATCACAATAATAACGAGAATCAAACTCAAGTCCAAGCCCACGAAATCACAAAATCAGAAAAGGTATAAAGGGAACAAGATCACCTGATGAGGGGGGGGGGGCGGAAAAATCATGAACAAAACCCTAACGGGATATTCATCAAAAGCGGCCAAAAAAACCCTAACGGGATAATCATCCAACAGACCGATACACACCGAACGGAGAAGATCGCCGTCACCGTTCATTACGAACGGCGGGCAACCAACACTCCCAGCCTCAGTTTCAAAACATCATCGGCCACTCGTCACAGATTTGAAGATTAACGGTCGTAAAAACGTAAGCTACCATTGTTTAAAGCCGTTGGTTTTCACTTTCTTTTTTTTCAGATAAGCTACAGAGGCAAAGAAGAGTTCATGGCACAACAAAGAAGAAGATGATGGAATATCAGCGTATGAAAGGAGAGAGATGAGAGGAAGCTGATGAAAAAACGCAATCCAAAAACCCCACAGGATTTTCCGCCGCCGAGCCGCAACAAGGGTTTCGTAACCCTAAAAGAGAGTTTTTTTTGGCTCATGATGAACATACCGGGCCGAAGAACGAACGATCACCGGCCCAACTTCCTAATTCCCTTTTATTTCCCTTTTTTATCTTTTAATTTGTTTATTATTTTTGAAACTCTTTTCTTTTTTTTAAAAAAAAAATAAAACAAAACTTTTTTCTAATAAAAGTAAACGTTTTTTTGATTAACTAGGTAAAAAAATTTTTTAATAAGTTAAAACTCTTTTTAAAATTAAAACCATTCTTCCTGTTGCAAATTTAACTTAGTTTTTTTTAAAGAGCTTGTATATAAATATCACAAAAAACAATAAAAGTCTCAAAAAAAAATCTCACAACTTCTTCTGACTACTGTCTGATCCTGGCCACTAACCTTGTCATTTGTTCTGCAGCTTCTTCACGTGGTCGTTTATTTGTTTTTGTGTTTTTTTTAAGATTGCATTATTTTTGTAACTGTTTCTCATCTGTAACCTCGCGAACTTAACAATCGCTCTTTAAATTCTGCCTTTAAATTTCTGCTTGCATGGTCTAAATTATGACATTATCTCTCTGTTTGCATGATTCAATTCTCACACTTCCACCAATACTTCTGTCACATTATACACATCTGAAGGTTAGGTCTAACTGTTTGGCCGCCGCGCCAATAGTCCATAAACCCTCACATATTCAATTTCAAACCCTCAAAATTACACCCTTACAAACCCTAATTTTCACAAATGCCTCGCCGCAGGCAAAATTACCATTTTACCCCTAGCATTAGGTCAAAGAGCCGCCGTGCTCATTTTAGGGTTTCCCGCCGTGTAATCCCTAACCTAACCTAACCTAACCTAACCCTAATTACAACTTAACAATTCAACGTAGAGATTTGGAGTTTCTACACTCCACGTAAGCGTGTCCTTAAGATGCGTTTATTCCCCTTGAGACCTTGACCACAGTCAAGAAGTCTCTAACCTCCCTTTTGAGGGGAACTACGATTACTCTGATTCCACTCCCGTAAGGATACGTAGGCACAAAATGCGATGTCTTGCCGAGTAAACTTAGAATTAACCCCTTAGGTCTCCTTTCTCACTCTTAATCCCTTTGTACATATACCTTAAGCAAATAAATAAAGCAAATAGTAAACATTTGAACAAAAGGTTCCTGTAGAGTACTACAGAAGTTTAGGGTGCTAATACCTTCCCTAAATTTAACCAACCCCCGAACCCTAGATCTTTCCCCGCATTGTGTTTACGATGCAAAAATTAGGTTTTCCCTTTTTGACCTTTTCCTTCGGATAAATCAAAGAGCGGTTGTGAACCGAATTGTGATTCAAATTAATTAATAGTTTGATATCCTATTTCCACCGCAACAAGGAGCAAGTGAAATCGAGTTTTTAGTTTGGAGCAATATCAAAGCAAATTGAAGGATGAAGCATCATCCTCTTGCATCAGTGAACGTATCTGGAGAGTTTTGGAGGGAGAATCAAGCTCCAAGTGCTTCTGTTACTAGATCTACAACAGGTTAGTAACTTTCAAAATTCCACATGATTTAGCATGAGATAGATAGATTTGAACTTGTGGTTAGGATCTAGGCAAGATGTAGATCGTTTTAGGATCAATTTGGAGACATTTGATGATGGTTGACCATGACATAGTAATTATGTTTGGATTCGAATCTCTTGATTCATGAGGAGTTAGAGCAAATTGATTAGATCAGGATGATCAGTATAGCATAAGGATGATTTCTATGGTCTTAATTTGGCAATTGATGATGTTTGATCTGGATGCTATTTCTGAACATTGCTTCGTGTTTCAAAATCCATTGAGAGTTGGATAATTTGAGTTGGAGATTTGAAATCCTCGTGAGAAACTGAGTAGAATTGGTATAGGCTTTGTGATTTTTGGTTGATTGTAACTTGACCTTCACCGAAGAAGACGACCAGAGTCTTCTCTGGCCACTGTCCCTGCTCTCTATCCAGCCAGCCTGATAATTGGAGAAGATGATCTTTGAGCCATCAGATCATGCCTTTAACCTTGACTGACCACCAGATCCAACGACCATGTTATAATTTGAGAAGTGAGACTTTTGGAACCAAAATGCTGTAGTTTCACTAATGCGCTGGCAGCTTGTGGAGCTTTGGATTCCTTGACTTGTCAACCAATCCCACGGCCATGGATTTATTTCAGAGTTTGATTTATTTTATTTCATTTTTGATTATTTTAAATGCATTATTGATTCAAAAAATCACAATAAATTCAATTTTGATCCAAAAATTATTTTAAAAATATCTCCATGATCTTGAGAGAATTTGTCATTTTCTGAAATCAATAAAATGCATTTTCATGCATTTTTCATTTTAATTTGATTTTTCTTATTTTGTTTAATTCTTTAATATTTGCATATTTGATCATCTGTCTTGTTGAATTTTGTTCTCTCAATTGGTGTTGAATCTGATTTTGATTTTTTAGTATGTTTTAGGGTAGATATGTATGCTCCCTTAGAAATTTTCTTAGAATTTTAGAACAACTTTAGGTTCTATTTTAGGTGTTGAGATTAGAGCCTTCCCAAACTTGTGGATCACCTTGATACCCTTCAACTTAGAAATTATTTAGGTGACTTAGTAGTTGAATTAGGCTTTAATATTTTAATCTTAGGTTGTTCAAACATGTATGTTACCCTAGGAATTTTATTAGATTTTTACAACCTTTTTTCTATTTTAGTTGTATTTTGCAAGTTGCTTGTGCTTGTGGTGTTCTATCTTGAGTGCTCTTGTTTGTTTGGTCTTGTTGGTGACTTTGGAGCTGGATTTGCTTGGATTCCTTCTTGGGAGGTCTTCTAGATTTGGTGTAGCTGCTGTGGCTTGTATATTGGAGCTTGGAGTTGAAGCTTTCTTCTCTTTTAGGAGCTTTTTGAGGAGCTTAGGAAATTAGGGTTTTAGGAAGAGCCATTAGGACTAGTTTTGATTCTTTCATCAAACATAGAATGCATTGTGTGCTTCTATTCTATCCAATGATGTAAAGTCATCCTAGGGAAACTCCATATCTCCTTTGGAGGGATGTGTGGTATGCCCATAGTTGAGTAGAACTTTGAGGATGCCTTTCCATTTCAATGTTGGTACTTGATGATTTCCTTTGGTTTTCATTTGGTTCTCAACATTGCAACCTTGATCTTAGTGATTAATCCTTTGCTTGGAGTGTGCTTGCTAGAGCTTGAAGATGAAGTTGGATGAAGCTTGAAGATAGAAGCTAGCTTGAGGATGAAGCCATTTTGCTGTCAACTTTGCTGTCAAGAGGATTTGTTGTTTAGAGCTGCTGCTGTTGAGTATTGAAGTTGCTGTCTGCTGAAGACTGTTGTTGTTGCTTGGGCTGCTTTCTCTATTTCTTTTCTTTTGTTGTATTGCTTGTTTGCTTGTGTTAATTACCTATAGGTTTGAGGTGGAGCTTGTCTCCTCTTGCCTGTTGTTTTCTTAGGTTTAAGGTTGAGCCGGACTCCCTTGCCTCGCTTGTACTGTTGCATAGCATGCATTTTACTGTTTACTATTTACTGCTTGCTTTCTTTTGCTGTTTTCCCCTAGGATCTCTGATTTCCTCTGTGCAAGAGGGAATTATGACAGACATTAGGTTTTGACCCATGCATGATAACTGTAGGTAGATTCCCTTTCAACCATAGTTTTAGGGTGTCTTTCTCTTCTCATCTCAAAACAATTCAAAAATACAGTAATAAGGTTAATTGAAGTCGTACGTTACGAGCCTTAAGATATCTGGGAAAAGGTTGGTGGAGGGTCTCTCTCCAGTAATTTGGATGTTAGTGTCGTACCCTTTGGGTGACATACGAAGCGTTCACTCCTGGGTCATAGTCTCTAGTGCGACTGAGATTGCAAACATCCTAAAAAACATTTCTTTCGTAAAAAATTCAAACTCTATTTTTGTCCTCTTGGACCCTTAATCAGGAAAACCCTTTCATAAGGAGATAAAAAACTGTCAGACAAGCTTGTGTCTTCCGTAGCCCGAACTATGTTTGCTCTGATCTTTCATGCCATATGAAAGTACGTAGGCACGAGATGCGATATCTCGGCGAGGAACCTTCCCCCTTAATCCGTAGTTAGGAGAACTACGTTGACTCTGATTTCTCGTTCCAGACGGGAATACATAGGCATAAAGTGCGATACTTTGCCGAGTCATTTTATTTTCTTTTTAACCTAGACCTGTAGAGTAGATAGATAAACATACCCTTAGATAGAAAACAAGCGTGGATCCCGTCGAGTGCGACGGACGTGAGGGGTGCTAATACATTCCCCTTGCGTAACCGACTCCCAAATCCAGGATTTGGTTGCGATGACCATTCCTTTCCCTCTTTGCGTTAGGTTTACTCTGAGCGTTTCCTTTCCCTCTTGTGGGATAAATAACGCACGGTGGCGACTCTTCTGTCATAGCCGGCGCCGATTTTCATAGTAGCGACAGCTGGCGACTCTGCTGGGGACTCCAACGGTTCCCTATGCGAGTCAATCCTAGCGCTTGTTTTCCCGTCTGGGGTTTTGTATGTATTTATCTTTCTGTGTTTACTTTCAGTACTGTATATATTTGTTATTGTGCTATGGGTAGAGGGTTAGTTTGAGAGATAAGCCGGACCTGGGCTTGAGTGCACATAGACTTAGAAGTAGAGAGTAGTGGTTAGCCTGCTTGCTTTGCTCGCACCAGCTAGCTACGAAATTTACACTCAGACGAGATTCTCTTTGATGGCATCTTGCCTGGCCCTTTGGGCTTGACAGGTTGTTGGATTTGAGGGTTGTCAACTCTGGGAACCTATCATTTGGGATTCGGCTAAGTGAGGCCTCTTCAAGGGATGATGATGCCACACCTTCTGGGTATTGTATCATCGCTCTTGAAAGTCTGTGACGCTGATGACCGCATAGGATGTCGTACCTTGTCTGCGAGTTAAGTACATACCTGTGAGGGGTAGGTGGGTCTTTTTGCAGGAAAACTCTGGCCTCAGAACACCTGGTTTGTCTCTGTCAGTGAGAATTGGTTATGAGGATTCTTTTGTGGTTGGTTTGGTTTGAGGAGAAGATCTGATGGTTCCCAAGTTGCAGTACAGTACAGCACAGTTCTTCATCATTGCACTTGATCCCCTGTTTGCATATGCATCTGCATTTCCATGTTTGCATTTCATTAACGTGTATTTATGTTGCAGGTGTGCTTTTTCCCCTCAGATTCTAGTGTTCTTCTTGCCAGACATGGAGTCCATGAAGAGGACAGTTGCTTACAGGTTGCCTTCTCCAGATATTAGTTCCTAATTGCAGTTGGTTGCTCTAGCAGATCAGAGAGTGAAGGCTGAGTTTAGAGAGTCTTATAGAAAGCTGCTCAGTTTGTTGTGCAAACCTTCCATGTTTGAGACGACTGGATTGTATACCTTGATGCAGTTTTACGAGCCTCAGTTGAGATGTTTCTTGTTCCCTGATTTTATTCTGGCTCCTACTTTGGAGGAGTATTCTGATATGCTAGGAGTTCCTGTGTTAGATCAGATGCCTTTTATTCACGAGGATACTGAGCATGAGTTGGCTAAGCTTGCTGAGATTGTCAGTTTAGATGCTTCTGAGTTCCCCGGAGGTTTGGTCAAGCTGAATGGAGCTTATGGTTTTCATCTTTCTTGCTTGGTTGAGAAGGCTATGCAGTGTGTGAAGGATGGATGTTGGATTGTCTTCAATGCTATTCTGGCTGTTTGCATTTATGGGATTGTATTGTTCCCCAACTTGCCTGATTTTGTTGACTCAGATGCTTTCTTTATTCTTTCCTCGAAGAATTTGGTGCCTACTCTCTTGGGTGACGTTTATCATTCTATTCATTATAAGAATGAGAAGCGTCGGGGAAAGAATGTTTCTTGTTGTGTACCTCTTCTATACAGGTGGTTTCAGGGACATCTTCCTAAGAAGGGACCTTTTGTTGATAATGTTGGTACTTTAGATTGGTCTTCTAGATTGATGGGATTGTGTGCTGAGAACATTGTTTGGTTTGATCGGAACCTGCTCGGAGTGAATATTATATATAGTTGCAGTGGCTTTCCGAAAGTTCCTTTGGTTGGACGGAAAGGTTGTATTAACTATAACCCTTCTCTGCTCGTGAGACAATTTG
Source organism: Lathyrus sativus (assembly GCA_963859935.3). NCBI lineage: Eukaryota > Viridiplantae > Streptophyta > Magnoliopsida > Fabales > Fabaceae > Lathyrus > Lathyrus sativus. Next base: position 370,353,969 of record OZ012737.1, read on the forward strand.
GCTATGCTTTGAGGGACTCTCCGGTTGAAGACGAGATACAGGAATCTCTGTATCTCACGGGTTTATTAGATGGAGATGTTTTGGTCAGATTGAGGCGTGCTTGGGGTAATGTTCATAGAAGAGGAAAGACATTGCTTGGCAAGGGTGATAGTCGAGCTTATAATCCTTATCGGCTCTGGATTCATGAGAGAGTTAGGACTTCTTTGATGCCATATCCTGCTGTAGAGCCTTCGTGTCTTCCGGTGATTGAGGAACCTACTTCAGTAGAGATTGAGAAGTATAACAAGCTGTTGGATGAAAAGGAAGAGTTGCAGAGAGCAAATGAAGAGCTAGAGAAAGAGATTTTCCAGCTTCGGCATGAGAAGAATGAGGCAACCTTCACTTTGAAGAAGCAGACTGAGATGATTAATAGGTTGGGTTCAGATTTGACTGAAGAGACCAGCAGGAGAGAGAAAGTAGGAGTAGCCTTGAATGGTGTTAGTAGTGTGCTTGCTACTAAGAAAGAGCTTCTGAATAAGGCTTATTCTCGACTTTCCAAATGGGAATTTTTGTGGAATGCCACGCTTACTAGCCGGAAGGAGCGGGAAGATGAGTTGAAGCTTCAGATTTCCCAGTTAGAGGAACAGCTCAGCGCTAAGGATGCGAAGATTGTTGAAGAGGCATCTCTTAGACGTGACACTGAGTTTAGAGTGAGCAGCATGGTCAAAGAAACTAGGGGTTGTGAATCAAAGGCTGGCTTCAAGAGATGCGGGCTTGATGAGTGTTTTGGCAGGGGAGCCTGTGTAGAGGACGCCAAAAAGCTGAGATCCACTGTTGAGCGACACGCATTACTAATACAGGAACTAATCTCCAGACCAGGTCATCCGGAGACGTTGAGGCTATTGGAAGATGTCCGGGCGCGCCATCGGTCCTGATTTATCTTTGCTTTTATCTTGTTATTCGTACTTGTATTTTGACCATCGGCAGGCTTGTTGGCCGAGGTCTTTTCAGTTATATTCAGTTGTATCTTTGTACTTTGCCTCTTGGCATTTGTTTATGTATGAGGTTTCTGATTCTGCGCTTGCTTACTTGGGACTCCATTGTCGTTATGGCTTCTTCTCCGGAACTAGAATCGGGGGGGAAATTAACCTGTTTGAGCTCGAATCTTATCTCCTGCGTCTTTCAGGTTGTTTCAAGATTGACGAACAGAGAACTCACTGGTACGCTACCAGAAGCAACAGTAAGAAGATCATGGATCAGGTACAGTCTGAGATGCAGGAGATCTGGGATAGGTTGGCCCAATTCATGCAGACTATGGAGGCTGTGGCCAAGGGCCAGGAACATCTTCAAACTCTGGTGCAACCGCTGCTGGCACGAGCGGCTGGTAATACTGAATACAACTCTGTTCATGTTGAGACTCCTCGCAGGGGGGAAGTGATACCAAATGCTGGTGAGAATGGTACTGGAAACGGCAATGGCAACGCTGGTAACAGAAATGCTGATAATGTTAATGGGAACGTGGAAACCAACAAGAATGTTGGTATCAATACTGGTTTTGGTGACAACAATCAGGTTCTTGGCTTTGGCAATGATGGTTTCAATAATCAGGGCTTCGGCAACGGAGGGTTTGGCGATAACAATCAAGGTTTTGGTAATAATGGCTACGGCAATGTTGGGTTTGGCAATGTGAATACCAATGGTGCTGGGATGGGTCCTTTCAATACTGGCGTTGGGACAGTGGCTGCTAATCAAGAGCTTGGCAATCTGAGGTATGATCCTAGGTTCTTCCAAAGTGGTCATGGTCATGGTCGTAATGCTGCTTATGACGGATATGGTAATGAGGGTCCGTACTGGAATAGAGATCGTCAGGAAGATGCCTTTTCTGGGCAAGGCATGGGTTTTGAGGGTTCCACTGATAAGAGGTATAGCCAATCAAAATTCTACAGGTTTGGACATGGCTACCATGGGGCTGGTTCTTGGGCTGAGGGTGCCATTGAAGTTCAAAGCTCCCACTTTCGATAAATATAAAGGGGATACATGCCCACGAGTTCATGTGCGTTCATACTACCAGAGGATGTCTACTTACTCTAATGATGAGAAGATGCTTATGCATTTTTTCCAAGATAGTTTGTCAGGACCATCGCTGGAATGGTACATGGGACTAGAGCCTGCACAGATCGGAAGTTGGAAAGAATTGGTTGATGCTTTCATCAGACACTACCAATACAACAGTGACCTTGCACCAAATAGGGTCCAACTTCAAAGTCTTTCACAGAAGAATGGGGAAAGTTTTAAGGAGTATGCCCAGCGTTGGCGGGATCTGGCGGCAAGAGTCCACCCCCATATGGTTGAAAGGGAATTGATTGATATTTTTGTTGGGACATTCTCTGGGACATGATACTCATGGGAGAAAGAATTGAAAACGACATCAAAATTGGTAAGATTCAAGCCGGTGAATCGACCTCAGCTGGAGGTGCAAAAAAGGTCTTTGGTGGTAAGAGACAAGGAGACACCAGTGCAGTGTATGGTGGTCGAGGACGAGGTAGAGGTAGGAATCAGTATCTTCAACAATAGGTTGCTAGTGTGACGATCCCTATACCTCAACAACGACAACAACCACAACAACAGCAGCAGCAACAACACAGGTATAATCCTGCTCAGAGAAGGGTCCAGATTGGGAAGCCGAAGAGGGTATTTGATACACCTCCGTCAACGTATGTAGAACTGCTTCAGACGTTGTTAAGTTTGAATCTGGTTGAGAAGAGAACGTTGGACCCACCCACAGGAGCGCTTCCTTACGGGTATGATACTAGTAAGCAGTGTGAATTTCATTCTGGGGCACCCGGACATGATATCGAGAGTTGTCATGCTTTTAAACACAAAGTTCAAGATTTGATTGATAGTAAAGTCATTAACTTCAGTCAGGATGGTCCCAATATTGTACAGAAACCAATGTCAAATCATGGAGCGAATGCTGTTTTGACAGAGGAGGATTTGGATTTGGTCATGAACATAAATGATCTGAAGACGCCTTTAAGCTATGTTAAAAGCAAATTGTTGAAAGGAGGGGTCTTCCCCGGATGTGATGAGTACTGTTTGGATTATTGGACCCGACCAGAGGGTTGTATTGATTTGAAGAGAGGTATTCAGGCCATGATTGATGAGGGAACTTTGCAGTTTGACCGCACTGCTGTTGAGAAACCTGGTGAGGTAACATGTGAAAAGCAGGGTGAGGTCGCGACAATTACAATTCCACGAAAGACTATTACGATATCAGCGCCCGCCAAGCGGCCAACTATCACGATAACGAAAGCAGGGCATGTTCCCTATGAAAGTATGAAAGCCATTCCATGGAATTATGGGTTGGAAGCTTTTTGCAACAGGGAAAAGATTAATGTGGATAGCCAGCCAGCAGGGGCAGTGGGCAATCTTGTTGGAGCGGGAGGCATGACCCGCAGTGGTAGAATCTTCACTTCACCTGAAATCGAGGCTGAAAGGATTGCTAGAGGCAAAGCCAAAGTGAATGAAGGAGGACCTTCCCAGTCAAAAGAGAAAGAAACATCGGTCAAGGATGTAGAAGAGTTTATGAGGTTGATTCGCAAAAGTGACTATAAGATTGTGGAGCACTTGCAGCAGATGCCCTCCAAATTTTCAATACTATCATTGTTGCTTTGTTCCGAGGCCCATCGGAATGCCTTATTAAAAATCTTGGACACGTCTTTTGTACCTCAAGAAGTAACTATTAATCAACTTGAGGGGGTACTGGCGCATGTGAATGCCGGCCACAGCCTGGGATTTACTGATTTTGATTTGACGCCTAGAGGTCGGGACCATAATATGGCTTTGCACATTTCAGTGGAATGTCGGGGCACTATTATGTCGCATGTTCTTGTAGACACCGGATCATCTTTGAATGTGTTGCCGAAGAAGGCTATGATGAAGCTAGATGTCCGAGGAATCATATGCACGCCAAGTGATTTGGTCGTGAGGGCTTTTGATGGGACCAGGAGGTCGGTGTTTGGATCCATAACGTTGTCGCTCCAAGTCGGGCCGGAAGTGTTTGACACAGTGTTCTACATCATGGACATACATCCAGATTACAACTATTTACTTGGGCGACCATGGATACATTCTGCAGTGACTGTGACGTCCACGCTACATCAGAAGCTTAAATACATGGTTGGGGACAGTGTTGTTACTATTTGCAGAGAGGAGGACATTCTGGTTAGTCATCTTTCGTCATTCAAGTACGTCGAAGTGGATGGAGAGATCCATGAGACGCCATGCCAAGCCTTCGAGGGGTTGCAGATCAAGGACAAGTCTCATGTTCCCATCAAAGGGCCAGAGGTGGCCATGTCTTCTTACAAAGATGCTCAGGCAGTGGTTCGAGCTGGAGAAACCAAAGGATGGGGCCAAGTCTTAGAAATTCCTGTCAAGATGGACAAGTTTGGGTTGGGGTATCGCCTGACGTTGTCACCTTCCGCATCAGGCGTGCCAAGGTTCAAAGGACCAGTGGTGATCACTCCAGGTGGGGTCTGTTATGAAACGATCAATGTTGTTTCCGATGCTGAAGACGGAGATAGTGACTGCGATATGGACTCGTGGATCAAGCCCGGCGTGCCAGGACAGAATCTGTGCAACTGGTCTATCCAGGAACTTGTCCCAGTGACTACAAAACAGTAATGATTTGTTTTCTCAATTATTGTATAATCCTGTGTCCTACCCGGGGCATGGTGATTCTGTTTTAGGGCTACCTGCTTATATGTGTACTTTGTTTAATCATTAATAAAGGCGTTTTTCTCATACAAATTTTGTGATCCTTGTTTTTCCTATTTTTGCTTTAACAATAAAATGGCAACGTGGTTATGTGCTTTGTTTGCATTATTTGAAACATTTAACCATTCTCATTGCACGATTCATATTTCAGACGACACCGATCACGAACTTCCTATGACTCGCTTCGACTTCGAGCACCAAATATTTCAAGCAGAAGAAGAGATTGTTGAGGATAACGACTTATCAGAAGAGCTGACTCGACTGTTGAAACAAGAAGAGAGAATCATTCTGCCTCATCAGGAGGAAATTGAAATCATCAACGTGGGGTCCGAAGAGGTTGTCAGGAATATCCGGATAGGGGCTGCACTGCAAAGTGATATCAAGCAAAGGCTTATCGAGATGCTGCGGGAGTACAGTGATATCTTTGCTTGGTCTTATGAAGACATGTCTGGGTTAGATACTGATATGGTGGTTCACCGTTTGTCGTTGCGCGAGGAATGTCCGCCGGTTAAGCAAAAACTCAGAAGAACTCGACCAGATATGGCTGTGAAAATCAAGGAGGAAGTTCAGAAACAATGGGATGCTGGTTTCCTAGCTGTCACAACCTATCCCTCATGGGTCGCCAATATAGTACCTGTACCAAAGAAAGATGGTAAGGTGTGGATGTGTGTTGATTATCGAGATTTGAATAGGGCGAGCCCAAAAGACGACTTTCCGCTTCCTCATATTGATGTGCTGGTCGACAACACCGCTCAATTCTCCGTGTTTTCCTTCATGGACGGCTTTTCGGGCTATAATCAGATAAAGATGGCGCCAGATGATATGGAGAAAACAACTTTTATTACCTCGTGGGGAACGTTCTTCTACAAAGTGATGCCCTTTGGTTTGAAGAACGTTGGGGCAACATATCAGCGAGCTATGACGACACGCTTTCATGACATGATGCATAAAGAGATCGAAGTCTATGTTGACGATATGATTGCCAAATCCCAGACGGAGGAAGAGCATCTGGTTAATCTTCTGAAATTGTTCAAGAGGCTTAAGAAATTCAGGCTGAGTCTGAATCCTAACAAGTGCACCTTCGGGGTGAGATCCGGTAAGCTATTGGGGTTTATTGTTAGCAAAAAAGGAATTGAGGTTGATCCTGCTAAGATAAAAGCAATACAAGAAATGCCAACGCCGAAAACAGAAAAAGAGGTTCGTGGCTTTTTAGGGAGATTGAACTACATTGCCCGGTTCATATCTCATCTAACGGCCACGTGCGAGCCATTATTCAAGTTGTTGAAAAAAGATCAGGCTGTGACCTGGAATGAAGATTGTCAAAAGGCGTTTGAAAAAATAAAATAATATTTGCAGGAACCTCCAATGTTGATACCCCCAGTAGCCGGGAGACCATTGATTATGTATTTGACGGCTCTTGAGAAAAGTATGGGTTGTGTTCTCGGTCAACATGACGAGACTGGACGTAAAGAGCATGCGATTTACTACTTGAGTAAAAAGTTCACAGACTGTGAGTCCCGTTACTCGATGCTCGAAAAAACGTGTTGTGCACTAGCCTGGGATGCCAAACGTTTGAGGCCATACATGTTAAATCATACAACCATGCTAATTTCAAAGATGGATCCAATCAAATACGTTTTTGAAAAGCAAGCACTTTCTAGAAGGATTGCCCGATGGCAGATGGTATTGACAGAATACGATATTCAGTATGTTTCTCAAAAGGCTATTAAAGGTAGTGTTCTGTCAGAATACCTAGCTGAGCAGCCAATTGATGATTACCAGTCGATGAGTTTTGATTTTCCTGACGAGGATATCATGTACTTAAAAATGAAGGACTATGAGGAGCCGTTGCCGGATGAAGGTCCAGAGCTGGGTTCCAAGTGGCAATTGATATTTGACGGTGCTGTCAATTCATATGGAAGTCGAATAGGGGCAATCATTACTACTCCCCATGGGTCGCATATCCCATTCACTGCCAGATTGACCTTTCCAGTTACCAACAATGAGGCCGAATATGAAGCATGCATTATGGGGCTAGAAGAAAAGAAGCTATTGACCTGAGAATTAAAAATCTTGACGTGTACGGAGACTCTGCTCTAGTTGTGAATTAGATCAAGGGAGAGTGGGAGACTCGTCAGCCCAATCTGATACCCTATATGAATTACGCAAGAAGGTTGTTACCTTTCTTTGCCAAGGTGGAATTGCACCACGTACCACGAGCAAAAAATCAGATGGCAGACGCTCTCGCGACTTTGTCTTCAATGTATAAAGTTAACTTCTGGAACGAGGCTCCCAGGATAGTTATCTCTCGCCTCGATAGGCCCGCTTTCATATTCGTCATTGAGGAAGCTTCCGATGGAAAACCGTGGTACCTTGATATCTAGAATTTCCTAAAGAACCAAGAGTATCCGGCTGGGGCATCCAGTCGTGATCAGAAGACTCTTAGGAGATTGGATGGCAATTTCTATTTGAATCCGGATGGTGTTTTGTACAAGAGAAACCACGACTTGGTGTTGTTGCGGTGTGTGGATGAGAAAGAGGCTAAGTTTCTCATGAAAGAAATCCATGAGGGTACGTTTGGCACTCATGCCGGCGGACATGCAATGACGAGAAAGTTATTAAGAGCAGGGTACTACTGGCTGACAATGGAAACAGATTGTTTCAAATTTGCAAAGAAGTGTCATAAATGCCAGGTTTATGCAGAAAAGATTCATGTGCCTCTGAGCCCTCTGAACGTTATGTCGTCACCTTGGCCTTTTTCCATGTGGGGAATTGATGTGATTGGAAAGATTGAGCCCACGGCATCCAACGGACATCGTTTTATCTTGGTAGCTATTGATTACTTCACCAAATGGGTTGAAGTAGCGTCATATGCTAATGTTACCAAGCAGGTGGTGGCCAGATTTATCAAGAAAGATATTATCTGCAGATATGGAATCCCGGAACAGATTATCACTGACAACGGTTCGAATTTGAATAACAAGATGATGAAGGAATTGTGCCAGAGTTTCAAGATTGAACATCACAACTTTTCTCCTTATCGGCCTAAGATGAATGGCGCTGTTGAAGCGGCCAATAAAAACATAAAAAAGATCGTTCAGAAGATGGTTGTGACTTACAAGAACTGGCATGATATGTTGCCTTTTGCTTTGCACGGTTATCGTACGACGGTACGCACATCAACCGGGGAAACTCCTTTTTCACTGGTATATGGTATGGAGGATGTCCTACCATTGGAGGTTGAAATTCATTCTCTAAGGGTTTTGTGTGATGTCCAACTAGATGAGGCAGAATGGGTGAAAGATAGATTGAATCAGCTCAGTTTAATGGACGAGAAGAGGCTGGCTTCTCTAGCATATGGTCGGCTGTATCAGAGCCGGATGAAGAAAGCTTATGATAAGAAGGCGTGTCCTCGAAGCTTTTAGACGAGCGATCTTGTGCTGAAAAAAGATTCTCCCACCACAATCAGATCACAGGGGCAAATGGACTCCCAACTATGAAGGTCCATATGTCGTTAGAAAGGTTTTCTCTGGAGGAGCCTTACTGTTGTCCACCATGGATGGTGAGGATTTTACATCCCCTGTGAACTCGGACGCAGTTAAAAAATACTTTGCTTAAAGAGACCCGCTGGACAGAAAAAAGAGAGTCCAGGCAAAAATGGGGCATCCCGGCGAACCATAAAAAGGGAATAAAAGGTTCGGGCAAAAGTTAGGGATAAAATTGAAAAAATGTACACCCGCGAAGTTGAAAACCTGAAAAGGACAACTTCGGAAAAAAAGGGTATCCCGGTGAATTGAAAACCCGCAAAGGGCAGTTCACGCAAAAGTTAGGGATTTGAAAAGCAAATGACTGCGGTCCGAGTTTGATATTGCATTGCTTAGTGGTTTGGGAGTACCTGAGGGTCGTATATCCAAAACAATCTCTTCCGAAGATCGAGTATCGGGAAAGCGTCAGAGTCAGGCGAGTCATAGGAGGATTGAAGGTGAGAAAATTACTTAGAAGGGGGGGTTGAATAAGTAAGACTAAAAATCAAAGATTAGAACACAGATATTTTTATCCTGGTTCGTTGAAAACAACTAGTCCAGTCCACCCTCTCAAGAGTGATTTGCCTTTCTCTGTCAAGGACTTAATCCACTATTTTAATCAAACAGATTACAAATAGCAACACCTAAGAACAACCGTTCTTAGTCTTCTCAAGAGCAGCTGATCCCAACTGGATCCTCTTAAGGAAAACCTTTTACAAACAAAGTAAAACTTTTACAAGAGTAAGAATGCTTCTAATAAGCTGTTATCACAACAGTGATATTTCTCTTAGTTTAAGAATAAAGATAAAGCAAAGTAATATGATAAAGAGCTTTTTGAGATTTGCTTTGAGGAGTGATTTTTCTAGAGATTCAATTACTGAAGAAGATGGAGTGGACTTCTTTATATAGGCACTAAGATCCAAGAAGTCTTGTTACGTTGAAGGTTGTGCAGAAAAGCCTAGAGCCTTTTGTCTTCACATTGGAGGCTGTGCTGAAACAGGCCTGATGCTTTTTGTCTTCACTTGCAGAATACTTTCCTCAGAATGGAATGCACAGATAAAACCTTTTTGTCTGTGTCCTTGTGTCTAGCACAAAATAGGAAAGAGCTGTTGAGAAGGACCAACGTACATATTTAAATCTTCTTCAAAGTGAGTTCAGCTTTCAACATAAGAATCTGAATCTTCAGAGTCTTCTGATCAAGGATCATCTGGATCTTCAGAGTCTTGAATGTTCTTCAGATTGAGCTGAAACAGAGTATGTGCAGCTAGTGTGCTTGAGCGTGTAAATCCTTCAGAGCAGAGTCTCTATGCTTTAGAGGCTCCTTCTTCAGAATCTTCAAGAGACAGTAGTCAGATTCTTCTGGGAGCAAAGTTCAGATCTTCACTTAAGATGCTCTTGAACTTATGAAGTCTTTCATACAAACAATGTTCAGATGCAATTTTGCTTTCTTAAGATAATTTACTTTAGTGCCTGTAACAAACAATCTAGAACACGTTTAGAGTATATAATTCTTGAATACAAAATTCATAATTGTTATCATCAAAACATAGAGATAAAACTAAGACACAATCTGTGCTTTTACAATCTCCCCCTTTTTGATGATGACAAAACATGAGAAAATTTTGTTCAATAAAGAGTAAGAATTAGAAACTCCCCCTGAGATAAACAATCTCCCCCTGAAATAAATACTACAATAGAATAGAATACTTCCCTTTCTGATTGAGTATATTTCAGATTCAGAGCCTGATGAATGAGTTCAGAGTCAAATCTTGATGCCAGATGATTGAATAAATGTATCAGAGTAAGATATCAGAGTTGATTGAATACTCAGATTTTCTTTAGAGAATCAGGTTCTGGTTGACACAGTCTCAGGGTAACTTCAATGAATTATGTCAGATATAACAGTATAATCTGAAAGACTTAAATTCAAATAAGTTAATAAAATGTCTGAATTTTAGTTTTGGTAAATGCTTATAGGTTGAACACTCAGTTTCTCTTTTTCTCCCCCTTTTTGTCATAATCAAAAAGATATACAAAGACGGAAAGAAATAAAAGAGAAGAAGCAAAAATAGGAGCAAACCATGTTAGCATGCAATTAAAACAAAACAAACCAAAGTTCACAGACAAACAGGCAGAGATCAAAAACTCAGTTCATGTGCAAAACAACAAATAAAACTAGGTCTGGCGAGAGGCAATGAGGGTCAGAAGCTCTGTCATCTTGGCAGCTGACTCTTCTTGCTTAGACATCCAGGTCTTGATTTCATCGGTTGTTTTCTCTTGCTTGATCATCCAGTCCTTGATATCCTTCACATCATTCACAAGTTCTGAAACCACAGATGAAGACGGAGCAGATGCAGCAGCAGCAGGGTTCCCTTCAGATTGGTTTTCAACAGAAGCTTGTTCAACCATTTCAAAATCAGGAACAACCGGAGGAGCAGCTTCCAATAGTAACACAGGAGGAGGAGGAGGCATGTTCATCAGTGTCACCTTTATTAACTCAGCAAATTTAATCTTAGCAAGCTTAGAGCATTTTGCTCTAACTTTTAGGGCAGCTTTGTTAAACATCCAGATGAAGCGCTTCCAAGCAGTATTCGAAACATTTGGGTCCAAACTAGACATACATATAGCCTTAACACGATCATATTCAGAATCTAACTCCTTTTTGAAAATATCAAACATAGCATTAACACAAGATCCTAAATCTGACTGTTCATTCTGACCAGAGGAAAAAGGATTAGGGGTGTTAGCAGGAGTAGGTTCAGATGGTTGTGGAGATGGAGAGTTTGGTGGGGTATGAAACAAAGCAATGTTAAGATGTTTCTTCATAACACTCTCAGAGCGAGCTTGTTTAAGTGATTCTGAATCAGTCAGATGAATCAGATGAATCAGATGAATCAGAGGATTCATCTGAGTGAACAGATGTAGACGAAATTTCAATTGTTTGATTGAGGGGTGGAATATCAAGAATATTGTCAGAAAGATTTGGATCTTCTGAGGGAATTGCTTGTTCAGAGTGTTCAGGTTGAACAGTCTCTGGATGATTTTGTTCTGAAATAATTATTTGTGGTTGGGGAGTCTCTATGTGGGGATTCTCTTGTTGCGACAAAGTTGGTTGTGGAGGTGTTGTTGGAGAATTTTCTGGTTGAGTTGGTTCTGGTGGAGTTATTGTTGGAGAGTTTTCAGATAAAATTGGTTCTGGTGGTGGAATTTCTGTTTGAATAGTTTGATGTTGTGGATTAGATGGGATTGGTGCTGGAGATGATTGTAAATTTACTGGTTCAGAGGATAGTGGTTTGGATGAGATATTAACAGACTTTCTAGATTTTGAAGTTCTTGGTATGAGGTTTGGAGAGAGTTGTGGTGAAGATAGTGGTGAATGAACAGTAGGAGTATGATCAGAGGCTAATACCTGTTGAATGGTGTCTCTGATTTCTTCCAGAGTAGCTTCTCTTGGACTGCTTCTGGCCTTCTTTCCTTCTTTCCTCTTCTTTCTTGATGCTTCAGGAGCTTTTCTCTTCTTCTGAACGGATTCTTTATCAGCCTTCCTCTTACTGCGCCTTTCCTTCATCTGATTAGGCAATTCTTCTCCAGGCTTCTGAACGAGATTGGCAGGTAAAGGGATTCCTTCCTTTAGGCATTCAGTAATGTACAGCCAGACAAATTCCTTAGGTTCATCTGCACTGAACAGTGGAAAATCTTCCACAGGAACTCTTCTACCTTGAATCTCGTCAGAGTTGATCTTCCTGAGTTGTTCTTTCAATTCTGAGATGATTTTCATCCTCTTCAGATTGAGCCCATTAATTTCAGAGCCAATGATGTGAGTCAGATCCTCTGTAATCTTCGCATCAGTCAGATGTTGAAACAGTTTGTTCTCAACAAGTATATCAGAAATCAACCTTCCCAGGGGTATCCATGTCCTTACTTTACTAGCTTTCGCCCTTACTTCCTCTCTGGTTTCTTTGACATGAGTTAATAAATGACTGAAGATGAGATACGGTAGATCCACTTTGACATTTTTGCTAATGCAGTACATAAAATACAAATGTTCAGAACTCACATAATCTGGAGAGTTTGAAGGTTTTCTGTGGAAAAACGTACTCATAAAGATTTTCGCCCAGATCCTATAAATGGGTTTTAAATCTTTAACCTTGCTTGACGGCAAACCAGCAATAGTAACTTCTTCATAAACCCTAGCCATATCGATGCGAGAAGAAGCAAGATTTGAAACACCATCAGACTCAGTATAGCTAAACAGTTGTCTGATCAGGTTTTCAGTGATGACTATCTCCACTCCAAGAACCGAAGAATGTATAAACTTGGGACCCGCGCTTGCATGTATCCAAAATTCCTTAACCAGTGTTGGAAAAACAGGCCCCATTAGCCTTTCAAAATATTTTTCCCACCCTTGAGCTTTGATGGCAGAAATGAGATCAAACCCATTTTCCTTTAAAGAGTCGAGGTCAATGAAGCTTTCACAGAGCACCTCTAGATCAGCCACTGGAGTGAATAAGGTTCGTTCAGGTTCTTTGTACATGATGGTCTTGTTAGGTTTTGCAGCAGTGTTTGAAGTTGACGCCATTGAAGAAGAAGAATACCTTGGTTTCGGTTTAGGGTTTTGGAAAAGATTGAAAAGGAAGCAGAAACGCATGAATGAAGTGAATGTGGAAAGTGTGATAGAAGTGTGATAGGTGATATATATAGGAAACCAAAAAAAATAGGGCACACAAAAGACACTTACGCACGTTTGGACAGCATTAAATGAAAAGTAATCATTTCACATTAAATTATGACAGCTGGGGGAAAAACAAGAAAAGTGAGATTTTCAAAGCATTACCTCAAACGTCAAATCAGTTATGCACTCAATTTTTTCAGAAATTGAATGCCACGTGTTTGCTTTGTTGGCTCATTTGATTTCTCTCACGAAATGAAACGTTTCCAACTTTCAGATCTTCTGAGCTAGTTAGTTCAGAGTTTTACCCAAAACGAAATAATCAAATAAATATAAATGAATAAAATAGACAGATGAAATACTTCAGATTATTAAACATTTTGCATCTGAGAGGTTGCCTCTGAGAAATATTACTCTGGACATAAATCCATACAAATATTTTTCAGAATAAACTTAAATCTATCTTCAGCAAGGGGTTTTGTGAAAATGTCAGCCCATTGATGATCTGTATCAACGAAAGCTAGATTAATTACACCCTTCTGAACATAGTCTCTGATGAAGTGATGTTTAATTTCTATATGTTTTGCCTTAGAATGCAAGATTGGATTTTTTGACAAACATATAGCAGAAGTATTGTCACAGAAGATAGAAAGGTTACTCTCATAGATTTGATAATCTTCTAATTGACTCTTCATCCAGAGCATCTGAGTACAACATCCAGCAGCAGCAATGTATTATGCCTCTGTAGTTGATAGTGCAATGGTAGGTTGCTTCTTGCTGTACCATGAGATCAGATGACTTCCAAGAAACTGACAGCTTCCAGAAGTGCTTTTACGTTCAATTCTGTCTCCAGCATAGTCAGCATCACAGAATCCAACTAATGAAAATTCATCAGATCTTATGTAACACAAACCCATGTTAGCAGTACCTTTCAGATACCTCAGAATCCTCTTAACAGCTGTTAAGTGTGATTCTCTAGGATCTGATTGGAATCTAGCACATAAGCAGACACTAAACAAAATATCTGGTCTAGAAGCAGTCAAGTATAGAAGAGATCCTATCATACCTCTGTAGAATTTTTGATCTACCTTCTTACTTACCTCTTCCTTACCTAGAGTGCTTGTAGGATGCATTGGAGTCTTTGCCATTTTGCTATCAACCATGTTGAACTTCTTCAGAAGCTCTTTAACATATTTGGTTTGATGTATGTAGGTGCATTCTGGAGTCTGATTGACTTGGATTCCCAAGAAGAATCTCAATTCTCCCATCATGCTCATTTCAAATTCTTCCTGCATACATTTAGCAAACTCCTTTCCAAGCGTAATATTTGTTGATCCAAAAATAATGTCATCTACATAAATCTGACAAATCAACAGATCTTTCTTAACAGATTTACAGAATAAAGTTGTATCCACTTTTCCTCTGATAAAATTTTTCTTCAAAAGGAAGTTGCTCAACCTCTCATACCAAGCTCTGGGAGCTTGTTTTAATCCATAAAGGGATTTCTTTAATTTGAAAACATGATCTGGAAAGTTTTCACTTTCAAAACCAGGAGGTTGGTGGACATATACTTCTTCTTCTATAATACCATTAAGAAAAGCACTTTTAACATCCATCTGATACAGAGTGATGTTATTCTGTGCAGCAAATGAAATAAGAAGACGAATAGATTCTAACCTTGCCACTGGAGCATATGTCTCAGTGTAATCAATACCTTCTTGTTGACTATATCCTTGAGCAACCAGCCTTGCTTTATTCCTTTCTACTTCTCCCTTTTCATTCAGCTTATTCCTGAAGACCCATTTTGTTCCAATGACATTGAATCCTTTAGGTCTAGGAACCAGATCCCAAACTTCATTTCTGGCGAATTGATTCAGCTCTTCTTGCATAGCTATAATCCATTCATTATCTTCCAGAGCCTCATCTACAGATGTTGGTTCTATCATTGACACTAAGCCAAATAAGGAAGATTCAGAAGTTCTGAGATATGATCTTGTCCTTATGGGATCATCCTTCTTTCCAATTATCACATCTTCTGGATGAGAAGCTTTGATTCTGGAAGAAGATCCTCTGACGGTTGGTCTTTCAGAAATATGCAAGTTGTTTAGTTGTGAAGTCAAAGGTGTACCATCTGGGGTTGCATCAGATTCTTTGTTCTTTGCCTTTTCTGCCTCTGAGACTTCAGAGTCTGTGAGAATTACTTCTCTATCTGCAGAACTTTCAAACTGCTTTGGCTTTTCAGAGCCAAGCTTATCATCAAATCTGACATGAATAGATTCTTCCACAATCTGTGTTTCAGTATTGAATACTCTGTAGCCTTTAGAGCGTTCAGAATAACCAAGCATGAAACACTTCTGTGCTTTGGAATCAAACTTGTTCAGATTATCTTTAGTATTAAGCATATAACAAATACATCCAAAAGGATGAAAATAAGCAATGTTGGGCTTTCTGTTTCTCCACAATTCATAGGGAGTCTTTTTCAGAAGAGGTCTTACAGACACTTTGTTCTGAATATAACAAGCTGTGTTAATTGCTTCTGCCCAGAAATGTTTTGCCAGATTTGTCTCGTTGATCATGGTTCTGGCCATTTCTTGCAATGTTCTATTTTTCCTTTCTACAACTCCATTTTGTTGCGGAGTTCTAGGGCAGGAGAAATCATGTGCAATGCCTTTTTCAGAAAAGTATTTTTCAAAATGTTTATTTTCAAATTCTCCACCATGATCACTTCTGACTTTAATAATTTTACAATCTTTTTCAGTCTGGACTTGATTGCAGAAGTCAAAGAACACAGAATGAGACTCGTCCTTGTGTTTTAGAAACTTTACCCATGTCCATCTGCTGTAATCATCTACAATGACTAACCCATACTTCTTGCCTCTGATGGATGCAGTTTTCACTGGTCCAAACAGATCAATGTGAAGTAATTCCAATGGTCTGGAGGTAGAAACAACATTTTTTGATTTAAAATGAGATTTTGAAAATTTTCCTCTTTGACATGCTTCAGATTCAGATTCAGATTCATCTGAATCATCCCAAGTTGCCATAAGAACCTTTTTCTTTTTATCAAACTTTCTCTTGGGTTTCTCCTTGAGAAGTTTGGGGCAGTCATTTTTGTAGTGCCCAGGTTCCTTGCATTCATAGCATGTGACCTCTTTCTTTCCAGATCTTCTGTATCCAGAAGATTCCTTCCTGTGGTCAGCTTTCCTGAAGTTGTTAAACTTCCTTCCCTTGTGCTTCCAGAGCTTGTTGATTCTTCTGGAAAGCATGGACAGTTCATCTTCTTCTTCAAAAGACGATTCTTCAGAACTTTCTTCTTTTACCTGCAAAGCTTTAACAGGTTTGTTAGATTTTAAAGCTATGGATTTACCTTTATCTTTCTTCTGGGGCTCATCTTCCTCCAGCTCTATTTCATGACTTCTCAAAGAACTGATAAGTTCTTCTAAGGAGATCTTATTCAGATCTTTTGCCATCTTCAGTGCAGTCACCATTGGTCTCCATCTGGTGGGAAGACTTCTGATGATCTTCTTGACATGATCTGACGTTGAGTAGCCCTTATCCAGAACTTTCAGACCAGCAGTAAGAATCTGAAATCTAGAAAACATAGTTTCTACATTTTCAGATTCTTCCATTTTAAATGCCTCATACTTCTGTATGAGCGCCAGCGCCTTGGTCTCTTTAACCTGAGAATTTCCCTCATGAGTCATTTTGAGTGACTCAAACATGTCATGAGCAGTATCTCTGTTTGTAATCTTCTCATACTCAGTATGAGAGATTGCATTAAGCAATATAGTTCTGGCTTTGTGGTGATTCTTGAAATCTCTTTTCTGTACTTCAGTCATTGACTTTCTATCAATCTTTTTGCCATCCTCATCAGTAGGATGTTTATATCCATCAATGACCATATCCCAAAGATCAGCATCATACCCGAGGAAAAAACTTTCTATTCTATCTTTCCAATAGTCAAATTTTTCCCCATCAAACATGGGTGGCTTGGTACTGATCCTATCTCCTTCATATTTGTTGTTGCAAGTTGATGTAGCTGTTTCCATAATGACAACAACACAAATATCAAAGTATCTTTCTCACTGGATCTTTAACTGTCACGGTTAAGTGGAGCACACGCAGAACCGGAGCTCTGATGCCAACTGAAGGTGAGAAAATTACTTAGAAGGGGGGGTTGAATAAGTAAGACTAAAAATCAAAGATTAGAACACAGATATTTTTATCCTGGTTCGTTGAAAACAACTAGTCCAGTCCACCCTCTCAAGAGTGATTTGCCTTTCTCTGTCAAGGACTTAATCCACTATTTTAATCAAACAGATTACAAATAGCAACACCTAAGAACAACCGTTCTTAGTCTTCTCAAGAGCAGCTGATCCCAACTGGATCCTCTTAAGGAAAACCTTTTACAAACAAAGTAAAACTTTTACAAGAGTAAGAATGCTTCTAATAAGCTGTTATCACAACAGTGATATTTCTCTTAGTTTAAGAATAAAGATAAAGCAAAGTAATATGATAAAGAGCTTTTTGAGATTTGCTTTGAGGAGTGATTTTTCTAGAGATTCAATTACTGAAGAAGATGGAGTGGACTTCTTTATATAGGCACTAAGATCCAAGAAGTCTTGTTACGTTGAAGGCTGTGCAGAAAAGCCTAGAGCCTTTTGTCTTCACATTGGAGGCTGTGCTGAAACAGGCCTGATGCTTTTTGTCTTCACTTGCAGAATACTTTCCTCAGAATGGAATGCACAGATAAAACCTTTTTGTCTGTGTCCTTGTGTCTAGCACAAAATAGGAAAGAGCTGTTGAGAAGGACCAACGTACATATTTAAATCTTCTTCAAAGTGAGTTCAGCTTTCAACATAAGAATCTGAATCTTCAGAGTCTTCTGATCAAGGATCATCTGGATCTTCAGAGTCTTGAATGTTCTTCAGATTGAGCTGAAACAGAGTATGTGCAGCTAGTGTGCTTGAGCGTGTAAATCCTTCAGAGCAGAGTCTCTATGCTTTAGAGGCTCCTTCTTCAGAATCTTCAAGAGACAGTAGTCAGATTCTTCTGGGAGCAAAGTTCAGATCTTCACTTAAGATGCTCTTGAACTTATGAAGTCTTTCATACAAACAATGTTCAGATGCAATTTTGCTTTCTTAAGATAATTTACTTTAGTGCCTGTAGCAAACAATCTAGAACACGTTTAAAGTATATAATTCTTGAATACAAAATTCATAATTGTTATCATCAAAACATAGAGATAAAACTAAGACACAATCTGTGTCAGAGTCAGGCGAGTCATAGGAGGATCAGCGCATGGTGTTCGTGTGTACCACGTTGCCGACATGTATACAAGTTTTCTTTGTACTTCTGTAATACTTGTATTTTGCTTGTGTGTAACTTCCTCTTTTCAGGAGTTGCATCCAGTGTACAAAATTTTGCCTATTTACAGGCCCGTTATCAATAAAGCATGTTATTAAGCACTTGATGCTTGTTCTTTACTGTTTTGTTTGTGAAAAACGTTGATGTTTTGATGAACTTGCATGTGCATAAACTTGTCGGCCCTTGCCAATAATTGTTAAAACTTCGAATTGACTGAATGAATGTCATGGATACTAACCGGGATAGATCTGGTTGTATAGATTTGTTATGTCTTGTTTGTGTTTTGCAGGGTTCTCACCTTTGAAGCAAACGGTCAGGGAATTTGTGTTTCCCCAGCCAGGGTCTTGTGACCAAGTGGTTGTATCACTCCTCAGCAGAAGTCATATCTTATCCCAGAGAGATTTGAGATGGCACTTATCCCTAATGGATGTGGGTTGTCCTCCCCAGAAGAGTATCCCCCAGGAAAGCTGCCAAGAGAGTATCCTCAATGGATTTTGATGTCCCCAACAGAAAGTGCATTCCCAGCAGTGAGTATGTACACACTCGATACCCAGCATGGGTAGCTCCCACAGAATACAACCAAGTCATCTTTGGTTCAGAAGGATTATCCCCGCACAGGATTGTTTCTCCTTCTCCCCAGCAGGTTGTTTTTCCTCCGATAGGATGAACATCCCCAGCAGAGTTCGTAGTTTCAAGCTTGTGAGTCATCCTCCAACAGGATAGTTATCCCCAGCGGATTTGGTTTCACCTGTCCAGCATTTATTTTGATGGAATGTTTGTGATACCTGGTTATCCCCAGCGGATTGGGTCTTGTCTTCGGCATTTATTTCGCTGAGGCGCCTCTTGGAGTCTTTTCATTTTGCATATATCATCATATTTGCATCTACCCAAATGCGTAGCATTTCCATGTCGTATGGAGCATTGCGCCATTGTCAAACATACGCATTTTGAAACATAAGCCAGGTTGGTTACCTCGTTGGTTTCAGGTGTTATCCCTTGCAGAGGAGTGAGATTCTTGCTCAGAAGGATTTCTAGATATTCAAATTCTCAGCGTGAGATAGGTGATGATAACGTTCATCCCCTAACAGAGTTGCTTGGTTAAGTTTCTCGTCGTCCCCAGCGGGATTCTTCTCAGGTTGCTGTTACGTCAGCATTAAAAGATTTCATGCCTTAAACTTTCGGAGTTGTCACTAGTGATTTCCCCACAGAGTGTTTGGTTAAGTTTCTCATATTCCCCAGCAAAGTATTTTTTTCAAATGTATCTGTGTTGACGGAATGGTTACCTGTGATGGATAGAGATTGCGCCTTTGTTGACAGAGATTGTTACCTGTGATGGACAGAGATTGCGCATGTGTTGACAGTGATTGTTATCCGTGTTGACGGAATCGTTTCCCCGTGCTGACGGTGATTGTTATTCATGAAGGATCGTACCCGTGCTGACGGTGATTGTTATCCGTGTTGACAGAATTGTTTCCCCGTGCTGACGGTGATTGTTATCCGTGTTGAGGGAATTGTTTCCCCGTGCTGACGGTGATTGTTATCCGTGTTGACGGAATCGTTTCCCCGTGCTGACAGTGATTGTTATTCGTGTTGACGGAATCGTTTCCCCGTGCTGACGGTGATTGTTATTCATATTTACAGAGTTGTACCTGTGTTGACAGTGATTGTTATCCGTGATGACGGTAATCGTTACCCGTGATTGACGGAGTTGTCCCCAGTAAAGTTAATAACGATTAGTATCCGTGTTGACGGAGTCATTACCTATGATTGATAGAGATCGTTATTCCAGTTATGGAAGGAATTGTACCCATGGTGATGGAGTCTCTCCTCGTGTTGACGAAGTGTAGTTCAGGTGTGGACGGAATTGTTCCTTGCAAAGTTAATTCGATGCCTGTGGCGTCACACAGGGGGTTGATGTTGAAATCCAAAGTTTTATCAGATGATTGATCAGTTGTTGCCGTAACAACTGGGTTCAGCATACCGGATGTTGTTTCCCCCAAGCAGTTTTGGCAGCTTATTTCTGCGGTTGGCAAATTTCCGGGTTTCTTGGTATTCAACCGTCTTCTACCTCGATTGTTTGAAGGTCGTTCGCTCTTCACCTAGTCGGTTCCAAGCCGTTTGAATAGGGGCAGCTGTTGTACCCCAAAATTTGCCCAACCTGTTCTTACCTGGTTTATGTTCCATTGCATTCACATTGGCATAATTATATCATTTGCATATCATGTTATCATTCATATAGCAGGGGATCAAGTGTTATTCTTATCAAGAGAAGCCTAGCAAGAGGTCTCATTCAAGATTGAGAAGTTGTCAAAGTCATCAGAAGGTGGTTTGAGTGCCAAAGGGTTTAGATGTTTGAATGTGAATCTTCTCCTAATTTGAGGATCAACTGAAGACCATCAGAGGGTTGTGAAGTGTTGAATGTGAGAAGAGGATGTGTATGGATCTCATAGAATGCCTAGAGGGCCATGGGAGAGTTTAATCAAGTCATTGTGTCAAATGCAAGAGCCACAGTTGAGGTGCAAGCAATTAGGGTTTCATCTGGGTCAATCCTAGGTCAACTGGGCAATTGAAGAGTATCAAAGCCTACTTTTAGGTCATGGAGTTCATGAAATTATATGTTAAGAAATTTGTGGTGTTGTGCCAAGATCAAGTCAAGAAAAGTCAAGAGTGTGGGAAGTTGCTAAATTAGGGTTTCTGTGTAAAATCCCCTATTTAGTGCCTAACTTCAAGACCACATAAGTCAATATGCAAGTTTCAAATGGATCTTTATCCAACATGAAACTTGTAGAGCATCTCAATACCATTAATTTGAGTACTAGAAGTCCTCAAGGGGATTTATAGAACTCAAGTTATGACCCAGACAAGTTACAAGTCCTCAGATGCCTCTGAAATTTGTCTATGAAAATCATATGACTTCAAATCTATTTTTGACCTAGAAGGAGGTTTCACCTGAACTTTTGGCCAACATGAAAGTTGTTCCTTATGATATTAGATTTCTAAATTGTACTATAAGTCTTCCATCTGATTTGTAGAACTCAAGTTATGAGGTTTACAAGTCAGGGGTATTTTGGGAAAGTGAGATTATAGGTCATTTTCAATCATAGGTCAAAATCTACAACTTGCACTTGTCAAATGGATTTTTGTTCAACATGAAAGTTGTTCAAAATGGGGTTTTTAGGCTAAATAAGAAGTCATGATGGATTGATTGGTCTCATAGCAAGACTTGGCTTGAAATGGTTTGAATAAGGAAGATTTTCAAAGGATTAAAGGAAGGAAAATTCACATTTTGAATAGAATGATCAAAACATGTCAAATAAGTGCTTATTTTGATTGGAAATTTGATTTTAGACACTTTGGCATTACCAGATTTTTGAGCTTAGGTCAAGTTTTACAAGTTATCATATGGTTTCTTCAAATGCAAGTTACATAACCAAACATTTCAATAATGCAATTCAGGCCATTCTACTGTTTCAATTTCATTCACAAGGCATTTTACAGTTGAAAGGGAAGATTCTAGAGAAATTTCCATGGCCAATTCGTGACTGTCATGTGCAACTTCAAGAGCAAAAATAGAAATTGCAATTGGCTGGATTGGGCCTCAAATTGAATTCAAAAGCCCATGGAAACATTCTATATATTCATTGGATTAATTTTAGATCAATTTTGGAGTCATTTTCGTGCCAGAAGCTGAAATTGCAATTGAACATTCAAGAGGAGCAAGTGAAATCGAGTTTTCAGTTTGGAGCAATATCAAAGCAAATTGAAGGTTGAAGCATCATCCTCTTGCATCAGTGAACGTATCTGGAAAGTTTTGGAGGGAGAATCAAGCTCCAAGTGCTTCTGTTACTAGATTTGCAACAGGTTAGTAACTTTCAAAATTCCATATAATTTAGCATGAGATAGTTAGATTTGAACTTGTGGTTAGGATCTAGGCAAGATGTAGATCGTTTTAGGATCAATTTGGAGACATTTGATGATGGTTGATCATGACATAGTAATTCTGTTTGGATTCGAATCTCTTGATTCATGAGGAGTTAGAGCAAATTGATTAGATCAGGATGATCAATATAGCATAAGGATGATTTCTATGGTCTTAATTTGGCAATTGATGATGTTTGATCTGGATGCTATTTCTGAACATTGCTTCGTGTTTCAAAATCCAATGAGAGTTGGATAATTTGAGTTGGAGATTTGAAATCCTCGTGAGAAACTGAGTAGAATTGGTATAGGCTTTGTGATTTTTGGTTGACTGTAACTTGACCTTCGCCGAAGAAGACGACCGGAGTCTTCTCCGGCCACCGTCCCTGCTCTCTATCTAGCCAGCCTGATAACTGGAGAAGATGAACTTTGAGCCATCAGATCATGCCTTTGACCTTGACTGACCACCAGATCCAACGACCATGTTATAATCTGAGAAGTGAGACTTTTGGAACCAAAACGTTGTAGCTTCACTAATGCGCTGGCAGCTTGTGGAGCTTTGGATTCGTTGACTTGTCAACCAATCCCACGGCCATGGATTTATTTTAGAGTTTGATTTATTTTATTTCATTTTTGATTATTTGAAATGCATTATTGATTCAAAAAATCACAATAAATTCAATTTTGATCCAAAAATTATTTTAAAAATATCTCCATGATCTTGAGAGAATTTGTGATTTTCTGAAATCAATAAAATGCATTTTCATGAATTTTTCATTTTAATTTGATTTTTCTTATTTTGTTTAATTCTTTAATATTTGCATATTTGATCATCTGTCTTGTTGAATTTTGTTCTCTTAATTGGTGGTGAATCTGATTTTGAGTTTTTAGTATGTTTTAGGGTAGATATGTATGCTCCCTTAGAAGTTTTGTTAGAATTTTAGAACAACTTTAGGTTGTGTTTTAGGTGTTGAGATTAGAGCCTTCCCAAACTTGTGGATCACCCTGATACCCTTCAACTTAGAAATTATTTAGGTGACTTAGAAGTTGAATTAGGCTTTAATATTTTAATCCTAGGTTTTTCAAACATGTATGTTCCCCTAGGAATGTTATTAGAATTTTACAACTTTGTTTTCTATTTTAGTTGTATTTTGCAAGTTGCTTGTGCTTGTGGTGTTCTATCTTGAGTGCTCTTGTTTGTTTGGTCTTGTTGGTGACTTTGGAACTGGATTTGCTTGGATTCCTTCTTAGGAGGTCTTCTAGATTTGGTGTAGCTGTTGTGTCTTGAAGATTGGAGCTTGGAGTTGAAGCTTTCTTCTCTTTTAGGAGCTTTTTTAGGAGCTTAGGAAATTAGGGTTTTAGGAAGAGCCATTAGGACTAGTTTTGATTCTTTCATCAAACATGGAATGCATTGTGTGCTTCTATTCTATCCAATGATGTAAAGTCCTCCTAGGGAAACTCCATCTCTCCTTTGGAGGGATGTGTGGTATGCCCATAGTTGAGTAGAACTTTGAGGATGCCTTTCCATTTCAATGTTGGTACTTGATGATTTCCTTTGGTTTTCATTTGGTTCTCAACATTGCAACCTTGATCTTAGTGATTAATCCTTTGCTTGGAGTGTGCTTGCTAGAGCTTGAAGATGAAGTTGGATGAAGCTTGAAGATAGAAGCTTGCTTGTGGATGAAGCCATTTTGCTGTCAACTTTGTTGTGAAGAGGATTTGCTGTTTAGAGCTGCTGCTGTTGAGTATTGAAGTTGCTGTCTGCTGAAGACTGTTGTTGTTGCTTGGGCTGCTTTCTCTATTTCTTTTCTTTTGTTGTATTGCTTGTTTGCTTGTGTTGATTACCTCTAGGTTTGAGGTGGAGATTGTCTCCTCTTGCCTGTTGTTTTCTTAGGTTTGAGGTTAAGCCGGACTCCCTTGCCTCGCTTGTACTGTTGCATAGCATGCATTTTACTGTTTACTGTTTAGTGCTTGCTTTCCTTTGCTGTTTTCCCCTAGGATCTCTGATTTCCTATGTGCAAGAGGGAATTATGACAGACATTAGGTTTTGACCCATGCATGATAACTGTAGGTAGATTCCCTTTCAACCATAGTTTTAGGGTGTCTTTCTCTTCTCATCTCAAAACAATTCAAAAATACAGTAATAAGGTTAATTGAAGTCGTATGTTATGCCCATGTTAATTGAAGTCGTATCTCGGCGAGCAACCTTCCCCCCCTTAATCCGTAGTTAGGCGAACTACGTTGACTCTGATTTCTCCTTCCATACGGGAATACGTAGGCATAAAGTGCGATACTTTGCCGAGTCATTTTCTTTTCTTTTTAACCTAGACCTGTAGAGTAGATAGATAAACATACCCTTAGATAGAAAACAAGCGTGGATCCCGTCGAGTACGACGGACGTGAGGGGTGCTAATACCTTCCCCTTGCGTAACCGACTCCCGAATCCAGGATTTGGTTGCGATGACCATTCCTTTCCCTCTTTGCGTTAGGTTTACTCTGAGCGTTTCCTTTCCCTCTTGTGGCATAAATAACGCGCGGTGGCGACTCTTCTGTCATAGCCGGCGCCGATTTTCACAGTAGCGACACAAGCCAATGTCTTTTTTCGTTGCAAAAACCTCAAGGCCCGTTTTATTTTCTTATTCATCATCATACATTTATTGAGTCCAATTTACAAGTCCAAATTCAAGTTACCAAAATCCCATTTACACAAAAATGGAGAATGTTCATAAGTTACAAAAGAGAAAATAAAAATTATCATGATGGAGCCCATATAAAGTAACGTTATAATCTTCACAAAAGGAAAAGAAGCTGGTGGATACATTTCATCCAAAAAAAAACTCCAAGCCATATTTCCATTGTCATGGCAGCAACCCGATACAAGCCTCTGATCAAACGCATTGTGCCATAAACCATGATTCTTTCCCCTATGTCATACACAACACATGACCAAAACAAATTGCAATGTCACAATGTAAATTCAAAAAGCAGCAAGAAATGCAAAACGACAACAAATCCTAACATAATTTCTTCTCACTTTCTAAAAACTTCGTGCACATGAATATTTTCACACTTGGACTCACAAAAATACACACACTTGTGTGAGTCTTCACACGATTTTTACTCTCAACCCTACTCTCAGTTGAGTAACCTATACAGTCTCCTCATTATTCTCACTAAAAGGGGGACTTTTTCACAAACTGTAAACAAACCTAGCACTCCCTTAAATAGTCATCAGTTATCCTTGCCATTATCAACATCAATAAAATTCATCACCAACCTTCTCAACTTATTAAAAACAACAACAACCCTCATTCTCTTTCTAAAACCCCCAAAATTCCTTTGAACCTTTCTTCGACCTCCACATCCGAAACCAAATCACAAGCCTGCTAACTACAAATCACCTCAAATCACCCACACCAAAAAACCCAAATCTGGAACAGAAAAGAACTAGAAGAAAAGGATTTGAAGAGGAACAAAAGCATAAATCTGAAACTGAGATCTAAATTTACTTGAACCTGAATCAAGACCGACGAACTAAACGTGAATATCAAATGAGAAGGGAGACGATGGCGATTGAAACAGAATAGAGTCGTAGGAAGGTTGAGTACGCCATTGCCATTTCAGTTTTGTATCTATTGTCGCACGAGCAGTCATAGCCTTATGTTGTTGGCTTTGTTCTCCCCTGCGTCTATAGTTCACTCATGAAGAATGTGTTTCAACCTAGGTCTCACAAGTTGGGTTTTGTTGATTTTTGTTGTAAAAAAAAAGGGCTTGGGTCATGTTGCTCATGTTCTAACTCATTTTTTTATATTTTTATTATTTATTTTCTTTTTAAAAAACTGGTGTGTTATGTGGATGATGTGCCTAAAAGCCCACATGATTCCACCTCTTGTTCACACACCCCATATGTTTTAAGAAACCTCCCTGTTCATTTGTTTTAAGTTTTTATATATATATATATATATATATATATATATATATATATATATATATATATATATATATATATATATATATATATATATATATATATATATATATATATATATATATATATATATATATATATATATATATATATATATATATATATATATATATATATATATATATATATATATATATATATATATATATATATATATATATATATATATATATATATATATATAAAATTTTATTTACAAATCTTGTTAATATTCAATTGGTTATCTTGTTAATATATTTTGATATTTCCTTTTAATATTTTTGTTAACCATTTCATCAATAATCTCTATTAGTTTTCTTTGTTAGATACTTTGTTACATCTTCATTATCTTTTCTTTTTTATTCTATTCATTTTCCTTTGGGTCAATAAAGAAGCCAAAAATTACTATTGTTGATTTATTGACAAAATAGTGATTAAGATGAGACCACCGCCAATTTATCATTTCATTTTCTTCTCCATCTATTTCATCTTTGTTTAATTTCAATTTCGATCAATGAAAGTCTTTTATTCGTAAACATTGATTTATCGAAGCTGATAACCTTCATTATGTCAAATTTGTAGAAAATGATCAATGGGATTATTTTCTATACTTTAGGATAGTGATAGGTTACCCTCAATTAATTAACACGAGTTTGCAATTGAGACGAGATCACTCGCTTTTTTCATCCGTGTGACATGATTACATTGGAAAATGATCCTCAATATCATTCTTCCGTTGTGTTTTTAGCACGAATATCAACTTGTGCAACCTCTTATAGCTTGGTCTTCGTCATTAATCGAGCTACGACTGTTTAACACTATATTTCGTCCCGATTCAGTTTACATCAACTAACAACTAAATTTACTTTCCGTCAACATATTCTTGTTTTACTTTTCAGTCATTGTATCTTGATTTATATTATATTATTCATATACTCGTTAATATTATCTTGATTATACTATTGTAAATATTTTCTTGATTATATTGTTATATATCTTGCCATATTATTCATATTGTACATATTTATATTCATCTTATTCATCTCTTATTCACATTCTTTTTAAAACGCATAATAAACTATCGAAACCTAAATGTCTAAATTGGTGGACTGTTGGTTACTTGTCCGAGCAACAAAATTTGGGCTTTGTCAGAAACCCTAGCTTGGATTTTTGTCCGACTTTTGCTCAAGGCTTAGTTTAGGACACTTCACACACACATGGTTTTCTCTTGGGATACCTTACAACGAGACCTTTTATTTCGTGCAATCCCGTGTAACTTACATGTATCCCTCTCCCATTTCGATGTATGCATTCGTATTTATTTGATTATGGATTATCTTCTAGGAGCACCCTTAGAGACTAGCGTAGACTAAACCGTTTTCAAACTAATTTTCGATTCGTCATGGAGCTATTCTCAAACACCCCTCATAAGTCGAGTGCTTGTTCGCATTCGCCATTAACTTATCACACACACTTTCACATTTCATCATGGTCTCGTTATTAGGAGTACCCTCAGGGATTAATATCGTTTCTCACAACCTAACCCTTGATTCATCGTCAAGTCGGTTCCATTTTCAAACCAATCCCTCGACTCGTCGTCGAGCCGTTTTCAACTCAACCTTCTTTACACCAACACGTTTTTGCATGCAAATAAAATAAAATCCTTAACATCAAGCGGTGTTTTAGTCAAGTTATAAGTCGAGTGCCTTTTGCCTAGCAGTCTTCCTCTTTTCGCAACCTATTCGAATGTACTGTTTTCAAACTATCTTCTTAATCAAATAAAGAAATAAGAATATTCCTGGAGTCTAGCATTCCTTGGATTTTTGAATAAATGGTTCTTGAGGCGCATGCTTTGGGTTTCCATTCATTCACCCTTTCATCTTAAAACATCTAATATTTATTCAAACATTTTCGTAATCAAACTTCTGAAAGAAGGAGATTCTTGGAGTCTAGCATTCCTTGAAACTTTGAATGACTAGATCTCGAGGCACGCCCCTTGAGTTATTATTCATTCACTCTTTTGAAATCAAAACATTCAACTCTTTCTCTTCAACCTTTTTAATCGATTCCTGAAAGAACTGAGTTCTTGGAATCTCCCATTCCTTGGATTCTTGAGTGACAGCTCTCGAGACATGCCCCTTGGGTTGTTTGTAACTCAATCTTTCGTTCTCAAACCCAAACTTCAACTCAATTCAACCCTTCATCTTTTTGTGGTTGTCTCTACGAACTACGGATGCTCTGATTCTTCATTCTCGTCTGAATGTAAGATACGTAGGCTTAAGATTACAATGATTTTGGCGAGCACACTTCTATCTTTTTCCGTCATTCCATTCACAATTCTATCAATCTTTCGTTTTCCCCCATATCCTTTCCCGTAGTCGAACTACGAGAGCTCTGATTTCTCATTCTTGTCCGAATGAGCATACGTAGGCACAGGGGTCCCAATCCTTTAACCATCCATTTTCCCCTAACATTGTTATCTTATTATCCTACCAATTTGCATTTACCATTGAGAAGAAAATAAGCAAACTTAGATAACGCCCATCGCAAATCACCCTAAGAAGTTCCCGTTGAGTACAACGGATGCGAGGGGTGCTAATACCTTCCCCTCGCGTAATCGATTCCCGAACCCAGAACATTGACTACGACGATCGTGTTCCTGTCCTTTCATTTAAAAGGTTTTCTCGATATTTTCCTTTCCTGTCTCTTCAGGATAAATAAAGTTTGGTGGCGACTCTGTCAAACCGTATTCCGCGCCTTTTGGGCAAGGGTTGTATGTTCAAATGATTTTTTGAGGTGCGATAGCCGGCGACTCTACTGGGGATAGTTTGCTCCATGCAAGAGAGAGTCGAGCCTTTCTTAGGGTTTTGTGAAGAGTGTTATCTTTGTTTGTTTATTTTCTTCTTGTTTATGTATTTGTTCTCTTATGGCTTTTATTTTTGCTTGTTATATTTGCCTATTGGTTCTTGGGATGACATCATGAGTAAGACTCTATGCCTGAGCTTTTGTAAAAGCGGAGAGAACACATAGTTTAAAATTGGTAGTCGAGTAGTGTTAGTGCCCTAGCATGAAAGCTCCCCTAGAGGAGACCTATTCGTAGATCTTGTTGTAACACAGCTAGCATATTGCACGACTTGATTAATAAAGGGTCTGTAATTTTGGGAACCTTTTCAGAACCAGTTTTATCTTGGTGGTGGTGTAGTGTTAGTCTTCAAGGATTCGCTCCTTGTGTGCCTAACATGAGGACTCCGCTCAGGAGAGACCTTATCGTCATTATCGTCGTAATGCAGCTAGCCTATTGCATGACATTGATATGATTAATGTCTGTGATCCTGAGAACCATATCCATTGATGTAGAAACCATCCCGTGAGTGGGTTCATGGGTAAAAAATCTAGATCTTCCCGTATAGGGTTTACCTGTAAGGTTTCTTTGACCATAAATTATGGTTACTTACCTGTTATAGTGACCAGCTTCAGAATTGTTGGAACCTGTGATCCTATGATCCCGGATCTTGCATCTTGCGTTTGCATACATGTCATTGCATTGCATCTATTGTGCATTTTGCATTTCATTTCTTCGGCAAGATCTCATTTCTCCTTCCTTCCTCTCTAGTAAATCAAGTTGATTCCTCGACACCGGTACACAACTAGAGCCAAAACTGGACGCATGATAGAGCAGATTCAACAAAATAAAGTTGCCTTCAGAGAGGAGTTGGGCTCCATCAAAGGAAAGATTGACCAAATCCTCGAAGTCATCACCATGGCCTGAAAGGAAGAAGAGCTGCGAGAAGCTGCTGTCGTCAACAACAATGGTCAGGTGCAAGGGTCTACCTCAAGACTCTCAGTTCCGGTTCCCAACCCCTATGGGATGCCAATGAACTTCGCTACCGCTGCTGAAGGAACCACTTCCCAACCAATCCCAGCGCTTGGAGTTACTGTTGGAGCTATTCCATAAGCCCAACCTACTTTCGTTTAAATCCCCGTTCCTCATACCGAAGAGAACCTGTTGGATCAGTACGATGACATGCAAAACTATCATGCTGCTATCCCTATTGTTAGTCCTGTTGCTGCTCAGGATTCTGAAGCTATCAAGATATGTCGTGATCTAGCTAAGAAACTTTGATTCATGGAGCGACACAATTCAAATTCTCTCAATGCTCTGGAATTGTGCTTGGTGCCTGTTGTCGTTGTTAGACTATGGCACGGATCTAGAAGGGGGGTTGAATAGATCCCCAATTAAAATTTGAGTCGGCGCTACCAATTTAAAATTGGTTTTAAAAATGTTTTAAGTGCGGAAGCGGCCGAGGAAATTATAGTCTAAAACAAACGATTATTGGAAAACCGGATATACGTAAGCCTTTGGATTAATGACAATTTGGAAAAATAGAATTACAACACTAATTCCACTTATCAATTATTTACTTCAGTTGTAAGGATTCCTAGTTCCAATGATTCAAAAATCAAACAAAAACTAGATACACTAGTAAGATAATTTTGGTTCAAGCAATATGTCAAACACTTGGTGTGCAAAAACACTCCAAGTGATATTTATGCTGAGTAAGTGATTCCAACCAGCCTAGTACAATGTCTTGTTGTACTTTGGAGTCAAAAACAGAGTTTTAACCTCTTACTCAATTGATATCACAATTTTGACAATAGAGCTTATACAAAAATTACTTATTTTGAGTTATAACGTAAATGCTGAAAAAAAGAAGACTAGTATTTGGTGAGGCAGTTCCCCCATCGTCCTCGCTTCGGGGTACGTCTGCCCTCAATTCTAGAACTAGAATTGAGATAGATTTTATAGATACCACCTGTTTGAATGAACAGTTTATACAAGGATTGAGCAGCAAATATACAACAGAAATCTCAATGTGTTGAAAGTTGCCTTCACTCCTTGCCCCTTGATTCAAGATGAATCAAGTTCTCCGATTTGTGTTGATGGACCTCTGACTCCAGCCACCTTATTGAATAACACGTTGTTGTTCAAACCTTTGGCTCCGGCTGATCTCAACAGCACCAAATCGACCCCGAGATCTTCCCTTCAAAATCACTGAATCCGCTACTAGACTTGTGAAGAACACCTCTTCACAATCACCTTCGCTCGATTGACCTTTGATGAAGAATCTCGTCCAAAAAACCCCCAAAATTAAAACCTATCTTGGAGGGTAAAACCTCAATGGTTTTATTCAAGAAAGAACCTGTCACAATCTTCAACCCGAGCTTGATTCTCCAATCTAAGCCTCGAACCTTATCACCTTGAATCTCCCACAATTACATTTCAAAAATGATTGTGTGTATTTGAAATGTTGTGAGATGTTGAAGATGAAGATGATGAATCTTGGACACCTATTTCACTCTTTCTTGTTTTTGAACACATGAATCAAAAGAATATCAAATGTTAAAAGACACAAGTGGTTAAACAAGTATATATAGTGCCAACATCATTCTAGATATAACAGTATTTCAAATATAAGAGGGAAGCATTTTAAAATAGATTTTCCGCGCGAATGGTCGACCATAACAGGTCTGTGCGTCGACGCATGGCCTGTGTTGTTTTGGAAATCTGGAAAATTCATCAGTGTGCATCGACCATACAGTCGGCGTGCGCTGACCCGTTGAAATCTATTTCCATTATGCGCCGACCCTATGGTCGACTCATGCCTTTACGCGCTGACCCGTTGGAAAGTTATTCCTTCATGCGCCGACCCTATGGTCGACGCATTGCCTTGTGCGCTGACTAGTGCAGAATTGTTATGATGCATGCGCCGACCCTATGGTTGACTCATGCCCTGCAAACCTGCAAAAATTCATCAGTTTGAGGTCCTTCATGCCTTTGGTCATGATTGCATTTTATCTACACATAGTATATTCATTTCAGAAGTTTTAAGACAAGCGTAAAAGGATATGGTGGGTGATACGTTGCATCTGGTTTAGTAGATCTGGAGTTCATAATTTCCAATCTATCCAGGGAATTTGTCATCATTGAAACCTGCATTAACAAATGTCTTGCAGACTTGTGTGATGTGTGGCGATTTGCCTCCACAATCTCCCCCTTTTTGATGATGACAACCTGTATACAACTAAAACACCAAATATGCAATGTATACACACATGTATACACAAGCTCCCCCTTTCTTTTGTACTATAAGGCTGTAGAACAAACAGCCATCAACTGTTGTTAATATCCTGACTTGGCTTTGGTGTTGGCTAGCTTGCTACATTGTATTCTCCCCCTTTGACACCATCAAAAAGAGAAGGAGACCGCATCAATTAACAGAGAACATACAATAGGTGATAGTTAATTACCAAACTTCACACATAAGCATGATAACGAACAAAAGTAACTTGAATTAATAGATAATGATGAGAACATGTAAAGAAGGTGAAAGTTCAGGCACACATAATACAGAAAAATGAAAAGTACATAGACAAAACACATAAGCAATTATGAAATATGCAACTATGAATCTAATATCCCCGACCCCGACCTCGGCCACTCCCCTGGTATGCAGCATCGGGATTATGGTAAGGATCCGAGAAGTCCAGAAAGGCTTCTACGGACATGTTGAGGTGACTAAGAGAGTTGGTGATTTCCCAATCTTGCCGGTCATGTGATTCAACCAGAGCTTCAATACGGGCGTCCATCCGAGTAGAAAATGAATTAAACCTTTCATTTTGGGCATGAAGCTTAGCTCTAATCTGCTCCATTTGAGTGTCTTGACTTCTCATGAAGTTTTGTTGATCTAACTGCATTGACTGCAGCATATTAATGACTTCAGAGTTGTCCGAAGGCGGAGGAGGTGATGAGTGTTGGGAAGGTTGATAGTCTTGAGGGTAGCCGTGATATGGGTCATAGAATCTACCCAGGGTAGTCCAGCCTGTATATTGCCATTCGCCCCATCCTTGATTTGTAGAATCGCCTTCTTGTGCTTCTGATGGATCTGAATACTGGACCCAATCGGTATTTGGAGCCGTATCTTGAACTGGAGATTGATGATAGTCTTGAGTCTCACAGATAGGTTCTTGTATCTCGGCATCTGTATCTTCTTCTTCATCGTCTTCTTCACCTTAATCTTCACTTTCTTCTTCACCTTGCTCTTCACTTTCTTCTTCAGTGGTTTCATCGGAACCCTCATGAGGCACCGGAGGAATATTGGCCCGACGGACAAATCTGTATGATCGTCGTTCAGCACACCAAAAATACCCCATCATTGCAAGAGTTTTGGTGCTAAATTCTTTGTCAGAGGGAACTGAGACACAAGGAAATGTTGGGTATACAACATTTGCAGCGGCAAGAATTTCCGAAATGAACGACCCATAGGCTAAAGCAGTGCCTCTACTTGAGTCTCTCAGAGCAAACATCCTGCTAGCAATATAGTATGGCCAGTTTATCTTGATCCTGTTTTTCAATATATAGATGAGATGTACCTCAGCTTGTTTGACACGAGACAGTCCACCCTTTTTCGGTCGTAGTATGCGAGCGACGATCCACTGAAGGATGTGCTCCCCTGTATTGAGTTTCCCGGTTGTGACCGGTCTAGGAAAAGCATCGTTGTTGACAATTGCATCTGGATAGGGTCTTTTGAGCATGTCATTCAGAGCGCTCTTAAACTCATAACCAGACACCGTACGAGTGTCTGTTACCTCATGAAGAGGTGGTGCATCAGCATCAACAGTCATATCAAAATACTTGTTCCATACTTCAGAATTTATATTTACCAGTCTATTTCCGACAGAAGTGTGGAAATGCTGATCTTGAAAGTTACCCCGCAGATTTGTGTAGAACACCCTGACCAAATCCTCATTATACTTTGTATTGCACTCCAGAAAATTGAAGAACCCTTGGACTTCCAACAGGGACAGAATTCGGGTGAGATGCAAGCGCTCACCTGTTGCCTGGTAGAAAGCATGCTGTGGAACTATGGCTCTTTTGCTGAGACCCTTGTTGACGTTTTCAACAGCAGGTGGATGAACTAGTGAAACAACGGTAACGGGGACTGAAGCAGATGATGATGAGGCTCTTGGTCTCTTACCTGTATTTTTGGGGAGAGAGGAAGCCATTGATGATGATTTTTGGAGAAGTTGTAAAGATGAACTTTGAGGAGAGTGGTTGAGTATAATGTTGAAGAAGATGAAGACTAAGGTCTTTAATAGAGAGGTTTTAGGGTTTTGGGAAGAGGGAGGAGACAAGAGGACACACTAGATGTCTAGATGCAATTTACAAGACAAATGCCATATCAAATCATCACAAAAGTTGACTGCACATTAAATGTAGAGGAATGGAAACTTGGAACGGTTTTCAAAAGAGAAAAATTCTGGGTTTTTACGCGAGCCGTCGACCATAGCCCTTGCATGCGTCGACGCATACTGTACATTTTTTGATAATTTTGAAAGTTTACAGCATGCATCGACCATTGTCCTGTTTAGGTCGACTCATAACCTTCAAAAACCCAATTTTTCAGTTTCATGTTATGCAGAATGCCACACTTGCCTATTTATCATGCCTATTCACCTTTTCACAATATGATTTGCATTCAAC